>CM065470.1:45131130-45553223 GCA_032872505.1 Leptopilina syphax | reverse complement strand
ACTAAAAAAGCACCCCAAATTGCAAGACGATTCGTTAAAAATTTATTCGAGTTATCGTCGAGACAAAATTTCTACAGACAGACAGACAGACAGGACAGACAGACAGACAGACAGACAGACAGACAGACAGACACTTCTCTAAAAACCATTTTTTTGGAATCAGGGGGTCATGAAACGTAAAGATTTATCAAAATTAGAAATTTCTCAAAATCGCACAAATCCAATACTTTCTCATTTTTTGATGAGAATGTAAAAAACAAATATTACGAAAAAATTCAAAAACAGCAAAAATTTCGGATATTTTGAGTTCTTTTTTGTTCCTAATTTTTGTATATTTACCTAAATTTGGCATCTAAAAGAAAAAAGTGAAGTTTTGACATGTTTTTAATGTTTTTTAATGTTTCGGCTAATGCTTCACTCACTATAAATCTCAATTTTTTGCACTTTTTTGGAAAAAAAAATTCATAACTTTTTTGTTTTTTGTTGTACAAAAAAGTGTTCAAAGGAAAAGTTGTTTGTTTTTGTACAAAATTTAAGGAAAAAATTAAAAAAATTTTTTTTTTTAAAAATTGTCAAAAATCCAAAATTTTGAAAATTTCAAAATTTAAAAAAATTCATAACTTTTTTGTTTTTTGTTGTACAAAAAAGTGTTTTAAAGGAAAAGTTGTTTGTTTTTGTACAAAATTTAAGGAAAAAATTAGAAAAAAATATTTTTTTGAAAATTGGAAAAAATACAAAATTTTGAAAATTTAAAAGTTTTGTATTTTTGTGGTTTTTTGACGAAATGAGCTGTCCAACGAACTCAGGCTTTATTTTAATGGACTAAAAAAGCACCCCAAATTGCAAGACGATTCGTTAAAATTTATTCGAGTTATCGTCGAGACAAAATTTTCTACAGACAGACAGACAGACAGACAGACAGACAGACAGACAGACAGACAGACAGACAGACACTTCTCTAAAAACCATTTTTTTGGAATCAGGGGGTCATGAAACGTAAAGATTTATCAAAATTAGAAATTTCTCAAAATCGCACAAATCCAATACTTTCTCATTTTTGATGAGAATGTAAAAAACAAATATTACGAAAAAATTCAAAAACAGCAAAATTTTCGGATATTTTGAGTTCTTTTTTGTTCCTAATTTTGTATATTTACCTAAATTTGGCATCTAAAAGAAAAAAGTGAAAGTTTTGACATGTTTTTAATGTTTTTTAATGTTTCGGCTAATGCTTCACTCACTATAAATCTCAATTTTTTGCACTTTTTTGGAAAAAAAAATTCATAACTTTTTTGTTTTTTGTTGTACAAAAAAGTGTTCAAAGGAAAAGTTGTTTGTTTTTGTACAAAATTTAAGGAAAAAAATTAAAAAAAATTTTTTTTTTTTAAAAATTGTCAAAAATCCAAAATTTTGAAAATTTCAAAATTTTTAAAAAAATTCATAACTTTTTTGTTTTTTGTTGTACAAAAAAGTGTTTAAAGGAAAAGTTGTTTGTTTTTGTACAAAATTTAAGGAAAAAATTAGAAAAAAATATTTTTTTGAAAATTGGAAAAAATACAAAATTTTGAAAATTTAAAAGTTTTGTATTTTTGTGGTTTTTTGACGAAATGAGCTGTCCAACGAACTCAGGCTTTATTTTAATGGACTAAAAAAGCACCCCAAATTGCAAGACGATTCGTTAAAATTTATTCGAGTTATCGTCGAGACAAAATTTTCTACAGACAGACAGACAGACAGACAGACAGACAGACAGACAGACAGACAGACAGACAGACAGACAGACACTTCTCTAAAAACCATTTTTTTGGAATCAGGGGGTCATGAAACGTAAAGATTTATCAAAATTAGAAATTTCTCAAAATCGCACAAATCCAATACTTTCTCATTTTTGATGAGAATGTAAAAAACAAATATTACGAAAAAATTCAAAAACAGCAAAATTTTCGGATATTTTGAGTTCTTTTTTGTTCCTAATTTTGTATATTTACCTAAATTTGGCATCTAAAAGAAAAAAGTGAAAGTTTTGACATGTTTTTTAATGTTTTTTAATGTTTCGGCTAATGCTTCACTCACTATAAATCTCAATTTTTTGCACTTTTTTGGAAAAAAAAATTCATAACTTTTTTGTTTTTTGTTGTACAAAAAAGTGTTCAAAGGAAAAGTTGTTTGTTTTTGTACAAAATTTAAGGAAAAAAATTAAAAAAATTTTTTTTTTTAAAAATTGTCAAAAATCCAAAATTTTGAAAATTTCAAAATTTTAAAAAAATTCATAACTTTTTTGTTTTTTGTTGTACAAAAAAGTGTTTAAAGGAAAAGTTGTTTGTTTTTGTACAAAATTTAAGGAAAAAATTAGAAAAAAATATTTTTTTGAAAATTGGAAAAAATACAAAATTTTGAAAATTTAAAAGTTTTGTATTTTTGTGGTTTTTTGACGAAATGAGCTGTCCAACGAACTCAGGCTTTATTTTAATGGACTAAAAAAGCACCCCAAATTGCAAGACGATTCGTTAAAATTTATTCGAGTTATCGTCGAGACAAAATTTTCTACAGACAGACAGACAGACAGACAGACAGACAGACAGACAGACAGACAGACAGACAGACAGACACTTCTCTAAAAACCATTTTTTTGGAATCAGGGGGTCATGAAACGTAAAGATTTATCAAAATTAGAAATTTCTCAAAATCGCACAAATCCAATACTTTCTCATTTTTGATGAGAATGTAAAAAACAAATATTACGAAAAAATTCAAAAACAGCAAAATTTTCGGATATTTTGAGTTCTTTTTTGTTCCTAATTTTGTATATTTACCTAAATTTGGCATCTAAAAGAAAAAAGTGAAAGTTTTGACATGTTTTTAATGTTTTTTAATGTTTCGGCTAATGCTTCACTCACTATAAATCTCAATTTTTTGCACTTTTTTGGAAAAAAAAATTCATAACTTTTTTGTTTTTTGTTGTACAAAAAAGTGTTCAAAGGAAAAGTTGTTTGTTTTTGTACAAAATTTAAGGAAAAAAATTAAAAAAATTTTTTTTTTTAAAAATTGTCAAAAATCCAAAATTTTGAAAATTTCAAAATTTTAAAAAAATTCATAACTTTTTTGTTTTTTGTTGTACAAAAAAGTGTTTTAAAGGAAAAGTTGTTTGTTTTTGTACAAAATTTAAGGAAAAAATTAGAAAAAAATATTTTTTTGAAAATTGGAAAAAATACAAAATTTTGAAAATTTAAAAGTTTTGTATTTTTGTGGTTTTTTGACGAAATGAGCTGTCCAACGAACTCAGGCTTTATTTTAATGGACTAAAAAAGCACCCCAAATTGCAAGACGATTCGTTAAAATTTATTCGAGTTATCGTCGAGACAAAATTTTCTACAGACAGACAGACAGACAGACAGACAGACAGACAGACAGACAGACAGACAGACAGACACTTCTCTAAAAACCATTTTTTTGGAATCAGGGGGTCATGAAACGTAAAGATTTATCAAAATTAGAAATTTCTCAAAATCGCACAAATCCAATACTTTCTCATTTTTGATGAGAATGTAAAAAACAAATATTACGAAAAAAATTCAAAAACAGCAAAATTTTCGGATATTTTGAGTTCTTTTTTGTTCCTAATTTTGTATATTTACCTAAATTTGGCATCTAAAAGAAAAAAGTGAAAGTTTTGACATGTTTTTAATGTTTTTTAATGTTTCGGCTAATGCTTCACTCACTATAAATCTCAATTTTTTGCACTTTTTTGGAAAAAAAAATTCATAACTTTTTTGTTTTTTGTTGTACAAAAAAGTGTTCAAAGGAAAAGTTGTTTGTTTTTGTACAAAATTTAAGGAAAAAAATTAAAAAAATTTTTTTTTTTAAAAATTGTCAAAAATCCAAAATTTTGAAAATTTCAAAATTTTAAAAAAATTCATAACTTTTTTGTTTTTTGTTGTACAAAAAAGTGTTTAAAGGAAAAGTTGTTTGTTTTTGTACAAAATTTAAGGAAAAAATTAGAAAAAAATATTTTTTTGAAAATTGGAAAAAATACAAAATTTTGAAAATTTAAAAGTTTTGTATTTTTGTGGTTTTTTGACGAAATGAGCTGTCCAACGAACTCAGGCTTTATTTTAATGGACTAAAAAAGCACCCCAAATTGCAAGACGATTCGTTAAAATTTATTCGAGTTATCGTCGAGACAAAATTTTCTACAGACAGACAGGACAGACAGACAGACAGACAGACAGACAGACAGACAGACAGACACTTCTCTAAAAACCATTTTTTTGGAATCAGGGGGTCATGAAACGTAAAGATTTATCAAAATTAGAAATTTCTCAAAATCGCACAAATCCAATACTTTCTCATTTTTGATGAGAATGTAAAAAACAAATATTACGAAAAAATTCAAAAACAGCAAAATTTTCGGATATTTTGAGTTCTTTTTTGTTCCTAATTTTGTATATTTACCTAAATTTGGCATCTAAAAGAAAAAAGTGAAAGTTTTGACATGTTTTTAATGTTTTTTAATGTTTCGGCTAATGCTTCACTCACTATAAATCTCAATTTTTTGCACTTTTTTGGAAAAAAAAAATTCATAACTTTTTTGTTTTTTGTTGTACAAAAAAGTGTTCAAAGGAAAAGTTGTTTGTTTTTGTACAAAATTTAAGGAAAAAAATTAAAAAAAATTTTTTTTTTTTTTAAAAAATTGTCAAAAATCCAAAATTTTGAAAATTTCAAAATTTTTAAAAAAAATTCATAACTTTTTTGTTTTTTGTTGTACAAAAAAGTGTTTAAAGGAAAAGTTGTTTGTTTTTGTACAAAATTTAAGGAAAAAATTAGAAAAAAATATTTTTTTGAAAATTGGAAAAAATACAAAATTTTGAAAATTTAAAAGTTTTGTATTTTTGTGGTTTTTTTGACGAAATGAGCTGTCCAACGAACTCAGGCTTTATTTTAATGGACTAAAAAAGCACCCCAAATTGCAAGACGATTCGTTAAAATTTATTCGAGTTATCGTCGAGACAAAATTTTCTACAGACACAGACAGACAGACAGACAGACAGACAGACAGACAGACAGACAGACAGACACTTCTCTAAAAACCATTTTTTTGGAATCAGGGGGTCATGAAACGTAAAGATTTATCAAAATTAGAAATTTCTCAAAATCGCACAAATCCAATACTTTCTCATTTTTGATGAGAATGTAAAAAACAAATATTACGAAAAAATTCAAAAACAGCAAAATTTTCGGATATTTTGAGTTCTTTTTTGTTCCTAATTTTGTATATTTACCTAAATTTGGCATCTAAAAGAAAAAAGTGAAAGTTTTGACATGTTTTTAATGTTTTTTAATGTTTCGGCTAATGCTTCACTCACTATAAATCTCAATTTTTTGCACTTTTTTGGAAAAAAAAAATTCATAACTTTTTTGTTTTTTGTTGTACAAAAAAGTGTTCAAAGGAAAAGTTGTTTGTTTTTGTACAAAATTTAAGGAAAAAAATTAAAAAAATTTTTTTTTTTAAAAATTGTCAAAAATCCAAAATTTTGAAAATTTCAAAATTTTAAAAAAATTCATAACTTTTTTGTTTTTTGTTGTACAAAAAAGTGTTTAAAGGAAAAGTTGTTTGTTTTTGTACAAAATTTAAGGAAAAAATTAGAAAAAAATATTTTTTTGAAAATTGGAAAAAATACAAAATTTTGAAAATTTAAAAGTTTTGTATTTTTGTGGTTTTTTGACGAAATGAGCTGTCCAACGAACTCAGGCTTTATTTTAATGGACTAAAAAAAGCACCCCAAATTGCAAGACGATTCGTTAAAATTTATTCGAGTTATCGTCGAGACAAAATTTTCTACAGACAGACAGACAGACAGACAGACAGACAGACAGACAGACAGACAGACAGACACTTCTCTAAAAACCATTTTTTTGGAATCAGGGGGTCATGAAACGTAAAGATTTATCAAAATTAGAAATTTCTCAAAATCGCACAAATCCAATACTTTCTCATTTTTGATGAGAATGTAAAAAAACAAATATTACGAAAAAATTCAAAAACAGCAAAATTTTCGGATATTTTGAGTTCTTTTTTGTTCCTAATTTTGTATATTTACCTAAATTTGGCATCTAAAAGAAAAAAGTGAAAGTTTTGACATGTTTTTAATGTTTTTTAATGTTTCGGCTAATGCTTCACTCACTATAAATCTCAATTTTTTGCACTTTTTTGGAAAAAAAATTCATAACTTTTTTGTTTTTTGTTGTACAAAAAAGTGTTCAAAGGAAAAGTTGTTTGTTTTTGTACAAAATTTAAGGAAAAAAATTAAAAAAATTTTTTTTTTTTAAAATTGTCAAAAATCCAAAATTTTGAAAATTTCAAAATTTTAAAAAAATTCATAACTTTTTTGTTTTTTGTTGTACAAAAAAAGTGTGTTTAAAGGAAAAGTTGTTTGTTTTTGTACAAAATTTAAGGAAAAAATTAGAAAAAAATATTTTTTTGAAAATTGGAAAAAATACAAAATTTTGAAAATTTAAAAGTTTTGTATTTTTGTGGTTTTTTGACGAAATGAGCTGTCCAACGAACTCAGGCTTTATTTTAATGGACTAAAAAAGCACCCCAAATTGCAAGACGATTCGTTAAAATTTATTCGAGTTATCGTCGAGACAAAATTTTCTACAGACAGACAGACAGACAGACAGACAGACAGACAGACAGACACTTCTCTAAAAACCATTTTTTTGGAATCAGGGGGTCATGAAACGTAAAGATTTATCAAAATTAGAAATTTCTCAAAATCGCACAAATCCAATACTTTCTCATTTTTGATGAGAATGTAAAAAACAAATATTACGAAAAAATTCAAAAACAGCAAAATTTTCGGATATTTTGAGTTCTTTTTTGTTCCTAATTTTGTATATTTACCTAAATTTGGCATCTAAAAGAAAAAAGTGAAAGTTTTGACATGTTTTTAATGTTTTTTAATGTTTCGGCTAATGCTTCACTCACTATAAATCTCAATTTTTTGCACTTTTTTGGAAAAAAAAATTCATAACTTTTTTGTTTTTTGTTGTACAAAAAAGTGTTCAAAGGAAAAGTTGTTTGTTTTTGTACAAAATTTAAGGAAAAAAATTAAAAAAAATTTTTTTTTTTAAAAATTGTCAAAAATCCAAAATTTTGAAAATTTCAAAATTTTAAAAAAATTCATAACTTTTTTGTTTTTTGTTGTACAAAAAAGTGTTTAAAGGAAAAGTTGTTTGTTTTTGTACAAAATTTAAGGAAAAAATTAGAAAAAAATATTTTTTTGAAAATTGGAAAAAAATACAAAATTTTGAAAATTTAAAAGTTTTGTATTTTTGTGGTTTTTTGACGAAATGAGCTGTCCAACGAACTCAGGCTTTATTTTAATGGACTAAAAAAAGCACCCCAAATTGCAAGACGATTCGTTAAAAATTTATTCGAGTTATCGTCGAGACAAAATTTTTCTACAGACAGACCAGACAGACAGACAGACAGACAGACAGACAGACAGACAGACAGACACTTCTCTAAAAACCATTTTTTTGGAATCAGGGGGTCATGAAACGTAAAGATTTATCAAAATTAGAAATTTCTCAAAATCGCACAAATCCAATACTTTCTCATTTTTGATGAGAATGTAAAAAACAAATATTACGAAAAAATTCAAAAACAGCAAAATTTTCGGATATTTTGAGTTCTTTTTTGTTCCTAATTTTGTATATTTACCTAAATTTGGCATCTAAAAGAAAAAAGTGAAAGTTTTGACATGTTTTTAATGTTTTTTAATGTTTCGGCTAATGCTTCACTCACTATAAATCTCAATTTTTTGCACTTTTTTGGAAAAAAAAATTCATAACTTTTTTGTTTTTTGTTGTACAAAAAAGTGTTCAAAGGAAAAGTTGTTTGTTTTTGTACAAAATTTAAGGAAAAAAATTAAAAAAATTTTTTTTTTTAAAAATTGTCAAAAATCCAAAATTTTGAAAATTTCAAAATTTTAAAAAAATTCATAACTTTTTTGTTTTTTGTTGTACAAAAAAGTGTTTAAAGGAAAAGTTGTTTGTTTTTGTACAAAATTTAAGGAAAAAATTAGAAAAAAATATTTTTTTGAAAATTGGAAAAAATACAAAATTTTGAAAATTTAAAAGTTTTGTATTTTTGTGGTTTTTTGACGAAATGAGCTGTCCAACGAACTCAGGCTTTATTTTAATGGACTAAAAAAGCACCCCAAATTGCAAGACGATTCGTTAAAATTTATTCGAGTTATCGTCGAGACAAAATTTTCTACAGACAGACAGACAGACAGACAGACAGACAGACAGACAGAAGACAGACAGACAGACAGACAGACACTTCTCTAAAAACCATTTTTTTGGAATCAGGGGGTCATGAAACGTAAAGATTTATCAAAATTAGAAATTTCTCAAAATCGCACAAATCCAATACTTTCTCATTTTTGATGAGAATGTAAAAAACAAATATTACGAAAAAATTCAAAAACAGCAAAATTTTCGGATATTTTGAGTTCTTTTTTGTTCCTAATTTTGTATATTTACCTAAATTTGGCATCTAAAAGAAAAAAGTGAAAGTTTTGACATGTTTTTAATGTTTTTTAATGTTTCGGCTAATGCTTCACTCACTATAAATCTCAATTTTTTGCACTTTTTTGGAAAAAAAAATTCATAACTTTTTTGTTTTTTTTGTTGTACAAAAAAGTGTTCAAAGGAAAAGTTGTTTGTTTTTGTACAAAATTTAAGGAAAAAAATTAAAAAAATTTTTTTTTTTTAAAAATTGTCAAAAATCCAAAATTTTGAAAATTTCAAAATTTTAAAAAAATTCATAACTTTTTTGTTTTTTGTTGTACAAAAAAGTGTTTAAAGGAAAAGTTGTTTGTTTTTGTACAAAATTTAAGGAAAAAATTAGAAAAAAATATTTTTTTGAAAATTGGAAAAAATACAAAATTTTGAAAATTTAAAAGTTTTGTATTTTTGTGGTTTTTTGACGAAATGAGCTGTCCAACGAACTCAGGCTTTATTTTAATGGACTAAAAAAGCACCCCAAATTGCAAGACGATTCGTTAAAAATTTTATTCGAGTTATCGTCGAGACAAAATTTTCTACAGACAGACAGACAGACAGACAGACAGACAGACAGACAGACAGACAGACAGACAGACAGACACTTCTCTAAAAACCATTTTTTTGGAATCAGGGGGTCATGAAACGTAAAGATTTATCAAAATTAGAAATTTCTCAAAATCGCACAAATCCAATACTTTCTCATTTTTGATGAGAATGTAAAAAACAAATATTACGAAAAAATTCAAAAACAGCAAAATTTTCGGATATTTTGAGTTCTTTTTTGTTCCTAATTTTGTATATTTACCTAAATTTGGCATCTAAAAGAAAAAAGTGAAAGTTTTGACATGTTTTTAATGTTTTTTAATGTTTCGGCTAATGCTTCACTCACTATAAATCTCAATTTTTTGCACTTTTTTGGAAAAAAAAATTCATAACTTTTTTGTTTTTTGTTGTACAAAAAAGTGTTCAAAGGAAAAGTTGTTTGTTTTTGTACAAAATTTAAGGAAAAAAAATTAAAAAAAATTTTTTTTTTTAAAAATTGTCAAAAATCCAAAATTTTGAAAATTTCAAAATTTTAAAAAAATTCATAACTTTTTTGTTTTTTGTTGTACAAAAAAGTGTTTAAAGGAAAAGTTGTTTGTTTTTGTACAAAATTTAAGGAAAAAATTAGAAAAAAATATTTTTTTTGAAAATTGGAAAAAATACAAAATTTTGAAAATTTAAAAGTTTTGTATTTTTGTGGTTTTTTTGACGAAATGAGCTGTCCAACGAACTCAGGCTTTATTTTAATGGACTAAAAAAGCACCCCAAATTGCAAGACGATTCGTTAAAATTTATTCGAGTTATCGTCGAGACAAAATTTTCTACAGACAGACAGACAGACAGACAGACAGACAGACAGACAGACAGACAGACAGACACTTCTCTAAAAACCATTTTTTTGGAATCAGGGGGTCATGAAACGTAAAGATTTATCAAAATTAGAAATTTCTCAAAATCGCACAAATCCAATACTTTCTCATTTTTGATGAGAATGTAAAAAACAAATATTACGAAAAAATTCAAAAACAGCAAAATTTTCGGATATTTTGAGTTCTTTTTTGTTCCTAATTTTGTATATTTACCTAAATTTGGCATCTAAAAGAAAAAAGTGAAAGTTTTGACATGTTTTTAATGTTTTTTAATGTTTCGGCTAATGCTTCACTCACTATAAATCTCAATTTTTTGCACTTTTTTGGAAAAAAAAAATTCATAACTTTTTTGTTTTTTGTTGTACAAAAAAGTGTTCAAAGGAAAAGTTGTTTGTTTTTGTACAAAATTTAAGGAAAAAAATTAAAAAAATTTTTTTTTTTAAAAATTGTCAAAAATCCAAAATTTTGAAAATTTCAAAATTTTAAAAAAATTCATAACTTTTTTGTTTTTTGTTGTACAAAAAAGTGTTTAAAGGAAAAGTTGTTTGTTTTTGTACAAAATTTAAGGAAAAAATTAGAAAAAAATATTTTTTTGAAAATTGGAAAAAATACAAAATTTTGAAAATTTAAAAGTTTTGTATTTTTGTGGTTTTTTGACGAAATGAGCTGTCCAACGAACTCAGGCTTTATTTTAATGGACTAAAAAAGCACCCCAAATTGCAAGACGATTCGTTAAAATTTATTCGAGTTATCGTCGAGACAAAATTTTCTACAGACAGACAGACCAGACAGACAGACAGACAGACAGACAGACAGACAGACACTTCTCTAAAAAACCATTTTTTTGGAATCAGGGGGTCATGAAACGTAAAGATTTATCAAAATTAGAAATTTCTCAAAATCGCACAAATCCAATACTTTCTCATTTTTGATGAGAATGTAAAAAACAAATATTACGAAAAAATTCAAAAACAGCAAAATTTTCGGATATTTTGAGTTCTTTTTTGTTCCTAATTTTGTATATTTACCTAAATTTGGCATCTAAAAGAAAAAAGTGAAAGTTTTGACATGTTTTTAATGTTTTTTAATGTTTCGGCTAATGCTTCACTCACTATAAATCTCAATTTTTTGCACTTTTTTGGAAAAAAAAATTCATAACTTTTTTGTTTTTTGTTGTACAAAAAAGTGTTCAAAGGAAAAGTTGTTTGTTTTTGTACAAAATTTAAGGAAAAAATTAAAAAAATTTTTTTTTTTAAAAATTGTCAAAAATCCAAAATTTTGAAAATTTCAAAATTTTAAAAAAATTCATAACTTTTTTGTTTTTTGTTGTACAAAAAAGTGTTTAAAGGAAAAGTTGTTTGTTTTTGTACAAAATTTAAGGAAAAAATTAGAAAAAAATATTTTTTTGAAAATTGGAAAAAATACAAAATTTTGAAAATTTAAAAGTTTTGTATTTTTGTGGTTTTTTGACGAAATGAGCTGTCCAACGAACTCAGGCTTTATTTTAATGGACTAAAAAAGCACCCCAAATTGCAAGACGATTCGTTAAAATTTATTCGAGTTATCGTCGAGACAAAATTTTCTACAGACAGACAGACAGACAGACAGACAGACACTTCTCTAAAAACCATTTTTTTGGAATCAGGGGGTCATGAAACGTAAAGATTTATCAAAATTAGAAATTTCTCAAAATCGCACAAATCCAATACTTTCTCATTTTTGATGAGAATGTAAAAAACAAATATTACGAAAAAATTCAAAAACAGCAAAATTTTCGGATATTTTGAGTTCTTTTTTGTTCCTAATTTTGTATATTTACCTAAATTTGGCATCTAAAAGAAAAAAGTGAAAGTTTTGACATGTTTTTAATGTTTTTTAATGTTTCGGCTAATGCTTCACTCACTATAAATCTCAATTTTTTGCACTTTTTTGGAAAAAAAAATTCATAACTTTTTTGTTTTTTGTTGTACAAAAAAGTGTTCAAAGGAAAAGTTGTTTGTTTTTGTACAAAATTTAAGGAAAAAAATTAAAAAAAATTTTTTTTTTTTAAAAATTGTCAAAAATCCAAAATTTTGAAAATTTCAAAATTTTAAAAAAAATTCATAACTTTTTTGTTTTTTGTTGTACAAAAAAGTGTTTAAAGGAAAAGTTGTTTGTTTTTGTACAAAATTTAAGGAAAAAATTAGAAAAAAATATTTTTTTGAAAATTGGAAAAAATACAAAATTTTGAAAATTTAAAAGTTTTGTATTTTTGTGGTTTTTTTGACGAAATGAGCTGTCCAACGAACTCAGGCTTTATTTTAATGGACTAAAAAAGCACCCCAAATTGCAAGACGATTCGTTAAAATTTATTCGAGTTATCGTCGAGACAAAATTTTCTACAGACAGACAGACAGACAGACAGACAGACAGGACAGACAGACAGACAGACAGACAGACAGACACTTCTCTAAAAACCATTTTTTTGGAATCAGGGGGTCATGAAACGTAAAGATTTATCAAAATTAGAAATTTCTCAAAATCGCACAAATCCAATACTTTCTCATTTTTGATGAGAATGTAAAAAACAAATATTACGAAAAAATTCAAAAACAGCAAAATTTTCGGATATTTTGAGTTCTTTTTTGTTCCTAATTTTGTATATTTACCTAAATTTGGCATCTAAAAGAAAAAAGTGAAAGTTTTGACATGTTTTTAATGTTTTTTAATGTTTCGGCTAATGCTTCACTCACTATAAATCTCAATTTTTTGCACTTTTTTGGAAAAAAAAAATTCATAACTTTTTTGTTTTTTGTTGTACAAAAAAGTGTTCAAAGGAAAAGTTGTTTGTTTTTGTACAAAATTTAAGGAAAAAAATTAAAAAAATTTTTTTTTTTAAAAATTGTCAAAAATCCAAAATTTTGAAAATTTCAAAATTTTAAAAAAAAATTCATAACTTTTTTGTTTTTTGTTGTACAAAAAAGTGTTTAAAGGAAAAGTTGTGTTTGTTTTTGTACAAAATTTAAGGAAAAAATTAGAAAAAAATATTTTTTTGAAAATTGGAAAAAATACAAAATTTTGAAAATTTAAAAGTTTTGTATTTTTGTGGTTTTTTTTTTGACGACGAAATGAGCTGTCCAACGAACTCAGGCTTTATTTTAATGGACTAAAAAGCACCCCAAATTGCAAGACGATTCGTTAAAATTTATTCGAGTTATCGTCGAGACAAAATTTTCTACAGACAGACAGACAGACAGAAGACAGACAGACAGACAGACAGACAGACAGACACTTCTCTCTAAAAACCATTTTTTTGGAATCAGGGGGTCATGAAACGTAAAGATTTATCAAAATTAGAAAATTTCTCAAAATCGCACAAATCCAATACTTTCTCATTTTTGATGAGAATGTAAAAAACAAATATTACGAAAAAAAATTCAAAAACAGCAAAATTTTCGGATATTTTGAGTTCTTTTTTGTTCCTAATTTTGTATATTTACCTAAATTTGGCATCTAAAAGAAAAAAGTGAAAGTTTTGACATGTTTTTAATGTTTTTTAATGTTTCGGCTAATGCTTCACTCACTATAAATCTCAATTTTTTGCACTTTTTTGGAAAAAAAAAATTCATAACTTTTTTGTTTTTTGTTGTACAAAAAAGTGTTCAAAGGAAAAGTTGTTTGTTTTTGTACAAAATTTAAGGAAAAAAATTAAAAAAATTTTTTTTTTTAAAAATTGTCAAAAATCCAAAATTTTGAAAATTTCAAAATTTTAAAAAAATTCATAACTTTTTTGTTTTTTGTTGTACAAAAAAGTGTTTAAAGGAAAAGTTGTTTGTTTTTGTACAAAATTTAAGGAAAAAAATTAGAAAAAAATATTTTTTTGAAAATTGGAAAAAATACAAAATTTTGAAAATTTAAAAGTTTTGTATTTTTGTGGTTTTTTGACGAAATGAGCTGTCCAACGAACTCAGGCTTTATTTTAATGGACTAAAAAAGCACCCCAAATTGCAAGACGATTCGTTAAAATTTATTCGAGTTATCGTCGAGACAAAATTTTCTACAGACAGACAGACAGACAGACAGGACAGACAGACAGACAGACAGACAGACAGACAGACACTTCTCTAAAAAACCATTTTTTTGGAATCAGGGGGTCATGAAACGTAAAGATTTATCAAAATTAGAAATTTCTCAAAATCGCACAAATCCAATACTTTCTCATTTTTGATGAGAATGTAAAAAACAAATATTACGAAAAAATTCAAAAACAGCAAAAATTTTCGGATATTTTGAGTTCTTTTTTGTTCCTAATTTTGTATATTTACCTAAAATTTGGCATCTAAAAGAAAAAAGTGAAAGTTTTGACATGTTTTTAATGTTTTTTAATGTTTCGGCTAATGCTTCACTCACTATAAATCTCAATTTTTTGCACTTTTTTGGAAAAAAAAATTCATAACTTTTTTTGTTTTTGTTGTACAAAAAAGTGTTCAAAGGAAAAGTTGTTTGTTTTTGTACAAAATTTAAGGAAAAAAATTTAAAAAAATTTTTTTTTTTTAAAAATTGTCAAAAATCCAAAATTTTGAAAATTTCAAAATTTTAAAAAAAATTCATAACTTTTTTGTTTTTTGTTGTACAAAAAAGTGTTTAAAGGAAAAGTTGTTTGTTTTTGTACAAAATTTAAGGAAAAAATTAGAAAAAAATATTTTTTTGAAAATTGGAAAAAATACAAAATTTTGAAAATTTAAAAATTTTGTATTTTTGTGGTTTTTTGACGAAATGAGCTGTCCAACGAACTCAGGCTTTATTTTAATGGACTAAAAAAGCACCCCAAATTGCAAGACGATTCGTTAAAATTTATTCGAGTTATCGTCGAGACAAAATTTTTCTACAGACAGACAGAACAGACAGACAGACAGACAGACAGACAGACAGACAGACAGACACTTCTCTAAAAACCATTTTTTTGGAATCAGGGGGTCATGAAACGTAAAGATTTATCAAAATTAGAAATTTCTCAAAATCGCACAAATCCAATACTTTCTCATTTTTGATGAGAATGTAAAAAACAAATATTACGAAAAAATTCAAAAACAGCAAAATTTTCGGATATTTTGAGTTCTTTTTTGTTCCTAATTTTGTATATTTACCTAAATTTGGCATCTAAAAGAAAAAAGTGAAAGTTTTGACATGTTTTTAATGTTTTTTAATGTTTCGGCTAATGCTTCACTCACTATAAATCTCAATTTTTTGCACTTTTTTGGAAAAAAAAATTCATAACTTTTTGTTTTTTTTTGTTGTACAAAAAAGTGTTCAAAGGGAAAAGTTGTTTGTTTTTGTACAAAATTTAAGGAAAAAAATTAAAAAAAATTTTTTTTTTTAAAAATTGTCAAAAATCCAAAATTTTGAAAATTTCAAAATTTTAAAAAAATTCATAACTTTTTTGTTTTTTGTTGTACAAAAAAGTGTTTTAAAGGAAAAGTTGTTTGTTTTTGTACAAAATTTAAGGAAAAAAATTAGAAAAAAATATTTTTTTGAAAATTGGAAAAAATACAAAATTTTGAAAATTTAAAAGTTTTGTATTTTTGTGGTTTTTTGACGAAATGAGCTGTCCAACGAACTCAGGCTTTATTTTAATGGACTAAAAAAGCACCCCAAATTGCAAGACGATTCGTTAAAATTTATTCGAGTTATCGTCGAGACAAAAATTTTTCTACAGACAGACAGACAGACAGACAGACAGACAGACAGACAGACAGACAGACAGACAGACACTTCTCTAAAAACCATTTTTTTGGAATCAGGGGGTCATGAAACGTAAAGATTTATCAAAATTAGAAATTTCTCAAAATCGCACAAATCCAATACTTTCTCATTTTTGATGAGAATGTAAAAAACAAATATTACGAAAAAATTCAAAAACAGCAAAATTTTCGGATATTTTGAGTTCTTTTTTGTTCCTAATTTTGTATATTTACCTAAATTTGGCATCTAAAAGAAAAAAGTGAAAGTTTTGACATGTTTTTAATGTTTTTTAATGTTTCGGCTAATGCTTCACTCACTATAAATCTCAATTTTTTGCACTTTTTTGGAAAAAAAAAATTCATAACTTTTTTGTTTTTTGTTGTACAAAAAAGTGTTCAAAGGAAAAGTTGTTTGTTTTTGTACAAAATTTAAGGAAAAAAATTAAAAAATTTTTTTTTTTTAAAAATTGTCAAAAATCCAAAATTTTGAAAATTTCAAAATTTTAAAAAAATTCATAACTTTTTTGTTTTTTGTTGTACAAAAAAGTGTTTAAAGGAAAAGTTGTTTGTTTTTGTACAAAATTTAAGGAAAAAATTAGAAAAAAATATTTTTTTGAAAATTGGAAAAAATACAAAATTTTGAAAATTTAAAAGTTTTGTATTTTTGTGGTTTTTTGACGAAATGAGCTGTCCAACGAACTCAGGCTTTATTTTAATGGACTAAAAAAGCACCCCAAATTGCAAGACGATTCGTTAAAATTTATTCGAGTTATCGTCGAGACAAAATTTTCTACAGACAGACAGACAGACAGACAGACAGACAGACAGACAGACAGACAGACAGACAGAAGACACTTCTCTAAAAACCATTTTTTTGGAATCAGGGGGTCATGAAACGTAAAGATTTATCAAAATTAGAAATTTCTCAAAATCGCACAAATCCAATACTTTCTCATTTTTGATGAGAATGTAAAAAACAAATATTACGAAAAAATTCAAAAACAGCAAAATTTTCGGATATTTTGAGTTCTTTTTTTGTTCCTAATTTTGTATATTTACCTAAATTTGGCATCTAAAAGAAAAAAGTGAAAGTTTTGACATGTTTTTAATGTTTTTTAATGTTTCGGCTAATGCTTCACTCACTATAAATCTCAATTTTTTGCACTTTTTTGGAAAAAAAAATTCATAACTTTTTTGTTTTTTGTTGTACAAAAAAGTGTTCAAAGGAAAAGTTGTTTGTTTTTGTACAAAATTTAAGGAAAAAAAATTAAAAAAATTTTTTTTTTTTAAAAATTG
This sequence comes from Leptopilina syphax, assembly GCA_032872505.1. Lineage (NCBI taxonomy): Eukaryota > Metazoa > Arthropoda > Insecta > Hymenoptera > Figitidae > Leptopilina > Leptopilina syphax. The sequence continues at coordinate 45,536,218 of CM065470.1, read as the reverse complement.
TCAAAAATCCAAAAATTTTGAAAATTTCAAATTTTTAAAAAAATTCATAACTTTTTTGTTTTTTGTTGTACAAAAAAGTGTTTAAAGGAAAAGTTGTTTGTTTTTGTACAAAATTTAAGGAAAAAAAATTAGAAAAAAATATTTTTTTGAAAATTGGAAAAAAATACAAAATTTTGAAAATTTAAAAGTTTTGTATTTTTGTGGTTTTTTGACGAAATGAGCTGTCCAACGAACTCAGGCTTTATTTTAATGGACTAAAAAAAGCACCCCAAATTGCAAGACGATTCGTTTAAAATTTATTCGAGTTATCGTCGAGACAAAATTTTTCTACAGACAGACAGACAGACAGACAGACAGACAGGACAGACAGACAGACAGACAGACAGACACTTCTCTAAAAACCATTTTTTTGGAATCAGGGGGTCATGAAACGTAAAGATTTATCAAAATTAGAAATTTCTCAAAATCGCACAAATCCAATACTTTCTCATTTTTGATGAGAATGTAAAAAACAAATATTACGAAAAAATTCAAAAACAGCAAAATTTTCGGATATTTTGAGTTCTTTTTTGTTCCTAATTTTGTATATTTACCTAAATTTGGCATCTAAAAGAAAAAAGTGAAAGTTTTGACATGTTTTTAATGTTTTTTAATGTTTCGGCTAATGCTTCACTCACTATAAATCTCAATTTTTTGCACTTTTTTGGAAAAAAAAATTCATAACTTTTTTGTTTTTTGTTGTACAAAAAAGTGTTCAAAGGAAAAGTTGTTTGTTTTTGTACAAAATTTAAGGAAAAAAATTAAAAAAATTTTTTTTTTTAAAAATTGTCAAAAATCCAAAATTTTGAAAATTTCAAAATTTTAAAAAAATTCATAACTTTTTTGTTTTTTGTTGTACAAAAAAAGTGTGTTTAAAGGAAAAGTTGTTTGTTTTTGTACAAAATTTAAGGAAAAAATTAGAAAAAAATATTTTTTTTGAAAATTGGAAAAAATACAAAATTTTGAAAATTTAAAAGTTTTGTATTTTTGTGGTTTTTTGACGAAATGAGCTGTCCAACGAACTCAGGCTTTATTTTAATGGACTAAAAAAGCACCCCAAATTGCAAGACGATTCGTTTAAAATTTATTCGAGTTATCGTCGAGACAAAATTTTCTACAGACAGACAGACAGACAGACAGACAGACAGACAGACAGACAGACAGACAGACAGACACTTCTCTAAAAACCATTTTTTTGGAATCAGGGGGTCATGAAACGTAAAGATTTATCAAAATTAGAAATTTCTCAAAATCGCACAAATCCAATACTTTCTCATTTTTGATGAGAATGTAAAAAACAAATATTACGAAAAAATTCAAAAACAGCAAAATTTTCGGATATTTTGAGTTCTTTTTTGTTCCTAATTTTGTATATTTACCTAAATTTGGCATCTAAAAGAAAAAAGTGAAAGTTTTGACATGTTTTTAATGTTTTTTAATGTTTCGGCTAATGCTTCACTCACTATAAATCTCAATTTTTTGCACTTTTTTGGAAAAAAAAATTCATAACTTTTTTGTTTTTTGTTGTACAAAAAAGTGTTCAAAGGAAAAGTTGTTTGTTTTTGTACAAAATTTAAGGAAAAAAATTAAAAAAATTTTTTTTTTTAAAAATTGTCAAAAATCCAAAATTTTGAAAATTTCAAAATTTTAAAAAAATTCATAACTTTTTTGTTTTTTGTTGTACAAAAAAGTGTTTAAAGGAAAAGTTGTTTGTTTTTGTACAAAATTTAAGGAAAAAATTAGAAAAAAATATTTTTTTGAAAATTGGAAAAAATACAAAATTTTGAAAATTTAAAAGTTTTGTATTTTTGTGGTTTTTTGACGAAATGAGCTGTCCAACGAACTCAGGCTTTATTTTAATGGACTAAAAAAGCACCCCAAATTGCAAGACGATTCGTTAAAATTTATTCGAGTTATCGTCGAGACAAAAATTTTCTACAGACAGACAGACAGACAGACAGACAGACAGACAGACAGACAGACAGACAGACAGACACTTCTCTAAAAACCATTTTTTTGGAATCAGGGGGTCATGAAACGTAAAGATTTATCAAAATTAGAAATTTCTCAAAATCGCACAAATCCAATACTTTCTCATTTTTGATGAGAATGTAAAAAACAAATATTACGAAAAAATTCAAAAACAGCAAAATTTTCGGATATTTTGAGTTCTTTTTTGTTCCTAATTTTGTATATTTACCTAAATTTGGCATCTAAAAGAAAAAAGTGAAAGTTTTGACATGTTTTTAATGTTTTTTAATGTTTCGGCTAATGCTTCACTCACTATAAATCTCAATTTTTTGCACTTTTTTGGAAAAAAAAATTCATAACTTTTTTGTTTTTTGTTGTACAAAAAAGTGTTCAAAGGAAAAGTTGTTTGTTTTTGTACAAAATTTAAGGAAAAAAATTAAAAAAATTTTTTTTTTTAAAAATTGTCAAAAATCCAAAATTTTGAAAATTTCAAAATTTTAAAAAAAATTCATAACTTTTTTGTTTTTTGTTGTACAAAAAAGTGTTTTAAAGGAAAAGTTGTTTGTTTTTGTACAAAATTTAAGGAAAAAATTAGAAAAAAATATTTTTTTGAAAATTGGAAAAAATACAAAATTTTGAAAATTTAAAAGTTTTGTATTTTTGTGGTTTTTTGACGAAATGAGCTGTCCAACGAACTCAGGCTTTATTTTAATGGACTAAAAAAGCACCCCAAATTGCAAGACGATTCGTTAAAATTTATTCGAGTTATCGTCGAGACAAAATTTTCTACAGACAGACAGACAGACAGACAGACAGACAGACAGACAGACAGACAGACAGACAGACAGACACTTCTCTAAAAACCATTTTTTTGGAATCAGGGGGTCATGAAACGTAAAGATTTATCAAAATTAGAAATTTCTCAAAATCGCACAAATCCAATACTTTCTCATTTTTGATGAGAATGTAAAAAACAAATATTACGAAAAAATTCAAAAACAGCAAAATTTTCGGATATTTTGAGTTCTTTTTTGTTCCTAATTTTGTATATTTACCTAAATTTGGCATCTAAAAGAAAAAAGTGAAAGTTTTGACATGTTTTTAATGTTTTTTAATGTTTCGGCTAATGCTTCACTCACTATAAATCTCAATTTTTTGCACTTTTTTGGAAAAAAAAATTCATAACTTTTTTGTTTTTTGTTGTACAAAAAAGTGTTCAAAGGAAAAGTTGTTTGTTTTTGTACAAAATTTAAGGAAAAAAATTAAAAAAATTTTTTTTTTTAAAAATTGTCAAAAATCCAAAATTTTGAAAATTTCAAAATTTTAAAAAAATTCATAACTTTTTTGTTTTTTGTTGTACAAAAAAGTGTTTAAAGGAAAAGTTGTTTGTTTTTGTACAAAATTTAAGGAAAAAATTAGAAAAAAATATTTTTTTGAAAATTGGAAAAAATACAAAATTTTGAAAATTTAAAAGTTTTGTATTTTTGTGGTTTTTTGACGAAATGAGCTGTCCAACGAACTCAGGCTTTATTTTAATGGACTAAAAAAGCACCCCAAATTGCAAGACGATTCGTTAAAATTTATTCGAGTTATCGTCGAGACAAAATTTTCTACAGACAGACAGACAGACAGACAGACAGACAGACAGACAGACAGACAGACAGACAGACAGACAGACACTTCTCTAAAAACCATTTTTTTGGAATCAGGGGGTCATGAAACGTAAAGATTTATCAAAATTAGAAATTTCTCAAAATCGCACAAATCCAATACTTTCTCATTTTTGATGAGAATGTAAAAAACAAATATTACGAAAAAAATTCAAAAAACAGCAAAATTTTCGGATATTTTGAGTTCTTTTTTGTTCCTAATTTTGTATATTTACCTAAATTTGGCATCTAAAAGAAAAAAGTGAAAGTTTTGACATGTTTTTAATGTTTTTTAATGTTTCGGCTAATGCTTCACTCACTATAAATCTCAATTTTTTGCACTTTTTTGGAAAAAAAAATTCATAACTTTTTTGTTTTTTGTTGTACAAAAAAGTGTTCAAAGGAAAAGTTGTTTGTTTTTGTACAAAATTTAAGGAAAAAAAATTAAAAAAAAATTTTTTTTTTTTAAAAATTGTCAAAAATCCAAAATTTTGAAAATTTCAAAAATTTTAAAAAATTCATAACTTTTTTGTTTTTTGTTGTACAAAAAAGTGTTTAAAGGAAAAGTTGTTTGTTTTTGTACAAAAATTTAAGGAAAAAAATTAGAAAAAAAATATTTTTTTTGAAAATTGGAAAAAATACAAAATTTTGAAAATTTAAAAGTTTTGTATTTTTGTGGTTTTTTGACGAAATGAGCTGTCCAACGAACTCAGGCTTTATTTTAATGGACTAAAAAAGCACCCCAAATTGCAAGACGATTCGTTAAAATTTATTCGAGTTATCGTCGAGACAAAATTTTCTACAGACAGACAGACAGACAGACAGACAGACAGACAGACAGACAGACAGACAGACAACTTCTCTAAAAACCATTTTTTTGGAATCAGGGGGTCATGAAACGTAAAGATTTATCAAAATTAGAAATTTCTCAAAATCGCACAAATCCAATACTTTCTCATTTTTGATGAGAATGTAAAAAACAAATATTACGAAAAAAATTCAAAAACAGCAAAATTTTCGGATATTTTGAGTTCTTTTTTGTTCCTAATTTTGTATATTTACCTAAATTTGGCATCTAAAAGAAAAAAGTGAAAGTTTTGACATGTTTTTAATGTTTTTTAATGTTTCGGCTAATGCTTCACTCACTATAAATCTCAATTTTTTGCACTTTTTTGGAAAAAAAAATTCATAACTTTTTTGTTTTTTGTTGTACAAAAAAGTGTTCAAAGGAAAAGTTGTTTGTTTTTGTACAAAATTTAAGGAAAAAAATTAAAAAAAATTTTTTTTTTTAAAAATTGTCAAAAATCCAAAATTTTGAAAATTTCAAAAATTTTAAAAAAAATTCATAACTTTTTTGTTTTTTGTTGTACAAAAAAGTGTTTAAAGGAAAAGTTGTTTGTTTTTGTACAAAATTTAAGGAAAAAATTAGAAAAAAAATATTTTTTTGAAAATTGGAAAAAATAACAAAATTTTGAAAAATTTTAAAAGTTTTGTATTTTTGTGGTTTTTTTGACGAAATGAGCTGTCCAACGAACTCAGGCTTTATTTTAAATGGACTAAAAAAAGCACCCCAAATTGCAAGACGATTCGTTTAAAATTTATTCGAGTTATCGTCGAGACAAAATTTTCTACAGAACAGACAGACAGACAGACAGACAGACAGGACAGACAGACAGGAAGACAGACACTTCTCTAAGAAACCATTTTTTTTGGAATCAGGGGGAGTCATGAAACGTAAAGATTTATCAAAATTAGAAAATTCTCTCAAAATCGCACAAATCCAATACTTTCTCATTTTTGATGAGAATGTAAAAAAACCAAATATTACGAAAAAAATTCAAAAACAGCAAAATTTTCGGATATTTTGAGTTCTTTTTTGTTCCTAATTTTGTATATTTACCTAAAATTTGGCATCTAAAAGAGAAAAAAGAGTGTGAAAGTTTTGACATGTTTTTAATGTTTTTTAATGTTTCGGCTAATGCTTCACTCACTATAAATCTCAATTTTTTGCACTTTTTTGGAAAAAAAAAAATTCATAAGGTGTTTTGTTTTTGTTGTACACAAAAAGTGTTCAAAGGAAAAGTTGTTTGTTTTTGTACAAAATTTAAGGAAAAAAATTAAAAAAATTTTTTTTTTTAAAAATTGTCAAAAATCCAAAATTTTGAAAAATTTCAAAATTTTAAAAAAATTCATAAACTTTTTTGTTTTTTGTTGTACAAAAAAAGTGTTTAAAGGAAAAGTTGTTTGTTTTTGTACAAAATTTAAGGAAAAAAATTAGATAAAAAATATTTTTTTGAAAATTGGAAAAAAATACAAAAATTTTGAAAATTTAAAGTTTTGTATTTTTGTGGTTTTTTGGACGAAATGAGCTGTCCAACGAACTCAGGCTTTATTTTAATGGACTAAAAAAGCACCCCAAATTGCAAGACGATTCGTTAAAATTTATTCGAGTTATCGTCGAGGAAAAAATTTTCTACAGACAGACAGACAGACAGACAGACAGACAGACAGACAGACAGACACTTCTCTAAAAACCATTTTTTTGGAATCAGGGGGTCATGAAACGTAAAGATTTATCAAAATTAGAAATTTCTCAAAATCGCACAAATCCAATACTTTCTCATTTTTGATGAGAATGTAAAAAACAAATATTACGAAAAAATTCAAAAACAGCAAAATTTTCGGATATTTTGAGTTCTTTTTTGTTCCTAATTTTGTATATTTACCTAAATTTGGCATCTAAAAGAAAAAAAGTGAAAGTTTTGACATGTTTTTAATGTTTTTTAATGTTTCGGCTAATGCTTCACTCACTATAAATCTCAATTTTTTGCACTTTTTTGGAAAAAAAAATTCATAACTTTTTTGTTTTTTGTTGTACAAAAAAGTGTTCAAAGGAAAAGTTGTTTGTTTTTGTACAAAATTTAAGGAAAAAAATTAAAAAAATTTTTTTTTTTAAAAATTGTCAAAAATCCAAAATTTTGAAAATTTCAAAATTTTAAAAAAATTCATAACTTTTTTGTTTTTTGTTGTACAAAAAAGTGTTTAAAGGAAAAGTTGTTTGTTTTTGTACAAAATTTAAGGAAAAAAATTAGAAAAAAATATTTTTTTGAAAATTGGAAAAAATACAAAATTTTGAAAATTTAAAAGTTTTGTATTTTTGTGGTTTTTTGACGAAATGAGCTGTCCAACGAACTCAGGCTTTATTTTAATGGACTAAAAAAAGCACCCCAAATTGCAAGACGATTCGTTAAAATTTATTCGAGTTATCGTCGAGACAAAATTTTCTACAGACAGACAGACAGACAGACAGACAGACAGACAGACAGACAGACAGACAGACACTTCTCTAAAAACAATTTTTTTGGAATCAGGGGTCATGAAACGTAAAGATTTATCAAAATTAGAAATTTCTCAAAATCGCACAAATCCAATACTTTCTCATTTTTGATGAGAATGTAAAAAACAAATATTACGAAAAAATTCAAAAACAGCAAAATTTTCGGATATTTTGAGTTCTTTTTTGTTCCTAATTTTGTATATTTACCTAAATTTGGCATCTAAAAGAAAAAAGTGAAAGTTTTGACATGTTTTTAATGTTTTTTAATGTTTCGGCTAATGCTTCACTCACTATAAATCTCAATTTTTTTGCACTTTTTTGGAAAAAAAAATTCATAACTTTTTTGTTTTTTGTTGTACAAAAAAGTGTTCAAAGGAAAAGTTGTTTGTTTTTGTACAAAATTTAAGGAAAAAAAATTAAAAAAATTTTTTTTTTTAAAAATTGTCAAAAATCCAAAATTTTGAAAATTTCAAAATTTTAAAAAAATTCATAACTTTTTTGTTTTTTGTTGTACAAAAAAGTGTTTAAAGGAAAAGTTGTTTGTTTTTGTACAAAATTTAAGGAAAAAATTAGAAAAAAATATTTTTTTGAAAATTGGAAAAAATACAAAATTTTGAAAATTTAAAAGTTTTGTATTTTTGTGGTTTTTTGACGAAATGAGCTGTCCAACGAACTCAGGCTTTATTTTAATGGACTAAAAAAGCACCCCAAATTGCAAGACGATTCGTTAAAATTTATTCGAGTTATCGTCGAGACAAAATTTTCTACAGACAGACAGACAGACAGACAGGACAGACAGACAGACAGACAGACAGACAGACAGACACTTCTCTAAAAACCATTTTTTTGGAATCAGGGGGTCATGAAACGTAAAGATTTATCAAAATTAGAAATTTCTCAAAATCGCACAAATCCAATACTTTCTCATTTTTGATGAGAATGTAAAAAAACAAATATTACGAAAAAATTCAAAAACAGCAAAATTTTCGGATATTTTGAGTTTCTTTTTTGTTCCTAATTTTGTATATTTACCTAAATTTGGCATCTAAAAGAAAAAAGTGAAAGTTTTGACATGTTTTTAATGTTTTTTAATGTTTCGGCTAATGCTTCACTCACTATAAATCTCAATTTTTTTGCACTTTTTTGGAAAAAAAAATTCATAACTTTTTTGTTTTTTTGTTGTACAAAAAAGTGTTCAAAGGAAAAGTTGTTTGTTTTTGTACAAAATTTAAGGAAAAAAAATTAAAAAAATTTTTTTTTTTTAAAAATTGTCAAAAATCCAAAATTTTGAAAATTTCAAAATTTTAAAAAAATTCATAACTTTTTTGTTTTTTGTTGTACAAAAAAGTGTTTTAAAGGAAAAGTTGTTTGTTTTTGTACAAAATTTAAGGAAAAAATTAGAAAAAAAATATTTTTTTGAAAATTGGAAAAAATACAAAATTTTGAAAATTTAAAAGTTTTGTATTTTTGTGGTTTTTTGACGAAATGAGCTGTCCAACGAACTCAGGCTTTATTTTAATGGACTAAAAAAGCACCCCAAATTGCAAGACGATTCGTTTAAAATTTATTCGAGTTATCGTCGAGACAAAATTTTCTACAGACAGACAGACAGACAGACAGACAGACAGACAGACAGACAGACAGACACTTCTCTAAAAAACCATTTTTTTGGAATCAGGGGGTCATGAAACGTAAAGATTTATCAAAATTAGAAATTTCTCAAAATCGCACAAATCCAATACTTTCTCATTTTTGATGAGAATGTAAAAAACAAATATTACGAAAAAATTCAAAAACACAGCAAAATTTTCGGATATTTTGAGTTCTTTTTTGTTCCTAATTTTGTATATTTACCTAAATTTGGCATCTAAAAGAAAAAAGTGAAAGTTTTGACATGTTTTTAATGTTTTTTTAATGTTTCGGCTAATGCTTCACTCACTATAAATCTCAATTTTTTGCACTTTTTTGGAAAAAAAAATTCATAACTTTTTTGTTTTTTGTTGTACAAAAAAGTGTTCAAAGGAAAAAGTTGTTTGTTTTTGTACAAAATTTAAGGAAAAAAATTAAAAAAATTTTTTTTTTTAAAAATTGTCAAAAATCCAAAATTTTGAAAATTTCAAAATTTTAAAAAAATTCATAACTTTTTTGTTTTTTGTTGTACAAAAAAAGTGTTTAAAGGAAAAGTTGTTTGTTTTTGTACAAAATTTAAGGAAAAAATTAGAAAAAAAATATTTTTTTGAAAATTGGAAAAAAATACAAAATTTTGAAAATTTAAAAGTTTTGTATTTTTGTGGTTTTTTGACGAAAATGAGCTGTCCAACGAAACTCAGGCTTTATTTTTAATGGACTAAAAAAAGCACCCCAAATTGCAAGACGATTCGTTAAAAATTTATTCGAGTTATCGTCGAGACAAAATTTTCTACAGACAAGACAGACAGACAGACAGACAGACAGACAGACAGACAGACAGACACTTCTCTAAAAACCATTTTTTTGGAATCAGGGGGTCATGAAACGTAAAGATTTATCAAAATTAGAAATTTCTCAAAATCGCACAAATCCAATACTTTCTCATTTTTGATGAGAATGTAAAAAACAAATATTACGAAAAAATTCAAAAACAGCAAAATTTTCGGATATTTTGAGTTCTTTTTTGTTCCTAATTTTGTATATTTACCTAAATTTGGCATCTAAAAGAAAAAAGTGAAAGTTTTGACATGTTTTTAATGTTTTTTAATGTTTCGGCTAATGCTTCACTCACTATAAATCTCAATTTTTTGCACTTTTTTGGAAAAAAAAATTCATAACTTTTTTGTTTTTTGTTGTACAAAAAAGTGTTCAAAGGAAAAGTTGTTTTGTTTTTGTACAAAATTTAAGGAAAAAAATTTAAAAAAAATTTTTTTTTTTAAAAATTGTCAAAAATCCAAAATTTTGAAAATTTCAAAATTTTAAAAAAATTCATAACTTTTTTGTTTTTTTGTTGTACAAAAAAGTGTTTAAAGGAAAAGTTGTTTGTTTTTGTACAAAATTTAAGGAAAAAATTAGAAAAAAAATATTTTTTTTGAAAATTGGAAAAAATACAAAATTTTGAAAATTTAAAAGTTTTGTATTTTTGTGGTTTTTTGACGAAATGAGCTGTCCAACGAACTCAGGCTTTATTTTAATGGACTAAAAAAGCACCCCAAATTGCAAGACGATTCGTTAAAATTTATTCGAGTTATCGTCGAGACAAAATTTTCTACAGACAGACAGACAGACAGACAGACAGACAGACAGACAGACAGACAGACAGACACTTCTCTAAAAACCATTTTTTTGGAATCAGGGGGTCATGAAACGTAAAGATTTATCAAAATTAGAAATTTCTCAAAATCGCACAAATCCAATACTTTCTCATTTTTGATGAGAATGTAAAAAACAAATATTACGAAAAAATTCAAAAACAGCAAAATTTTCGGATATTTTGAGTTCTTTTTTGTTCCTAATTTTGTATATTTACCTAAATTTGGCATCTAAAAGAAAAAAGTGAAAGTTTTGACATGTTTTTAATGTTTTTTAATGTTTCGGCTAATGCTTCACTCACTATAAATCTCAATTTTTTGCACTTTTTTTGGAAAAAAAAAATTCATAACTTTTTTGTTTTTTGTTGTACAAAAAAGTGTTCAAAGGAAAAGTTGTTTGTTTTTGTACAAAATTTAAGGAAAAAAATTAAAAAAATTTTTTTTTTTAAAAATTGTCAAAAATCCAAAATTTTGAAAATTTCAAAATTTTAAAAAAATACATAACTTTTTTGTTTTTTGTTGTACAAAAAAGTGTTTAAAGGAAAAGTTGTTTGTTTTTGTACAAAATTTAAGGAAAAAATTAGAAAAAAATATTTTTTTGAAAATTGGAAAAAATACAAAATTTTGAAAATTTAAAAGTTTTGTATTTTTGTGGTTTTTTGACGAAATGAGCTGTCCAACGAACTCAGGCTTTATTTTAATGGACTAAAAAAGCACCCCAAATTGCAAGACGATTCGTTAAAATTTATTCGAGTTATCGTCGAGACAAAATTTTCTACAGACAGACAGACAGACAGACAGACAGACAGACAGAAGACAGACAGACAGACACTTCTCTAAAAACCATTTTTTTGGAATCAGGGGGTCATGAAACGTAAAGATTTATCAAAATTAGAAATTTCTCAAAATCGCACAAATCCAATACTTTTCATTTTTGATGAGAATGTAAAAAACAAATATTACGAAAAAATTCAAAAACAGCAAAAATTTTCGGATATTTTGAGTTCTTTTTTGTTCCTAATTTTGTATATTACCTAAATTTGGCATCTAAAAGAAAAAAGTGAAAGTTTTGACATGTTTTTAATGTTTTTTAATGTTTCGGCTAATGCTTCACTCACTATAAATCTCAATTTTTTGCACTTTTTTGAAAAAAAAAATTCATAACTTTTTTGTTTTTTGTTGTACAAAAAAGTGTTGTCAAAGGAAAAGTTGTTTGTTTTTGTACAAAATTTAAGGAAAAAAATTAAAAAAATTTTTTTTTTTTTAAAGAAATTGTCAAAAATTCCAAAATTTTGAAAATTTCAAAATTTTAAAAAAATTCATAACTTTTTTGTTTTTTAGTTGTACAAAAAAGTGTTTAAAGGAAAAGTTGGTTTGTTTTTGTACAAAATTTAAGGAAAAAATTAGAAAAAAAAGATATTTTTTTGAAAATTGGAAAAAATACAAAATTTTTGAAAATTTAAAAGTTTTGTATTTTTGTGGTTTTTTTGACGAAATGAGCTGTCCAACGAACTCAGGCTTTATTTTAATGGACTAAAAAAGCACCCCAAATTGCAAAGACGATTCGTTAAATATTTATTCGAGTTATCGTCGAGACAAAATTTTCTACAGACAGACAGACAGACAGACAGACAGACAGACAGACAGACAGACAGACAGACAGACAGACACTTCTCTAAAACCATTTTTTTGGAATCAGGGGGTCATGAAACGTAAAGATTTATCAAAATTAGAACATTTCTCAAAAATCGCACAAATCCAATACTTTCTCATTGTTTGATGAGAATGTAAAAAACAAATATTACGAAAAAATTCAAAACAGCAAAATTTTCGGAATATTTTGAGTTCTTTTTTGTTCCTAATTTTGTATATTTACCTAAATTTGGCATCTAAAGAGAAAAAGTGAAAGTTTATGACATGTTTTTTTAATGTTTTTTAATGTTTCGGCTAATGCTTCACTCACTATAAATCTCAATTTTTTGCACTTTTTTGGAAAAAAAATTCATAACTTTTTTGTTTTTTGTTGTACAAAAAAGTGTTCAAAGGAAAAGTTGTTTTTGTTTTGTGTACAAAAGTTAAGGAAAAAAATTAAAAAAATTTTTTTTTTTAAAAATTGTCAAAAAATCAAAATTGTGAAAATTTCAAAATTTTTAAAAAGAAAATTCCATAACTTTTTTGTTTTTTTGTGGTACAAAAAAGTGTTTAAAAGGAAAAGTTGGTTGTTGTTTTTGTACAAAATTTAAGGAAAAAATTAGAAAAAAAATAATTTTTTTGAAAATTGGAAAAAATACAAAATTTTGAAAATTTAAAAGTTTTGTATTTTTGTGGTTTTTTGACGAAATGGAGCTGTCCAACGAACTCAGGCTTTATTTTAATGGACTAAAAAGAAGCACCCCAAATTGCAAGACGATTCGTGTTAAAATTTATTCGAGTTATCGTCGAGACAAAATTTTTCTACAGACAGACAGACAGAAGACAGACAGACAGACAGAACAGACAGACAGACAGACAGACAGACACTTCTCTAAAAACCATTTTTTTGGAATCAGGGGGTCATGAAACGTAAAGATTTATCAAAATTTAGAAATTTCTCAAAAATCGCACAAATCCAATACTATCTCATTTTTGATGAGAATGTAAAAAACAAATAATACAAAAAATTCAAAAACAGCAAAATTTTCGGATATTTTGAGTTTCTTTTTTGTTCCTAATTTTGTATATTTACCTAAATTTGGCATCTAAAAGAAAAAAGTGAAAGTTTTTGGACATGTTTTTAATGTTTTTCTATGTTTCGGCTAATGCTTCACTCACTATAAATCTCAATTTTTTGCAACCTTTTTTGGAAAAAAAAATATTCATAACTTTTTTTGTTTTTTGTTGTACAAAAAAGTGTTCAAGAAGGAAAAGTTGTTTGTTATTTTGTACAAAATTTAAGTAAAAAAATTAAAAAAATTTTTTTTTTTAAAAATTGTTCAAAAATCCAAAATTTTGAAAATGTTCAAAATTTTAAAAAAAGATTCCTAACTTTATTTGTTTTTATTTTGTACAAAAAAGTGTATAAAAAAGGAAAAGTTGTATGTTTTTTGTACAAAAATTAAGTAATAAATTAGAAAAAAATATTTTTTTGAAAATTGTGGAAAAAAAGAACAAAAATTATGAAAATTTAAAAAAGTTTTGTATTGTAGTGGTTATTTGTACCGAAATGAGCTGTCCAAGCGAACTCAGGCTTTATTTTAATGGACAAAAAAAGCACCCCAAATTGCAGAGACTATTCGTTAAAAATTTAATCGAGTTATCGTCGAGACAAAATTTTCTACAGACAAGGACAGACAGACAACAGACAGACAGACAGACATTCGACAGACAGACAGACAGACAGACACTTCTCTAAAAAAACCATTTTTTTGGTATCAGGGGGTCATGAAACGTAAAGATGTTATCAAAATAAGAAATTTCTCAAAATCGCACAAATCCAGATACTTTCTCATTTTTTGATGAGAGATGTAAAAAACAAATATTACGAAAAAAAATTCAAAAACAACAAAATTTTCCCGGATATTTTGAGTTCTTTTTTGTTCCTAATTTTGTATGATTTAACCTAAATTATGGCATCTAAAAGAAAAAAGTGAAAGTTTTGACATGTTATTTAATGTTTTTTATAATGTTTCTGGCTAATGCTTCACTCACTATAAATCTCATATTTTGTGCACTTTTTTGGAAAAAAAAATTCATGTACTTTTTATGTTTTTTGTTGTACAAAAAAGTGTTCAAAGGGAAAAGTTGTTTGATTTTTGTACAAAAATAAAGAAAAAAATTAAAAAAAATTTTTATTTATATTTAAAAATTTTCAAAAATCCAAAATTTTGAAAATATCAAAATTTTAAAAAAAATTCATAACTTTTATGTTTTTTTTGTTGTACAAAAAAGTGTTTAAAGGAAAAGTTGTTTGTTTTTGTTACAAAAATTAAGGAAAAAATTAGAAGGAAAAATATTTTTTTGAAGATTGGAAAAAATACAAAATTTTTGAAAATTTAAAAGTTTTGTATTTTTTTGTGGTTTTTTTGACGAAATGAGCTGTGCCAACGAACATCAGGCTTTATTTTAATGGACTAAAAAAGCACCCCAAGATTGCAAGTACTATTCTTTAAAATATATTCGAGGTTATCGTCGAGACAAAATTTTTCGATAAGCCAGACATACAGACCAGTACAGACAGACAGACAGACCAGACGACAGACAGAACAACAGACAACAGGACCACTTCTCTAAAAACCATTTTTTTGGAATCAGGGGGGACATGAAACGTAAAGATTAATCAAAATTAGAAATATTCTCAAAATCGCACAAATCCAATACGTTCCTCATTTTTTGATGAGAATGTAAAAAACAAATATTACTAAAAAAATCAAAAACAGAGCAAAAATTTTCGGATAGTTTGAGTTCGTTTTTTGTTTCCTAATTTTTGTATATTTTACCTAAATATGGCATCTAAAAGAAAAAAGTGAAAGTTTTGACATGCTTTAAAAAGATGTTTTTTTAATGTTTCGGCTAATCCCTTCACTCACTATAAATCTCAATTTTTTGCACTTTTTGTAGGAAAAAAAAAATTCAAAACTTTTTTGTTTTATGAGTACAAAAAAGTGTTCAAAGGAAAAGTTGTTTTGTTTTTGTACAAAATTTAAGGAAAAAAAAAAAAAAAATATTTTTTTTTAAAAATTGGTCAAAAAATCCAAAAATTTGAAAATATTCAACATAATAAAAAAATTCATAACCTTATTTTGTATTATTTGTTGTACAAAAAAGTGATTAAAAAGGAAATGATGATTTGTATTAGTATCAAAATTTAAGGAAAAAATTAGAAAAAAATATTTTTTTGAAAATTGGAAAAAATACAAAATTTTGAAAATTATAAAGATTTTGTATTTTATTGTAGGTTTTATGAACGAAATGAGCTGTCCCAACGAACTCAGGCATTATTTTAAATGGACTAAAAAAGCACACCCAAATTGCAAGACGATTCGTTAAAATTTTATTCGAGTTATCGTCGAGACAAAATTTTTCCTAACAGACAGACAGACAGACAGACAGACAGACAGACAGACAGACAGACAGACAGCACAGACACTTTCTCTTAAAAACCATATTTTTGGAATCAGGGGGTCCCATGAAACGTAAAGATTTATCAAAATTAGAAATTTCTCAAAATCAGCCCCAAATCCAATACATTTCTCATTTTTGATGAGAATGTAAAATACAAATATTACGAAAAAATTCAAAAACAGCAAAAAA
This sequence comes from Leptopilina syphax, assembly GCA_032872505.1. Taxonomy (NCBI): domain Eukaryota; kingdom Metazoa; phylum Arthropoda; class Insecta; order Hymenoptera; family Figitidae; genus Leptopilina; species Leptopilina syphax. The sequence goes on along the minus strand of CM065470.1, from coordinate 45,520,652 downwards.
TTATCGGATATTTAGAGATCATTTTTTGGTTCCTAAATTTGTATATTTACCTAAAATTGGCATCTAAAAGAAAAAAAGTGAAAGTTTTGACATGTGTATTTAATGTTTTTTTAATGTTTCGGGCTAATGCTTCAACACTCACTATAAATCTCAATATTTAGCACTTTTTTGGAAAAAAAAAAATTCATAACTTTTTTGTTTATTTTGTTGTACCAAAAAGTTCGTTCAAAGGAAAAGTTGTTTTTGTTTTTGTTACAAAATTTAAGGAAAAAAATTAAAAAAATTTTTTTTTTTTTAAAAAATGTCAAAACTTCCAAAATTTTGGAAAATTTCAAAATTTTTAAAAAAATTCATAACTTATTTGTTTTTTGTTGTACAAAAAAGTGTTTAGAAAGGCAAAGTAGATTGATTTTTGTACAAAATTTAAGGAAAAAATTAGAAAAAAATATTTTTTTGAAAATTGGAAAAAATACAAAATTTTGAAAATTTAAAAGTTTTGTAATTTTTGTGGTTTTTTGAGACGAAATGAGCTGTCCCCCCAACCGAACTCAGGCTTTATTTTAAAGGACTAAAAAAGCACCCCAAATTGCAAGACGATTTCGTTAAAATTTATTCGAGTTATCGTCGATACACAAAAATTTTTCTTACAGACAACAGACAGACAGACAGACAGACAGACAGAACAGACATACAGACAGACAGACAGACAGACTAGACACTTCTCTAAAAAACCATTTTTTTGGAATCCAGTGTGTCATGAAACGTAAAGATTTATCAAAATTAGAAATTTCTCAAAATCGCACAAATCCAATACTTTCTCTATTTTTGATGAGAATGGAAAAAACAAATATTACGAAAAAATTCAAAAACAGCAAAATATTCGGATATTTTGAGTTCTTTTTTGTTGCTATTTTTTGTATATTTAACCTAAATTTTTGGCATCTAAAAGAAAAAAGTGAAAGTTTAGACATGTATTAAATTTTATTATAAATGTTTCGGCTATTGATGCTTCACTCACTATTAAATCTCAATTTTTTGCACTTTTTTCTGGAAAAAAAAATTCATAACTTTTTTTGATAATTTGTTGTAACAAAAAAGTGTTCAAAGGAAAAGTTTTTTGTTTTTGATAACAAAAATTAAGGAACAAAATTAAAAAAAATTTATTTTTTAAAAATTGTCAAAAATCCAAAATTTTGAAAAATTCAAAATTTTAAAAAAATTCATAACTTTTTTGTTTATTGTTGAACAAAAAAATGTGTTTAAAAGGAAAAGTTGATTGTTTTTGTACAAAAATTAAGAAAAAAAAAAGAAAAAAATATTTTTTTTGAAAATTGGAAAAAATACAAAATTTTGAAAATTTAAAAGTTTTGTATTTTTGTGGTTTTTTGACGAAATGAGCTGTCCAACGAACTCAGGCTTTATTTTAATGGACTAAAAAAGCACCCCAAATTGCAAGACGATTCGTTAAAATTTATTCGAGTTATCGTCGAGACAAAATTTTCTACAGACAGACAGACAGACAGACAGACAGACAGACAGACAGACAGACACTTCTCTAAAAACCATTTTTTTGGAATCAGGGGGTCATGAAACGTAAAGATTTATCAAAATTAGAAATTTCTCAAAATCGCACAAATCCAATACTTTCTCATTTTTGATGAGAATGTAAAAAACAAATATTACGAAAAAATTCAAAAACAGCAAAATTTTCGGATATTTTGAGTTCTTTTTTGTTCCTAATTTTGTATATTTACCTAAATTTGGCATCTAAAAGAAAAAAGTGAAAGTTTTGACATGTTTTTAATGTTTTTTAATGTTTCGGCTAATGCTTCACTCACTATAAATCTCAATTTTTTGCACTTTTTTGGAAAAAAAAATTCATAACTTTTTTGTTTTTTGTTGTACAAAAAAGTGTTCAAAGGAAAAGTTGTTTGTTTTTGTACAAAATTTAAGGAAAAAAATTAAAAAAATTTTTTTTTTTAAAAATTGTCAAAAAATCCATAAATCTTTGAAAATTTCAAAATTTTAAAAAAATTCATAAACATTTTTGTTTTTTTGTTGTACAAAAAAAGTGTTTTATTAAAACGCGAAAAGTTGTTTGTTTTTGTACAAAATTTAAGGAAAAAAAAATTAGAGAAAAAAATATTTTTTTGTAAAAAAAAAATTTGGAAATAATACAACAAATTTTGTGAAAAATTTAAAAGTTTTGTATTTTTGTGGTTTTTTGACGAAATGAGACGGTCCAACGAAATCAGGCTTTATTTATAATGGACTAAAAATAGGCACCCCAATATTGCATGGACGATTCGATTAAATTTATTCCGTGTTATAACGGTCGCAGCGACAAAATTTTTCTACCGACACAGGACAGACAGAAGGGACAGACAGACAGACAGACAGACAGAACTTCTCTAAAAACCATTTTTTTGGAATCAGGGGGTCATGGAACGTAAAGATTTATCAAAAATTTGAAATTTTCTCAAAATCGCTCAAAATCCAATACTTTCTCATTTTTGAATGAGAATGTTAAAAACAAATATTACCGAAAAAAATTCAAAAACAGACAAAGATTTTCGGATATTTTGAGTTCTTTTTTGTTCCTAATTTTGTATATTTACCTAAATTTGGAATGCTAAAAGAAAAAAAGTGAAAGTTTTGACATGGTTTTTTAATGTTTTTTAATGTTTCGGATAATGCTTCACTCACTATAAATTCTCAATTTTTTGCAACTTTTTTGGGGAAAAAAAATTCCATAACTTTTTTGTTTTTTTTGTTGTACAAAAAAGTGTCTCAAAGGAAAAAACGTTTGTTTGTTTTTGTACAAAAATTTAAGGGAAAAAAATTAACAAAAAATTTTTTTTTTTTAAAAATTGTCAAAAAATCCAAAATTTTGAAAATTTAAAAATTTTAAAAATAAATTCATACACTTTTTTGTTTTTTGTTGTCACAAAAAAAAGTGTTTAAAGGAAAAGTTGTTTGTTCTTTGTTCCAAAATTTAAGGAAAAAATTAGAAAAAAAATATTTTTATTGAAAAATTCGGAAAAAAAAAAAAAAAAAATACCAAAATTTGAAAATTTACAAAAAGTTTTGTATTTATGTGTTTTTTTGACGAAATGAGCTTGTCCAACGAACTCAGGCTTTATTTTAATGGCACTAAAACAAAGAACCCACCAAAGTGCAAAGGACGGAATTCGTTAAATATTTATTCGAGGAGTTAATCGTCTGAGTAAAAAAAATTTTCTACAGACCAACTGACAGACAGACAGAGAGGGGACAGACAGACAGGACAGACAGACAAGACGAGAATAGTCTCACTTAAAAACAATTTTTTTGGAAAAATCAGGGGGTTCTATGAAACGTCATGTAAAAATGTAAAGATTTATCAAAATTAGTCATTTCTCAAAATCGCACAAATCCAATACTTTCTCATTTTTTGATTGAAGAATTACGTGGGCTGTAAAAAAAACAATATTACGAAAAAATTCAAAAAAACAGCAAAATTTTCGGATATTTTGAGTTCTTCTTTTGTTACTTATTTTGTATATTTGACCTAAATTTGGCATCTAAAAGAAAAAAAGTGAAAAAGTTTTGACATGTTTTTAATGTTTTTTAATGTTTCGGATTAATGCTTTCACTCACTATAAATCTCAATTTTGTGCACTTTTTTGGAAATAAAAATTTCATTACTTTTTTGTTTTTTGTTGTACAAAAACAGTGTTCAAAGGAAAAGTTGTTTTGTTTTTGTAAAAAATTTAAGGAAAAAAATTCTCTAAAAATATTTTTTTTTTTTAAAAATTGTCAAAAATCCAATTTTTAAAAAATTTCAAAATTTTTAAAAAAATTCATAACTTTTTAGTTTTTTGTTGTACAAAAAAGTGTTTAAAGGAAAAGTTGTTTTGTTTTTGTACAAAATTTAAGGAAAATATTTGAAAAAAAAAATTTTTTTTTTGAAAATTGGAAAAATTACAAAATTTTGAAAATTTAAAAGTTTTGTATTTTTGTGGTTTTTTGACGAGAAATGAGCTGGTCCAGAGAACTCAGGCTTTATTTTAATGGACTAAAAAAGAACCCACAAATTGCAAGACGATCCGTAAAAATTTATTCGAAGAGTAATCGTCCGAAGACAAAATTTTCTACCAGACCAACAGTCAGACAGACAGACACGACAGACAGACAGAAAGACAGACAGGACAGAAGACAGGTCAGACACTTCTCTAAAAACCATTTTTTTGGAATCAGGGGGTTCCATGAAACGTAATGATTTATCACAAATTAGATTATTTCTCAAATTCGCACAAATCCAACTACTTTCTCATTTTTTGATGAGAATGTTAAAAAACAAATTATTCCGAAAAAAAATTCAAAAAACAGCAAAATTTTCGGATTTTCTGAGTTCTTTTTTGGTTCCTAATTTTGTATATTTACCTAAATTTGGCATCTAAAAGAATAAAGTGAAAGTTTTGACATGTTTTTAATTGTTTTTTTATTGTTTCGGCTTATGATTCACTCACTATAAATCTCAATTTTTTCGCACTTTTTTAGGAAAAAAATTTCATAACTTTTTTGTTTTTTGTTGTACAAAAAAGAGTTCAAAGGTAAAGTTGTTTGGTTTTTGTAACAATATTTAAGGGAAAAAAACTTAAAAAAATTTTTTTTTTTTTTAAAAATTGTCAAAAATCCAAAATTTTGAAAATTTCAAAATTTTATAAAAAATTCATAACTTTTTTGTTTTTTGTTGTACAAAAAAGTGTTTAACGGACAAGTTGTTTGTTTTTGTACAAAATTTAAGGGGAAAAAATTAGAAAAAAAATATTTTTTTGAAAATTGGAAAAAAAATACAAAATTTTGAAAATTTAAAAGTTTTGTATTTTTGTGGTTTTTTTGACGAAATGAGCTGTCAAACGAAATCTGGCTTTATTTTAATGGGGACTAAAAAAGCACCCCATATTGCAAGAACGATTCGTTAAAATTTATTCGAGTTATCACCCGTCGCAAGTACTAAATTTTCTAACAGACCAACAGACAGATAGGTCAGACAACAAGACAGACAGACAGGACAGTCAGAAAGACTGTAAGGACACTTCTCCTAAAAACTCATTTTTTTTGGAATCAGGGGGTCATTTGAAAAGCTAATGATTTTATCAAACAATTAAAAATTTCTCAAAAATCGCAAATAATGCCATTAATTTCTCATTTTTGATTGAGAATGTATAAAAAACAAATATTATACGAAAAAATAAATAAAACAGCAAAAATTTTGGATATTTTGAGTTCTTTTTTGTTCCTAATTTTGTATATTTACCTTAATTTGGCAATCCTAAAAGAAAAATAGTGGGAAAGTGCTTGTTTGCTTTGAAATGTTTTTACTGTTTTTTAATGTTTGGGCTAATGCTTCACCTCACTATAAATCTCAATTTTATTGCACACTTTTTTGGGGAAAAAAAAAAAAAAATAAATTTAATAACTTTTTTGTTTTTTGTTGTACAAATAAGTGTTTAAAAGGTATTAGTTATGTTTCTTAGTGTTTTTTTACAAAATTTAAGGTAAATAAATTAATATTAAATTTTTTTTTTATAAAAATTGTCAAAAATCCAAAATTTTGAAAAAATTTCAAATATTTATAAACAAAATTCATAACTTTTTTGTTCTTTTGTTGTTCAAAAAAGTGGTTTTCAAAGGAAAAGTTGTTTGTTTTTGTACAAAATTTAAGGAAAAAATTAGAAAAAAATATTTTTTTTGAAAATTGGAAAAAATACAAAATTTTGAAAATTTAAAAGTTTTGTAATTTTAGTAGGTTTTTTTGACGAAATGAGCTGTCCAACGAACTCAGGCTTTATTTTAATGGACTAAAAAAGCACCCCAAATTGCAAGACGATTCGTTAAAATTTATTAGAGTTATCGTACGAGGACAAAATTTTCTACAGAACAGACAGACAGACAGACAGACAGACAGACACTTCTCTAAAAACTATTTTTTTGGGCATCAGGGGGTCATTGGAAACGTAAAGATTTCTCAAAATTAGAAATTTCTCAAAATCGAACAAATACAATACTTTCTCATTTTTGATGAGAATGTAAAAAAACAAATATTACGAAAAAAAATTCAACAAACAGCAAAATTTTCGGTTATTTTGAGTTCTTTTGTTGTTCCTAATTTTGTATATTTACCTAAATTTGGCATCTAAAAGAAAAAAGTGAAAGTTTTGACATGTTTTTTAATGTTTTTTAATGTTTCGGCTAATGCTTCACTCACTATAAATCTCAATTTTTTGCACTTTTTTGGAAAAAAAAATTCATAAACTTTTTTGTTTTTTTGTTGTACAAAAAAGTGTTCAAAGGAAAAGTTGTTTGTTTTTTGTACAAAATTTAAGGAAAAAAATTAAAAAAATTTTTTTTTTTAAAAATTGTCAAAAATCCAAAATTTTGAAAATTTCAAAATTTTAAAAAAATTCATAACTTTTTTGTTTTTTGTTGTACAAAAAAGTGTTTAAAGGAAAAGTTGTTTGTTTTTTGTACAAAATTTAAGGAAAAAATTAGAAAAAAATATTTTTTTGAAAATTGGAAAAAATACAAAATTTTGAAAATTTAAAAGTTTTGTATTTTTGTGGTTTTTTGACGAAATGAGCTGTCCAACGAACTCAGGCTTTATTTTAATGGACTAAAAAAGCACCCCAAATTGCAAGACGATTCGTTAAAATTTATTCGAGTTATCGTCGAGACAAAATTTTCTACAGACAGACAGACAGACAGACAGACAGACAGACAGACAGACAGACAGACAGACACTTCTCTAAAAACCATTTTTTTGGAATCAGGGGGTCATGAAACGTAAAGATTTATCAAAATTAGAAATTTCTCAAAATCGCACAAATCCAATACTTTCTCATTTTTGATGAGAATGTAAAAAACAAATATTACGAAAAAAATTCAAAAACAGCAAAATTTTCGGATATTTTGAGTTCTTTTTTGTTCCTAATTTTGTATATTTACCTAAATTTGGCATCTAAAAGAAAAAAGTGAAAGTTTTGACATGTTTTTAATGTTTTTTAATGTTTCGGCTAATGCTTCACTCACTATAAATCTCAATTTTTTGCACTTTTTTGGAAAAAAAAATTCATAAACTTTTTTGTTTTTTGTTGTACAAAAAAGTGTTCAAAGGAAAAGTTGTTTGTTTTTGTACAAAATTTAAGGAAAAAAATTAAAAAAATTTTTTTTTTTAAAAATTGTCAAAAATCCAAAATTTTGAAAATTTCAAAATTTTAAAAAAATTCATAACTTTTTTGTTTTTTGTTGTACAAAAAAGTGTTTAAAGGAAAAGTTGTTTGTTTTTGTACAAAAATTTAAGGAAAAAATTAGAAAAAAATATTTTTTTGAAAATTGGAAAAAATACAAAATTTTGAAAATTTAAAAGTTTTGTATTTTTGTGGTTTTTTGACGAAATGAGCTGTCCAACGAACTCAGGCTTTATTTTAATGGACTAAAAAAGCACCCCAAATTGCAAGACGATTCGTTAAAATTTATTCGAGTTATCGTCGAGACAAAATTTTCTACAGACAGACAGACAGACAGACAGACACTTCTCTAAAAACCATTTTTTTGGAATCAGGGGGTCATGAAACGTAAAGATTTATCAAAATTAGAAATTTCTCAAAATCGCACAAATCCAATACTTTCTCATTTTTGATGAGAATGTAAAAAACAAATATTACGAAAAAATTCAAAAACAGCAAAATTTTCGGATATTTTGAGTTCTTTTTTGTTCCTAATTTTGTATATTTACCTAAATTTGGCATCTAAAAGAAAAAAGTGAAAGTTTTGACATGTTTTTAATGTTTTTTTAATGTTTCGGCTAATGCTTCACTCACTATAAATCTCAATTTTTTGCACTTTTTTGGAAAAAAAAATTCATAACTTTTTTGTTTTTTGTTGTACAAAAAAGTGTTCAAAGGAAAAGTTGTTTGTTTTTGTACAAAATTTAAGGAAAAAAATTAAAAAAATTTTTTTTTTTAAAAATTGTCAAAAATCCAAAATTTTGAAAATTTCAAAATTTTAAAAAAATTCATAACTTTTTTGTTTTTTGTTGTACAAAAAAGTGTTTAAAGGAAAAGTTGTTTGTTTTTGTACAAAATTTAAGGAAAAAAATTAGAAAAAAATATTTTTTTGAAAATTGGAAAAAATACAAAAATTTTGAAAATTTAAAAGTTTTGTATTTTTGTGGTTTTTTGACGAAATGAGCTGTCCAACGAACTCAGGCTTTATTTTAATGGACTAAAAAAGCACCCCAAATTGCAAGACGATTCGTTAAAATTTATTCGAGTTATCGTCGAGACAAAATTTTCTACAGACAGACAGACAGACAGACAGACAGACAGACAGACAGACAGACAGACAGACAGACAGACACTTCTCTAAAAACCATTTTTTTGGAATCAGGGGGTCATGAAACGTAAAGATTTATCAAAATTAGAAATTTCTCAAAATCGCACAAATCCAATACTTTCTCATTTTTGATGAGAATGTAAAAAACAAATATTACGAAAAAATTCAAAAACAGCAAAATTTTCGGATATTTTGAGTTCTTTTTTGTTCCTAATTTTGTATATTTACCTAAATTTGGCATCTAAAAGAAAAAAGTGAAAGTTTTGACATGTTTTTAATGTTTTTTAATGTTTCGGCTAATGCTTCACTCACTATAAATCTCAATTTTTTGCACTTTTTTGGAAAAAAAAATTCATAACTTTTTTGTTTTTTGTTGTACAAAAAAGTGTTCAAAGGAAAAGTTGTTTGTTTTTGTACAAAATTTAAGGAAAAAAATTAAAAAAATTTTTTTTTTTAAAAATTGTCAAAAATCCAAAATTTTGAAAATTTCAAAATTTTAAAAAAATTCATAACTTTTTTGTTTTTTGTTGTACAAAAAAGTGTTTAAAGGAAAAGTTGTTTGTTTTTGTACAAAATTTAAGGAAAAAATTAGAAAAAAATATTTTTTTGAAAATTGGAAAAAATACAAAATTTTGAAAATTTAAAAGTTTTGTATTTTTGTGGTTTTTTGACGAAATGAGCTGTCCAACGAACTCAGGCTTTATTTTAATGGACTAAAAAAGCACCCCAAATTGCAAGACGATTCGTTAAAATTTATTCGAGTTATCGTCGAGACAAAATTTTCTACAGACAGACAGACAGACAGACAGACAGACAGACAGACAGACAGACAGACAGACAGACAGACACTTCTCTAAAAACCATTTTTTTGGAATCAGGGGGTCATGAAACGTAAAGATTTATCAAAATTAGAAATTTCTCAAAATCGCACAAATCCAATACTTTCTCATTTTTGATGAGAATGTAAAAAACAAATATTACGAAAAAATTCAAAAACAGCAAAATTTTCGGATATTTTGAGTTCTTTTTTGTTCCTAATTTTGTATATTTACCTAAATTTGGCATCTAAAAGAAAAAAGTGAAAGTTTTGACATGTTTTTAATGTTTTTTAATGTTTCGGCTAATGCTTCACTCACTATAAATCTCAATTTTTTGCACTTTTTTGGAAAAAAAAATTCATAACTTTTTTGTTTTTTGTTGTACAAAAAAGTGTTCAAAGGAAAAGTTGTTTGTTTTTGTACAAAATTTAAGGAAAAAAATTAAAAAAATTTTTTTTTTTAAAAATTGTCAAAAATCCAAAATTTTGAAAATTTCAAAATTTTAAAAAAATTCATAACTTTTTTGTTTTTTGTTGTACAAAAAAGTGTTTAAAGGAAAAGTTGTTTGTTTTTGTACAAAATTTAAGGAAAAAATTAGAAAAAAATATTTTTTTGAAAATTGGAAAAAATACAAAATTTTGAAAATTTAAAAGTTTTGTATTTTTGTGGTTTTTTGACGAAATGAGCTGTCCAACGAACTCAGGCTTTATTTTAATGGACTAAAAAAGCACCCCAAATTGCAAGACGATTCGTTAAAATTTATTCGAGTTATCGTCGAGACAAAATTTTCTACAGACAGACAGACAGACAGACAGACAGACAGACAGACAGACAGACAGACAGACACTTCTCTAAAAACCATTTTTTTGGAATCAGGGGGTCATGAAACGTAAAGATTTATCAAAATTAGAAATTTCTCAAAATCGCACAAATCCAATACTTTCTCATTTTTGATGAGAATGTAAAAAACAAATATTACGAAAAAATTCAAAAACAGCAAAATTTTCGGATATTTTGAGTTCTTTTTTGTTCCTAATTTTGTATATTTACCTAAATTTGGCATCTAAAAGAAAAAAGTGAAAGTTTTGACATGTTTTTAATGTTTTTTAATGTTTCGGCTAATGCTTCACTCACTATAAATCTCAATTTTTTGCACTTTTTTGGAAAAAAAAAATTCATAACTTTTTTGTTTTTTGTTGTACAAAAAAGTGTTCAAAGGAAAAGTTGTTTGTTTTTGTACAAAATTTAAGGAAAAAAATTAAAAAAATTTTTTTTTTTAAAAAATTGTCAAAAATCCAAAATTTTGAAAATTTCAAAATTTTAAAAAAATTCATAACTTTTTTGTTTTTTGTTGTACAAAAAAGTGTTTAAAGGAAAAGTTGTTTGTTTTTGTACAAAATTTAAGGAAAAAATTAGAAAAAAATATTTTTTTGAAAATTGGAAAAAATACAAAATTTTGAAAATTTAAAAGTTTTGTATTTTTGTGGTTTTTTGACGAAATGAGCTGTCCAACGAACTCAGGCTTTATTTTAATGGACTAAAAAAGCACCCCAAATTGCAAGACGATTCGTTAAAATTTATTCGAGTTATCGTCGAGACAAAATTTTCTACAGACAGACAGACAGACAGACAGACACTTCTCTAAAAAACCATTTTTTTGGAATCAGGGGGTCATGAAACGTAAAGATTTATCAAAATTAGAAATTTCTCAAAATCGCACAAATCCAATACTTTCTCATTTTTGATGAGAATGTAAAAACCATTATTGTTCCAATGTTTTCAAATTTTATAAGTATCAGTTTTTAGTTTTATAACGGATTTTTTTTTTAAATTTTATAAGTTTTAGTATCGGATAATAAGTTTTCAACTTTACTAATATAGTCTACCTTGTCTAATGCTACCGTGACATTTCCCTTATCCGCAGTGGTGAATATAACATTCCTATGATTTTTAACAAACATTTTTGCATCGGATAACTTTTTAGTATAAATACGTTCGTTTATATTAATATGTCGTGGAGTATTATTTTCAAAGTAACGTAGATTTTTAATTAGTTTGTTTCTTATATCGTTAGAAATTTCATCATTTAATTTATAAGAGTCGATAAAATTTTCAACTGATTTAATATAATCAATATTAGTGTTCAAACATTTATAATTATTATTATTAAATTTAAAGTCATTACCTAGATAAACAACGTTCTGCATCTTATGTTGGACGGTGGGTGTTCGTATTAATGAGCACAAAATTTCAAAAACAAATGTTGTTGCTGAACATATCAATTCTGAACACTGAACTAGTGTATTGAAATTACTTTCTTTCCAATATCTTTTATTTTTAATTATGACTTATGTGGAATGTGATGTATTTAAAAAAAACCTTTTTAATTATATTGACGAGTTAGAACGCGATTTTTATATTTTAACGAATTTGGTAGGATATTTTTAATCATATTTATTAGTTTAGTGCAAAATATTGTTTTCATACCTTTGTAAATATTGAAGTGTTTCTTTGTGTGAATAAATTTAGCCTGATGAGTTTGGCAAACTTTAGCCAACCAAACGTCAAACAAAATGTTATTAATTATTATGTTGCACAGTGTTGAAAATGCCTTTCATTATTTTTAATTAATTTGTTTAAAGAGGAAATTTTCATCAACACTAAAGTCCAGTAAGGATAATGCCTGTTAATTAATAATAAACTTTGTAGAATAAATCCATTTACATATGCTGCTAAACACAGCGATTCTTTTTATGCGACATGCTGGTTGCTATAGTCCATTTGAAAATGATATCACCTAAGCTCTTACTGAACTGCGCGCATGCTTTCGATTCTTCGTCAAGTATGATTGGTTGTATCCATTAGATTGTCATTTTTCTGTTTTATTAATCCAATTACAATGAAACTAGCAGGTTAACCTAACGGACATAAAAAGAACCTCCGGAATTGACCATAAGGTTATGTGTAATAATTTACACGCTTTTGGGTTTTGATTTAATTTAATAATATAATACTGATTAATATAATTAACTAATTAATTTTTAGAGGCGTTGACTGGAATTTGAAATTTTACATGAAATTATTGTAGATTCAAAAGGATATAAATTAGTCAAGTTATAACTTGTATAAGGCATCATTAAATTGGATTCAGAAAAGACACGGAATTTATTGGTATTTAGAGGCATCCAATTGTCTTTTTTCAATGACAATATATTTCATTAAATGCCCCTTATTTTAAAGGGTGTGTAGTATGAATAGATGAAGATACACGTTGTATCGCAGTACCACTTGTTTCGCCACAGCAATTAAAATAACAAAAGTTTTTAACATCGCCAATATGTGAGTGAGAATAAAAAAATCCTTGCTTAACTCTCTGTCTCTCATTGCCGATGTTTTCTCAATGTATGTACGCAAAACTGATGCTGCGCGGAACTAAGGTTGGTTAACTCTAGGTTGTAATCTCTAAAACGGATTTAAAAGTGTTCCTACTCGTAGTTTTGATACAATTAGTTATTTTTATTAGTATATGCCCTCTTCTGAGGTTCAGATTTTCTAGGAGTATATTCCTGGTAAATCCAGACAGGGTCTAGATCCTTAGAGCTGTGATAAGTGCCAGAAATGTTATCAGTTTCCAAGTCAATTTTTCCAACGATAACTGCTCATTTGGATACCAATTTGTAAATTTATCCAATAATTGTTTCGGATCCCATGTAACATCACACTTGCGCCTGCGTTGTCTTAATGATGATACTCCTTTAAAAAATCTGGAAACCTGGGCGTTACTTTCCCAAATTGGCGATAAAGCCCAAGGTAAGTATTCGCCGAACTATAGGATTTCGTGTGCTCCAGTGACTCTGTGAGGAATTTTAGCACTTTTGTTGTTGAGCTCCGGAATAAGTCGCTTTATTCTATTTTTACTAAAATTCCACCAGTGTTCAATGGATTTAGAATACTGCTTAAGAGTTCTGACCGATATTGATCGAAGCATGATCTCCGCCACTTCCTCCGTGGCTCCTCTTATTTTAAATGCTTCCCTGATAACCATGCTGCTACCTGGAGAAGCCTTTGATAAAGAGGGTGAGTCCTTCTATGAGTAGAAGAAAAAACATTACTATGCAGTTTAAAGTGAACAATTTCAGATACAGTCAATGAGATAAACAGCGGATAACAAAATATCTTTACCTGACTTCTCCGTAAAGCAGCGGACACACACCTGTGTCGTCTACAATTGTTTTCAATCTCGATCTGACCAAAGTGACTATAAAAGATCTTCGTGTCATTGACAGACCATGTTGAAGGTCTGTCAACAATTCAACATTCGATCTACGTCACTGATGTTTTCGAAAATGTCAGACTGCTGCGAAGTTCGATCGACATTCAATGCGGATGAGTTTTTATCGACATCCGAAGACAAACAATTTTTATCACATTTCAATATCCGTTGATCATTGTCACCATTCAAAGCTGTTAGATTTTGATTTTCATCAGAAATATATTCACGTCTGCGGGACGTTAGAGGGTTTCTTGATGTGAAAACGACTACGGGTAGAACGTGCAGTGTCTCTCGTTATTCCAACGATGTTGAATAATTCCCAATTGATTTTCTTCAATACAATAATTTCCTATCCAGCACAGAGGATCATGAAATTGGAAAGCGTAAGAAATAGACAAAGCATTTTCGATCCTACGAAGAGGATCAAGAAAGTAGAAGAAAAGGAAATTTAAGGAATAGAAAAAAGTATCAGTATTTATAGTACAGTTTAAATAGCTGAGCGGACAAGCTGTTTGTCTCCGACAATGAAAGTTGAGGGTTAAAATCTTCGGACCAAAAAAATTTGTTTCCGCTCAAAAATATTAAAACGGTATTTAAAAGAATTAAACTTAGCTTCTTTTTGGCTTCACCAAATGAAAACGAAAAGAATTGGTCAGAAACGGAATTCCAAAGAATTAAAAATTTCAAATTCTTATTAATTTCTCACTTCTTACTGGGATTCAAATAATTTATTAGTAAACAGGAAACATTTATTTAAACAATTATTTTTTCAACACAATTTAAATGATAAAAAAATTTAATTTGAGTAATTATTAATTAATTATTTAATTTTATTAAAAAATTAAGCATAGTAAATGCAAAGTTTAAAAAAAATTGGTGTCTGACAGTTCTCTAGTGTTACTCGTGAGAGCTTAAAATTTGTTCAAAATAATATGTTTTAACATGAAATTTTAATCAACCTGCTTATAATAGACGTAATCTATAATATTATAAACATTTCCCAACAACTCTAATTAAAAATTATTCAAAAATCCAATAACCAGATACAGAAAAGATTTTTTTGTCCTGCCTGCACGGAAAATGTGTTATTTCGTGCACATGAAAGGGGCGCAAAGTAAGTGATTCCCGCCCAGAGGTAAGGTGAGCGGGCGCAAAATACATTCGCGCCCGCTGACGTCATAGGAGCGGGCGCAAAGTACATTCCCGCCCGCTGACGTCATAAGAGCGGGCGCAAAATACATTCCCGCCCGCTGCCGTTATATAGATGCGGGCGCAAAATATTTCTTTGCTCATTTGTGCATCCAGTGACCTTAACTTTTAGAAATGACATCACAAGTCATTTTTAGCCATATGGAACGAACAAACAATTCATCCAAATGTGTGTCCACTTAATAACACACTTTCCATGAAGCAGGACAAAAAATGTTGTTCGCAGCACGGGCGCAAAAGGTGATAGTGTCTCAGGCGAGATTATGGGACAACCTCGGCGACCCTACGCATCCTCGGCTTCGCCTCGGTGCTTCAGGTCCCCTCGGTTTCCCTAATCTCGCCTTCGCCAAAATCACCTATTTTGCGCCCTTAATACGAAAATAACTAATATTTTAAAACTGTAACGTCATTATGGTCCAAATGCCCTTAATGCTCTCAATTTTGCTCAGTTGCTAAAGGGTGAATAAAATACTAACAAACTATGCAAATTTTGAATAAAAAAATATGAAAAATTATGTTTTTTTTTTATTAATTTTGAACTAAAGTAACAAATTTATTTCTTTTTAAAAATAGGACTTGATAAAGTGTTTTGGAATTTATTAAACTTTTAATATAAAAATTCAAATCGATTAAAAATTACGCCTTGTGGAACTTTTTGAACATTTTTTTACACTTTTACCTCACTGCCACTGTACGGAACCTCATTTGTGGCGACCGAAAATGGAATTTTAAATTTAATCATCTACATACATAAATCCATTTACATATGCGTTCATGCATACATCAATTTCTCCAAATATTCCATGTATTTGCTTCAACACAATAATAAATCGGTTGAAAAAGAATATAATTTCTGTAGTAAATTCTAGGGTCAGTAATCTTATTCAAATGTTTGTAATAATATAGCGTTAAATTGCTGTTGTAAGTTAATAATTCTTAATTTTTAGATTTAATATTATAATTTAATTCTCAAGCACCAAGAGGTTAGATTTGATATTTAGAGTGTTTTGTGTTATGATATTGAAAGATTTGTTACTTTTTGTAGTAATACATAAATTTGCCCTTATACATTTAAATTAGATTGAATATTTGAATAATTCTTCTAAGTCTAATATGACATGTCAGAGAAATTAAAATCCACATGGCATGATGTAGCCATAAAAATAATTTTTTTTTAAAATAGACCCAAAATGAACAGCTAATTTGTACGTAAATAGTCAGTTTTGTGAAAATATATTTTGTCTTTAATATAGAGAACTCATTTCGAAGTAGATACCTTTACCAATTAGTGAAAAGCTTTTAGATTTTTGAGTTTAAAAGTAATAACAAAATGCATAGGATATATTTCGTCATATTTCAAAAAGCTTGAAAGTACATTCAGTGTAAGTTAAAATACAAGGCTCGCTTTTCAATGCCGGACAGCGTGATTGATGAGAGGCATCATTCATAATATTATTTCTTTTAAAAAGGTTTGAAAATAGTTCATACATTCATGTATGGAAGCTCATAGAGAATTGAAATAGTAGTCTTTATCATTAGCTGGATATTTAGCATTATTGCGTTGAACCTCTTTTATACCAATTCTTTTGTTCCCTGAACTGAACACACGTACATGGAAAGCATATTTTAAAAATACTAATGAAAATTCCGTACTTCAAAAAAAGAAACATTACTATACGAATAGAATTAAGTTGATATTTCTTTTGTGTGAGAAAAGAAAAAATAAAACATGTCCTAATGGTTTCAATACATAAATCGACAATTAAAAATGTAAAAAAAATTTTGTTTTTTATTGTTATAAATAATTGTTTTACATTAATCATATCTAGAGAAAAAAATAACTGTGTAAAATTAATAAAATCTTAAATGTAATTTTTAGTTATTTCTACAGAAATTATATTTTAGCACTATATTACTTACATTCCATAAATTCTTTTGTATTGAAGTCAGCCTCAATTTTAATATATCGGGAAACGATTATTCGGTTTTGTTAAACCAGCGAAGAAAGAATTTATACTTCTCAAAGATGAGAAGAATTTTTGCGTCAATTCTATTCAGTAATGTACCTTCCATTTGAAATATTCAAATTTTTAAAAGAAAAATTAAAATTTCTACGTTTACCTACATTCAACTGACTTTCTTAAAAATTTATCAAAATTTATTTTAATATGGTTCTGTACCGTATAGTAAATTTTTAATTACGAATCCGGTGTCACAATTTCAAAAATTCAAAAGAGACGATCCAATATGGCAGACATGTTTTTTTTAAAATTCAACGAATTCGCAAAAAATTCATTACTCGAATGTTCATGGGATCGCTGATTACAAATGCAATGTCAGATTTTTAAAATAAAAAAAACGGATCCGATGTGTCCAATATGATCCAAAATCCAATTTTAGACTTTTTAGAATTCAAAATAGCATATCCAATATGGTGGAAATATTTTTTAAAAATTCAATGGATTCGCATAAAATTCATTACTCGATGATTTTTGGAGTCGCTGATTACACAAGTCAACAAAAAGAGACTTACTTTTTTTTATGAGATAGCGGAATGGTTTCCTATTTATTTTTAGACGCTGAACACGATCCCGACTTCCAAATTTGCTCATCACGTCAGGATTTTGAGAAAAATTAAAGCTTGTAATGTGCAAGTTTTTTAATAAGTGGATAATGCGCATTTAATCAAAAAGTTTATGAAATCAGCTTATGAAAATCATTACTCGGAGGTTTTCGGGGTCGCTGATTACGAATCTGGCATCAGATTTTTAAAATTTAAAATGTCGGATCCAATATGGTGGACATTTTTTTTAAAAATTTTATTTTTAATCAAAAATTTATTTTTAATATCTCACATATTGGATCCGCCATTTTTTGAAACTATTAAAGCATGTTAAGATACCTTTTTTCCTATGAGCCATCTAAAAATTAGAGTGGGACCTTGAAAAGTTTTGCTGAAAATAATCATTTATCATTATTTTATAAATTTTTTTAACCTGGACAGTTCATAAGTTTTGCCTTAAATATATGTTTGGCTAAAATCAATCTAAAAACCGTTTTAAAAATAACACAGCCACACAAAAAAAATGTTGGGTTGGAAGATCAGACATGACCCCCATGTATTTTGGGCCGCTAAACACGAATCTGGTGTCCATTTTGGTCCAACAGGTCTGGATTTGTTCCTTTCCTCAAAAAATATTTCAAATTTTTTGTGGTATACGATTTTTTTTTAAATTGATGTATTTTTATGACACTTGGCATCATTTTAGCAACAATTTGTTTGTACTGTTGACTCTTTTTTTTCAAAAAAGTTTTGTGAGATTGTCTGGAATTTTGACTTTATATTACCTCAAAAACGCCTAGATACCAACTTTCATAAAAATTCATCAATTTTTTATATTTTCGTCTACTATTTTAAATCCACCATTTTGAATTTAAAAATTTTGATTTTAGATGCATAATCAGAGACCTCAAACACCCCTAGGTACCAAGTTTCATCTAAATCTATCAACTTTTAAGAAAATTTCTAAAAAATCATCAATTTCCAAATAATTTCGACCGCCATTTTTAATTTTGAAAATCTGGTTTCAGATTTGTAACCAGCAACCTCAAAAACCTCAAGATACCAAGTTTTATAAAAAGCCATTAATTTTTAAAAAATCCGTATACCACTAAAAAATTTGACCTGTTTTTTGAAGTTAGGAAATAATCCAGACCTGGACCAAAACGTACACCAGATTCGTGTTCAGCGGCCCAAAATGCATGGGGGTAGGGTACTCCAAACTCTCAACCCTGACACTTTTTTTTGTGTGGCTGTGTAATTTTCTATTATTAATGTTTATATAAATTCTAAGGATCTGTAAATCTGTAAAATGTACTATTAAA
The DNA here is from genome assembly GCA_032872505.1 of Leptopilina syphax. Lineage (NCBI taxonomy): Eukaryota > Metazoa > Arthropoda > Insecta > Hymenoptera > Figitidae > Leptopilina > Leptopilina syphax. The sequence goes on along the minus strand of CM065470.1, from coordinate 45,502,088 downwards.
AAAAGTTTGCAAAAGTATGAATGTAAAGTCATTCATGCTTGAAAATGCTGACAAATATTGTTGTTTTCCATTGAAAAATAGTAGCCGTATTTAAATTGTAATTTAGTTTCAAAAAGGAACAATACAGTTTTTTCCATGTGTAATACATTTTTTGATAAAAAAATAATAATCCGACTAGTTTTTCATTCTTTCATTCCATCCAAATCCCTGCTCTATTTTTGTTGACAGATAAAATGAGAGAAGAGGAGAAGTATAGGTGAGAAATAACGCGTACCCCGTTGGTTAATAAAAGGGTGTCATGTTTCTATATTGGCTTATTATCTTTACATCTGAGTGACCGTTAAAATGAGTAAAAGAGAGATTGGTAGGGGAGAAGTGAGAAGACTTCCACTTTCAAACCATTTGTGAGAAGAAGTTAAATGTTGTGTTAGGTTTACGATAAAAAATTTTATTTAAAATGTACTTTGTGTTACGAAGCAAATTTATTGATATGAATCATTCTTCAGTAGGGGGATTTTTAGTTAGGGAAATATTATAATGATTCCCTAATGGAATTCTATTTTTTAAAAATGTGAATTTTGAGTTCCTGAGATCCAAAATCGTAAAAGAAGTGAAAAAAATCAAGTTTGACAGTTTTTAGTAGAACAATGCTTCCGTGATGACAATAATAACCAATGATAATTGAACTCAAAGTAAACTTCTATCTAAGCTTATAGAACATATACGGAAAGAATAACAATTTTACCATTAACATTTACTTGAAAACCACGATATTACCAAAATTTCATGATTGCTATACGATTACTTTTCAAGAATTCAGAAAACGAAACTAATTTATTATAACGACATATAATTCAAAGTGACGTAACATAACTGAAAACTTGTTAGATGGTAAAACTGCTTCTGATCTGATATGTAAAGAAATTGTAAATGAAACAATAAAAATCCAAAACATTTTAAAATTATTAAGCTGTTTCAAGCTTATGACTTGTAGATAGCAAAACAATTGGCCTCTAATGAGTCCAGAAGCAAAATTATTTTCTGTAACTATAATGGCTCAATTAAATGCATTGCAGACAATTCGACGATTGTATCATGCAATCTTTGCTTAAGTAAAAAATTCGAATGTGATATTATCGTTATAGCAAATGGTAATACGGGTGTAATCAAATAATTATTTAAATATTGTTACGAAGGTCATGATTGCAGTCGTAGGATATAAAGATGACAATCAGGTTATGCATTACGGTGAAACTAAACATTATTTGAACACGCTATGTATGTGCACCATAAGCAATGCAGAGACTGCACGAATTTAATATCCACGAATAATCACATACAACACATTTGCCTAATCAAGAAAGAATATGTTTTCAAGAAGTAATGGAACAAGATGCAATTCCGAAATTTATAATTACAACTTTAACAGCATGATTCAGTTAAATAGATAAGGTCTTAAAGCTCGCAAACATCACTGTCCGAATACAGAAATTTTAGGGTACTACTTTAATACCAAAATGGATTACAATTATCTGTAACGATTTAATTGCGTAAAACTGATTTTGCCATTTGATATAATTTTTGACGTTTTCGATAAATGTCACTTTACGTTTTTGCGGAAAATTCAAATTCCCCAAATGCTTCATTTTACAAAATGCTTTGTATTATTTAATCATTAAAATTTGCTGTAAAATTTCCTTTTGGATCCAAAGTACCAATGATACCTACAATTAAAAAAATATTTCCCCTAATTAATTCTTGAAAATAGTTGTAGAAATAATGAAAACATGAACTCACAAGACATCCCGAAAAAATTGATTAAATTAGAGCTAAATGTTAAAAATTCAACTATCGATTTCCTGAGATTCCAAAAGATGTTCCATTAATTTCTCGAATAAGTTTAGCAGAAGAAAAAATAAAAAAAATAAATGTTAGAATAAAAACAAAATCAGATTTACTACAACATTTTTTATCCGAATGTCACTATGCAAAACTTTTTGCAGTCAGTCTAAAAATTTTATCCGAAGACTACCCGCAGAAATTGAGGAAAACCATTCCACGTGGGGTTTCAGGTGAACAAAAACTGATACTGGAAGGTGTACATGAACACGTGCAAGTTTCATAAAAGAAGAATTTTTCATACGTGATGATGTACGATTTCATGTACATTTTCACTGTTTCAATTTCTCCGCCGGGAACTTGTGTATCAAAACTGACATGATCTGATACATGAACTTGTACATGAGCATATACATGGAACTTCTGCAAGAATTTTCAACTAAAAAAAAGAGTACTTTTAAAACGCTTTTTTCTTGTGTATGGTCAATGCACCAGTGAATGAACAGTTAGTGATTTTCATAACTTTGTCTAGTAGAATAACCAAAAATTAATAAAAAAAAATATAATAATCGTTGAAAGCACCATTGAATTAACACTTCATTATTATAAAGAATTTACTATAATTTTGCATAATTTTTATGTAATTTAATAGAATTAAATTTTTAAATTAAATGATTAATTTACAATTTTATATTAGATAATAATACTTATAAATCTTTCTCGCTAAGTGTCCGCATTCACTGCTGCAACCACCCTACTAGAAAATAAAAATAGATAAAGTATCTAAAAAATTTTAAAAAAATAACATTTCAAATATAGAGAAACGTTTCTTAAAAGTTTCTTGTTTTTTTTATTCTGTTAAATTAAAATATTAATAGCGTTTCATGTTCCAGAAATGTTAAAAGTACACTGTAAAAAATTTTTGTAGTAATTTTCCCATACGTGTATTGGACGTAATTAACCTATACCAGTTTTGGATTTTTTCCATACATTTGTGTGGAAAAAAAACCAAACACTGTATGGTAATATTAATATCGTTAGATGAAATTTTTCCATACACTTGTATGGGAAAAGGACCAAACATTGTTTGGTAATATTAATATTATTGTAGGTAATTTTTCCTTACAATTGTATGGAAAAATTTGTATATCCTATAGTATTTTTAATATAATAAATTACAATTTTTCCATTTCATTAGTATGGAAAAAAATTGTATACAAAATGGTAATATCACTATATTCAATAGTAATTCTCTCATACTGCACGGAGAGAAAATATACATTAAATTTTGTAAAAGTATTTTACAAATTGAGAAAAAAGTGCCACAAAGCGAAATTTTTATATAAAAAATACTAAACTTTTTCCTCAATTTGAAAAATACTTTTACAAAATTTAATATATTCTCTCTCCGATTATGGAACATTCAACATTAATTTTTTTATTAAAACAACAATTAATCCTTGATACCTAATATGTTTATTAATTTGAAAATTTTAGGCTGCGATATAACATATAATGTTGTTAAATTTAACAATAAACATATTGTTTATCTTATAAAAACGTCACTTCATAACCGTTGATTTCTTCATATGCCTATAGTTCATATTTTTAAATCTGAAAAAATATATAACAATCATATTAAAATAGTACAAAAATCGATTTTCAAGAAAAGAAATTTAAAACCTACAAAATTTATTTGTTTATACAGTTTTCACGATTTAAATTTTCTATCGTATTTATTTTATAGGCGAATTCTTTTATTCACAAATAATAGTGAATAAAAAAATATCTGACAATTTGAATGGAAAAATTTTCTACTACTTAAAAATTATAAATATGAACATTTTTCCACTGTGCTGCACTCTTACTCGTGAATAAAAATCATGACTTCCAGCCGCGAAGGTAACGAATCCATGTACACATGGTAATTCGGAATCGCATGGTAACGAAGCCATTGTGCTCTAGCATCAACAGGTGTCAGTTCAATCGACCGCAGCCATCATTCTACTTGTGCCGATAAAAAATATTTTCAGACTTTACAAACTAAAAGCAGATTTTAAAACTAGTCTATCTTAGTTTTCGCAGTCAGGTAGTTTTATAAATTCTGCATAAAGTTAACATATTTTGAAAAAGTGCTCTGAACTGTTTATATGGAATCACTGAAAACATGAAATTTATTAAAAGAATGATATTTTTACTGGTCGAAGCTGTTTTAATTTTTAAGGGGTCCCTTACTAGTTAGGGATTTTGTGCAAAAATTATTAATTAACATTAATCGTTAGTAACAATTTATGAAACGTGCTTACTATCCAAAACTTGAAAATTTTTATTATTTTCTAAATTTTAATTTTTATGCAACGTTTTATGTAAAAAATCGGTAAAAAAAAATTTTTTATTTATAAAAATTTTGTAAGAAACCACTTTATTCATGGAATTGAAAAAAATCACTCTACAGGTCACATGGACAGAAACGATTTTTCTTTTTTTCTAAATCTTCGTAATTAAATTCTCTATCTACTTTTCGAGCCAGATTTTTAAATTTTTCTTATTAAACTTTTTTTTAATAACAATATAAGTATTAAAAAAATCATAAAATCGCAAAGAATATTTTTTTAGCTTCATTAAATTCTAGTGATGCACTTTGATCAAATCAATCGAGAAATAACCACATTCAGACAAGATGACAGTTATTTTCTATCGAGATCTCGTCTCGTTACATTTTGTTTGTTAAAGAACTTGAATTTGTCGAGAATTATCAAACACTTGTCTAATAATAAAACAAATATCAACAATCTGCATGTGAATTACTGAATAATATTTTTAGTTACAATTCGTAATAATTAATTTAATTAAATGAATAAATGATTTTCTTTCATTAAAAAAAAGAGATTAATTTTAATAAATTGTAGTTTTTATTGATGAATAGAAATATTTACAGTTTTATTTAAAACTTTTTTAACTTTAAAAAAATATGAATAATTATTTTTCATTGACTTTTCTTACAATTAAAAGAAATGATTGCTTTGAGATGTAAATAATTTATTGTAATATAATTAACAAAATATAATTTGAACACAATAATTATCTTATTTAAATGGTTATTATATGTAATTGTGATTACAATTTGTAAAATAAACAACAATTAACGAATAATAATAATTAATTAAAGAATTTCATATTGTTAATCATTTTTTAGAACAAAACAGAAAAGTATTTTCTCTATTTCTTTTTATATAAATAATTTTCTAATTCATCGCAATTATTTAATTGGTTTTAAAATTTGATAAAAATGATATAAAGACGGATTTAATTAACTTCTGTGGTAGTAAATTTGACATTAAGATTAAATATTATACCTATTGTAATTCTGTAAGAAAATAATTTAATAAAAAAATCTTTTTTACACTTCAAGGGAAGTGAACTATGAATTAAAATTTTTATACAAGAAGTTGCGAACAAAAAACAATTTTCTTGTATATAATTTTACATTTGCACATTTTTGCCAAATTTTACGATATTAAGAAATAAACCCCCAGGAAATGAAGAAAAATTAACACTTTGTTAATCAGCTATTGCTTGTTTTATGATTTTCGAAAGAGAGCAAGAAACCCAAGAATTTACTCCTATCAACGATCTGATAGACCTATCATTCAAGCGGTTTCGATGCTTTCTGACGGTCAGAGAACTGCGTGAAAAAATACGCTCCGAAGGAACCGAAGATGCCGAAATTGATAGAAAATCTCGAGCCATATCATATTTTGTTTTAGAAAAAGATAATTTTTGAAATATTAATGAAAAGTAGGTTAAGTTACTTATACCGTTTGCTCAGGTTCCTTGTAGTACTGAGGTTTGAAAATTCTCTTAAAAATCTCAAACGATGAAGCTTTCATTTCTATTCCCCAATTTGTTACATTGAAAGTTTCTAATTTATATCTTGGATCTAAAATCAGCACCACGCAGTACATACAATTGCTTTTATCGTAATGTTTAAGTAGTTCTTCCAATCCTATTTCTAAAACCGACAACATATTTTCTTCAATCGAATTGCGAATTTTACTCTTTAATTGATAAATCGATTCTTCCATTTTGTCAAGCAGCATATTAAATCCCACAATGACTAAATTTAATGTAGGATACTTTTCTCCACCTAATATTTTCGATAATACTTTAAAGTGACGCAGATACTTATAAATTTCCTGAAGCAGTAACCATTCATTGTCGGAGGTGATCAATCGATTCAAAGCATTATTGTTTTCGCAAAGCAAAACTAAAGGTACTCTCTCACCTTACTGCCTGCCTGCGCAGACAGGCGCCATAAGAGTGAGAGAGAAAAAACATTTAATTTGAATTTTCTGACTCTCTTACTCTTATGTGTTACCATGTCAACCTGCAGGCAGGCAGGCAGTAGGAGCTGTGCTAGCGCCTTAAGGCTTTCTGCAATCGTAACCCCAAATTGATCATGTCACGTGTAGAATCCCACCTGGTTTTGACATCAATGTTTGGAGAAAGCATTTTTATGCCACAAAGCTGACAACTGCTTTCGAGCTTATTTTTCCATTGCTCGGAATTTTTTAACAATTTAAATAAGTTTCGTAATTTCGTTAAAGGAGATTCTTGAAAAGTTGTTTCGACATTTGTTAAAATTTCGTTTACTACATCATTCACCTTCTCTTTGTCAGCATCATCATCATTATTATCATCATCGTCATCATCGTTACAAATTGTTTAAACAATTTTTAAATAAATAATTTTAAATTTTTTATGTAACATCAGTAGATATTTTACTAATGAAAAATTCTATACAATTGTAAAGAAACTGGTAATTTCTTGTTTTAAGTACAATTTATAAAAAAAATAATAACAATAAATTGTTTTAAACAATTTAATAAATTATTATGCTTTTTTTCATAAATCAGAAACACTTAAACATTATTTTAATATGGTTTTTTGATTAATTTTCTTAATTAATGAAGGTAAAAAAATATTTTTTCGATTTTTTTAATATTTATAGTTATTAAAAAAATGTTTAATAAGAAAAATTCAAAAATCAGACTCGAAAGATAGAGAATTTAATTATGAAGATTAAGAAAATAAGAAAAAGTATTTTTTCACCACTGTGGAGCGTTTGCACGTCGCTCTGTCAAGAAATCGAGCAATTGGTATCTGAGCCTCGACAAATGGTATTTTACAAACAATTTCTTTTATATTAATTATTTAATATATAATTTATTTTTTTTAACGAAATTTTATAAAGTATATACAAGCTTAGATAAGCTCTTACTTAAATCATACTTTTTAATTTACATGGATGGCCTTGATTGTGATTAAAAAATGTGTAAATGTTGAACCTCACTATTTCCTCAACAAATGGTTCCATCACCCTATATAAATATAAAAAATAATATTTATTGTCAAGGTCGGCCACTTTGTGTTTAAAATGCGCAAAGATGAAGACGAGCTATTTCATTTGCAAAAACTGCAATTCTGTATAACTCATAATATAATTGATCATCTTATTAATATTTTTATTTAATTTTATTAATATTTCAGTGCAAAATTTTTTTTATTTATATTTATTTTTTTATATTTTTTATTTTTATCATTTTGTTATTTAATTAAGTTACAAGCTATAAACAATAAAGAATCAATTTTCCGTAACTCCAAACATGTTATTTTATCTTTTAACGATTAATGCCCTTTGAATTTTAAGCATGGCCGACCTTGACTGTAAGGACCAACCTGGACTACAATTTTTTTTTTAATCTTTATAACTTTTTCATTTTAAAACCAATCAATTTACTTTGTACAGAAAAGATGTTCCTATTAAACAGTACTTTCCAACCATATACTTAAATTGTCCAAATTTTTATTATATTATTTTTATTATAGGAAATAATGTTTTGAAAAAAGGATACCTTAAATAATGTAGAAAATAAATTTAGCGCATTTAAAAGTTATTAAATATTTGATTTTTTCATTGAAAAAATAACTATTCAATAAAATAATTCAAATTTGTTAATACTTTTACATGCTCTAAATTTGTACTTGCATTGTATTTAAAAAGCATATTTTTTAAAAATATATTTTAGAAATATTAGAATATTAGTATAATATTCTAAATGTAGAAATATGAAAAATTGATGTCCTTACATCCAATGAAAATGTTACAGGTGGATAGAAAATAGATAAACAAAAAATTTATGTTACTGCAATTACTGCATGAATAGAAATAATAGTATAATATTTATCTATATATATCTTCTTTCCATTGAATTCGTTAAAATGAAAAAATGAAAATTAGCTAAAATATTTTTTAAAAATTATTTATAAGAAAACTTAAACAATCTTTTGTACAATAAGATTTTATAAAAAATGATATCTTATTTAATAATTACTGTATACTAATAAAACTATAAAAAAATTTAAAATAAAATTATTTGGAATATATAAAAATAATACAATTTTTTTTATACTTTCTGCCCGCGTGCGAAAAAGTCCTCGGGAGTAGAAATGTAAAAAGAAAATTTCCTTGTGTCACTCCTGGAAGATTCCTGAGATATTCCCAGGAATGTCTATAGCTATCATTCCCGGGAACTTTTCCACGTGCTGTGTGGGAAGATTTTTTACCAGGAGTGTTTCCACATCTTTTATTTATATGTAAAAAGTGTAAAACAATTTAAGAAGTAAAGTGCTATTTTTAATTTGAATAATTTTTTTAAATTATTAAACAAAATTTTTAATTTTGAGAAATTTAATGGAAAGAAAATTGATAAATAAATAATTTTATTCACGCAGTTCAAAAAATTCGTCATGTTCCTTTTACTGACAAGATATATTTTTTCTGATTATCCATACTCTATACACCTGTAACTTTTTCATTTGATAGAAGCGCATAAATTTTATTGTTTTTTTATACGTATATATATATATATAAAAATTGAAAATAGTAAAGTTTTTAAAACTGCAAAGAGATACAAACAAATTATATTCTAAGCCCGAAAGCATTATCTTCTAAAAAATAATATTTAATAAATAGAAAAATATTTAATAAAATTTGTTAATTTGACTATTATGTTTAATGAACTTTTAAATAAATAAAAATGTCGAAAAATTAAAATTCGATCTAATGTAAATTCTGTACAATAAAAATTCGATTATGAACAAATTTTATATTATAAAAATTAGTTTAAACAATAACAGCCACACAAAAAAAAGTTCTGATCTGGGGGTCTCACTATGTAGACTTTATGTTTTTTGGGTCGCTGAATCCGAATCCAAGGTCCATTTAACCCCATCAGATCAGGATTTTGACATAACCTCAAAAAAACCAATATGGCGGACACATTTTTGAAAAGTTCATCGGATTCGCTTAAAATTCGTTACTCGGGGGTTTTTGGGGTCGCTGATTACGAATTTGAAGTCATATTTCAAAAATTCAAAATGGCGGATCCAATATGTCTGTGTCAGCCATATTGGATCCGCCATTTTGAATTTTGAAAAACCGACATCAGATTCGTAATCAGCGACCCTAAAAACCCCAGAGTAACGAATTTCAAGCGAATCCGATGAATTTTTCAAAAACGTGTTCGCCATATTGGATCCGCCATTTTGAATTTTTGAAATCAGACTTTAAATTCGTAATCAGCGACCCCAAAAACCCCCGAGTAACGAATTTGAAGCGAATCCGATGAACTTTTCAAAAATGTGTCCGCCATATTGGTTTTTTGAGGTTATGTCAAAATCCTGATCTGATGGGGTTAAATGGACCTCGGATTCGGATTCAGCGACCCAAAAAACATAAAGTCTACATAGTGAGACCCCCAGATCAGAACTTTTTTTTTGTGTGGCTGTGTAATCATTGCGTAAATGAAATTTCTCAGAAACGGAAATTCAGTTAAAAAAGAATTCTGAACGATAAAATTATTTTAAACAAAACTTCTGTAGTATTCACAAATTAATATTGTGACAAATTTGTCCAAATTTTATTTCTTTTATTTTATATTTCGCTCTTCTAGCAAGACACATATAATAACTGGGATCAATAAAAACACTGATGATAAATGACACTTTGGTGACATTAAATTTTGCATATAAATGAAAATGTAATTAAAAAGATGTTTCGCAATATAATAATTCTGCCAAATAAATAGAGTTTCAAATATAAATTCTAATGAATTATAAGTCATATAAATGGCATCTCGATAAAATTGAATTTATGTAACATAAAAATTAGGATAACAAAGTATTCACTGATACAATGTTTCTACTAAATGTACATATCGACAAACAAAAATTTTGATTAAATAAAATCTCTTGGTTTTAAAATTTTAAAAAAAGCGGCTTATTAAAAAGCCGATTAAATGTAAATTTGGACTTATGAAAACTATATGAAATAGAAATTTTCATAAATTCTAATTCGATTGTAGATAAAAATTACTGAATATAAAAAGTCAAATTTATAAAAATTCTTTTTTAATGACAATTTGTAAAACAAAATTTGGTTTCGTTAATGTTGTTAAAAAAATTGGCTAAATGAGCATTACATATCATCTAAAATTTCTAGTCAATGAAGGGGTTAAAGTAAAATAGTGTTTTTTTCACACTGGAACCCTTACTCCTCCCTTAAGTAAAAAGTGTTAAATAATTTGAGAATTAAATTCTTTTTCTCTGAAATAAAAACATTTTTTAAATTATTTAAAAAGATTTTCATATTTTAATTTTGACGAATTCAACGAATAAAAGGTATAGAAGATAAACAATATGTATTACTATTTCTATTCGTGCGGTTAAAAAATTTTATTTTCGTTCTTTAAACTGACATATTCATTTGTTTGTATTAGTGTCCTTAAAATGTTACAAGTGTAACAATTTCATTGGACAGAGGCACATAAAATTCACTGATTATTTAAGTGTGTAACGTATATTAGTAGAAATGAATTTCAGGAAACCGCAATACTTGTATAAATTACACATCTGCTGAGCACATCAAGAGCGTAAGCATTATATACTTTAAGGTTTTTAAAATAATATTCATAAATTATGTGCGATCACACATTCAAAAAAATCTAGTTGAAAATTATAGAATTCTGGTTATTCTAACCAAAATAAAACGTTAAATATACCCTTAATACTTTTTCTGGTTAAAAGTATTAGAAATTATTGTTACATTTATGGTAAATTTAACCAGAATTTCTTGTTAAACAAACGATTATTTTTCTATTAAAAAAATTTCTGGTTATTTTTCATAATATACCGCATTCTCATTTAACGTGCGAATTAAACTAACGACTTTTTTTGTTATGTTTTTTGAAAATCCCGCTAGAAATTCGAAAAGTATTCCGCAAGATTATCGTTACAAAATTCGTTTAGAAAAGAGGTCGAAAATTAAAAAAATTACAGCAAACATTACGGGCGGAATTCCTGGCGGAAGTTTTTTACATCTTTTACCAATGCGCTATACATATTTTGATGCAAAAAAAACATTCTTTTTTAAAATTTTTAATAAAAAAAAATTCTTTTTTTATAAACAAATTAATTTTAAATTTACAATTTTTTATTTAACACTTAAATCGATGTTCAAAATTGTAGGATATAGACAGTTTTGAACAGTCAATTGTAAAAAAATCACACTGTGAATCGTAGCGTAACCCACGAGCAACTTGCAAGCGAATTTTAATTTAAAGAAATTTATTTGTTTATAACAAAATAATTTTTTTTTATTACAAAATTTTAAGAAATAATTTTTTTTTATTAAAAATTTCAAAAAAGAATATAATATTTTCTTTACAACTCAACGGCCAATCAATTCTATATTTTAGTAAATGCTGTATTATCCTATCGTTTAAAACATATTAATTTTTTGCAAAGATCTGTAAAGCCGTTTTCTTTTAATCAATAAAAACATAGTCATTTTGCATGTTTTTTCACTGTTCCCATTGAAAACTTCAAACTTTATAAATTCATATCTTGAAAACGGTACGGTTAAATTCAATAAAATTTTAACCACACATGTAAAATAAAGCTATGAATATGTCTTTAAAATTTTTTAAAAATCTGTAGAAAATCGATTTTGGGATAAACCTCCTCAAATGAAAGTATTTCACACTTTTTGAGATTGAAAGTATATAATTTTCAATTTTTAGGTGTAAAGTTGGAGTCCAATTTTTAACAGTGTATCTAATTATAAAAAAAATTTTGTTGTGTAACACCTACAAGAAAAGCGCCACTTTACATTAATGTAAATGCAGGACAAAGCCCTAAAAACGGCACCGTCTGGTTTACATGACGTAAAATTAGTAACAACAATAATTTTCGAACAAATATTTCTCACCACAAGGACACTTTTTACAAAATCTGCCCATGAACCATCGACACAAATTTTCTTAATTATCTAAATTCAAAAGATTTTTTTAATCCATGCAAAAACTTAAGTAATGAAAATAGCGGTTGAAGGTTGATTCTATACCATATTCAGCAGTCACAAATAACTATCAACTGATCAATGTTTTATAAAAATTGGTCAAATAAAACGACTAAAAATTCTTACTAGAAGTTTTTGGGGTCGCTAAATACAAATTTTATGACAGAATTTTAAAATTCAAAATGATGGAAATTAAATGTCGGCTAAAAAATTTTTTAAGTCAGGAGATCGAGTTAAAAATACTTACTCGGGGGGTTTGTCGAGGTTCCTTAATTCAAATTTCATATGAGATTAAAAACATTTTAAATTGCGCAGCCAAAAATTTTAAACTTGTCGGATTGAGCTAGAAATCCACTATTTTGAATTTTAAAAATCTGACATCAAATTTGAATTCAACAACCTCGAAAACCCCTGAGTCAGTTTTTTCAGCTCTATATCTGTCAACTTTAAAATTTTTTTACCGACATTTTAATTTCGCCATTAAAAATTTCTTAAATCTGATATGAAATTTGAATTCGCCGACCTTGAGAACTACCGGGTAAGTATTTTTAACTCAATATCGTAATTTAAAAATTTGTTTATCCGCCATTTTGAATTTTGAAAATCTGTTATAAAATTTGAATTCAGCGACTCTAAAAACTCTAGAATAAGAATTTTTAGTAATTTTCGAACAATTTTTTAAAAACTTTGTTCTTGCCCTGCGGATCTCCTGCGTCAATAGTTAAAAATTAAAACTATTTCCATGTCAAAGCGGAATTTACAGCACAACAACAGAATAAAGAACCAAATTGTAAAAATTTTTTTATTGCATTTAAAAATTTTTTTTTAATGCATAATATTTCCAAAATATTGTGTTAAAATTTACAGTCAATCGGAACAAAATTGACGGATTTACGAGTATTTTAGTTTTGATGGTCCACGCTTTAGGATTCATGTTTTTTATTAAATAATCATTTGTAATTTGATTGATTTTAAATTTGCAATATTTTCCGATACACCATTTGAAAGAGTGATTCCTAATTAAGAAATGTCTATTGTACGGGATAACTCAAAATCTACTTGACCAATCGTTCAAGAAACATCTCCTTTGACAAATGCACTTTGATTTTTTTATTTTAAATGATTCTGTTACGAGTTACAGCGTACACCGCAAATTAAATTTTCTTAGAAGCGCCTAAGAAAAATCACATTATCTCGCTCATTTCTCAATACTTTTTCATGAAAATTTAGAGAAATATTTTTCAAATGTTGCAAAATTATATGCAAAGCGATAAAATTAATTAACTCTCTCCGTATCGCCAAAAAAAATTCCCCCTTCCCTTAACAACCCGTACATTAGTAAATACAACAATCCCTTTTTCTCCGAGATTAAATTTTCACTGTCAAATAATAATATTGTCAGTTTTATGTTCTGTTGGCAATCAGTAAAAAAATATTCACAAATAATCATGTTTAATTATAATCAAATGAACTTTTACAAATTGAAATTTCAAGCAAGAATAACTGCAATTCAGGAAAAATTTCTTAAATTTCTGGAAAAATGTATTGAATTATAAAATTGCATTCATTATACTCTAAAATTTGTTTTCTATAAAAATGTTTAATTTACCTAATACTAACATTTATCGAATATTCTAAAACATATATTCATAAATTTTTTTAATATTAATAAGTAAATAAAATAAGCAATAAACAAGAATTTATTTATACTTTTGAAAAAAATGTATGTGATTATATATTTTAACCATTTTTATAATTTTTAAAAATAATTAAATTGCAAAAAATTTTATATTGGAATTATGAAAAATTTTAATTTTTATGAAAAGGAGCCGTCCATAAATTACGTAAGACATTTTTTTGGAAAATTTGACCTCCCCCCTCACCACATCGTAAGATATTTTACATACATTAGCACCATGTTTTCTATTATTCGTAAGATCTAGCAGACCCCACTACCTCCCCCCTAAATGTCTTATGTAATTTATGGACGACCCCAAAAACAAATTACAATAAAAATTTAATAGATTGATCTTGAAATCGTGCTACAATAAGATAATATTCTCGCTACAATTAATCGTACATTAAATACTTTATTAAATTACTTTTTCCAATTTTTTGTCATTTTTTAGGGCATCAAGAGGAATTAATTTCAAGCGTATTAGAAGATAATCCTTTAACAAAATACTGTTAATTATTAATCATGATCAGAATAGTATTTATATGCATACTAATTGCATTAGTCAGCAGTAAAGATTGTGAGTTAAGTGATAAAGATGTAGAGAATTTACAGCAACAACTCGAATTATCGAGGGCAAAATTGAAAAACCAGACTACTGATAATGAACATGCAGCCATTTGTATAGGCGCCGCAAGATCTGGCAAAAGTACACTCATTAATTATTTAATTCGCAATAAATTGAAAGGCGTGAGTAAATATTCTGGATTTGTGCTAGAAAAAAATGATTCTAACTCCATTGGACCGGAAATTGGCTCTGAATCAGAATCAGTAACTACAGAACCTTCAAAATGGATTTCGCCTCATTTTTCCAATCTGGCCATCTGGGATACGCCTGGATTTGGTGACACCAGAGGAGTAAAACAAGACATCATTAACTCATATTATATTTATAACTTGGTAAAAAGTGTTCGATCTCTAAAATTTATTTTAGTTGTAGACTTTGCAAATATTAACACCGATAATACTAATTCCTTTTTAGAACTTTTAAATAATCTCGAAATCTTCATTGGAAATAGGTTTCAGGACTTTTTTAAAAGTATATCAGTAATTTTCTCAAAAGTACCCTCAAAATTAAATAGAAAATCAGTCAATTATGAGTATTTTGTTTACAAGATACAAACTTCTTATTTAAACTCTGGTGTAAACTTGTCTACTATTGTAAGAAGTTTTTTGGAATATTTAGTAAATAATACTAATCAAATTGGCATATTCTATAAAGTGACAGGAATAGGTCCAATGAGCCCTGCTTTATGTTATAATATTATTCGTGCTATTAGGAATGCTGCTAGTCAAACAAATTATATTCAAGATTTGAACCCGAGTATTTCAGAATCCACAAAAAATTGTATATATGCTACTCATGCTAAATTGATGATGTTTTCATCAACTGCTGAATTAACTGTATTAACGGCGAATTTATTTCAAAAAAAATTGTTCACAAATGAATCAGAAGATTACATAACCAGTATAAGAAATAAATTGATTGATACTGAAAAAATAATGTTAGGCCATGTGGAGAAAAATGCGACACTAGAAGATATATTATCTACTCTTCAACTTATAGATGAAAGTTTGAAGAGTTGTATTGAAAAAAATGATATGTTGAAAAAAGTAAAGCTACTTAGTTTTTTTGATTATTTGTTAAATACAAAAATAGCTGAAGAAGTTACAAGGTCCTTTCAAGCCCTTCTTTGGCCTTTACTTTATAACATTAAAGATCAAATTTCTTCTCTTAATAACAGAATGTATGCAATAATTGACGAACAACATGAAAGTAATGCTAGAGAATATCGTACAGAAATTGAGGAATTAAAAAATCAAATAGAAAGTGCAAAAAGTTATAACGGAAGACATCAAGTCAGTTTTCTGAACGCTTTTCAAGATGTTTACAATATAATTAGAAGATTTTTGGAAAGTTTCATGGCTAGTTTAATAGATTCGTTCCACTGATTGGATCAGTTAAATAAATATTTTCAATTGAAAATATATTTTTATCAACATTATCTAAATTCGCATAATTATTTAGCCTGGTTATTTACATTTACGGTTTATTTTGGTGTATTTAAAAGAAAAAGTAAGGTTTTGCTTATGTGTAGTTTTAATTATTTTTGTTTATTATATCACTTTAAAAAAGTAATAATTCTTGTTATTGCAACCAGAATTTTTTTTCAGTGAATATAATAGTAATTTACATAATAGAAATTATATTATTATGTAATTAAATATTTTACTACTTGCTTTTTCTAACCGATTTTCACATTTACATGCGTAATAACAATCCTATATAGAGGTTATTCGGTAAAATTTCTTATAATGTTCAAGACTGTAACAGATTTTTACTATAATATTAATATATTGTATCACAATGTTAAATAAAAAAATAAAATAAATAAATATTGTCTCGGATTTGCAATTTAATACACCAACAATTAGAATACTGACAAGAAGTAGTGTTATCTAAAGTTCGGAATTGGGAAACTATTTTGTATTTATTTTCACGTCTACAAATATCGAGCGACGGACCCAAACTAAAACTTGGAGAAACATGAGGTCCTACGTTCTCGATTTTTGCGCTATTTTTTGGAGTCGATGTTTTCGTGAACCTTCAAATACTCGTAATATATTGTGATGAGATAGATTTCTAACAATATACTTCCTGGTTCAAGACACAAGTATCGACATATCGATGAAAAAGGAAATTATGCTGGTTACCTCTAAGGTCTTGTGGGATAAAAGATTATCTCCTCTATGAGAATCAAGCCATTTGGATTTTATATTAAAACTATTGAAGTGTTTTATCAGCCATTTAGAATATAAGTTTAATTAAGTAAGACGCAACTTTTTATTCTAGTTTGAATATTGTATCAATAATATTATAGTTTTTATTGGAATTTTTATTTTTGAGAATAAAAGCAAATACGTGGCTTTTTTACCCACTCTACACTATACTTTCTAAAAATGTAATAAAAAATGTCAACCACAATATCTCGTTTTTTGACATGACAAAGGGTTTTGAAATCTTTACCACATTTAGAAATTTTTTTTAAAATTATTTAAAAAGATGTATTTAAAATTTTTAAAAATTTATATACTACTTCTTTAAACTGACATATTCATTTATCTATACTCAATGTATTAGTGTGCTTAAAAGTAACATTTTCATTGGACAGAAGAACATAAAATTCACTGATAATTTAAGTACGTATAACATATATTAGTAGAAATGAATTTGAGAAAACTGCAAAACTTGTGCAAATTTTCTTAACTGATTGAATAAAAATAATACTTATAATTTATCAATATTTCATTCAAGTATGAAGTTGTTATTATTTTTAAATAATTATATTTTAAGACTTTTAAACAATTTTAAATATATATTTTGAGATTTTAATCCTGTTTTTAACTTTTATTTAACCAAAATCAATTAACTATTTGACAATAGGTTAGAAATGAACGTTATCTACACTTTGAAGTTACTAATTTTTAAATTTAGGAAAAATATTATATTTTTAGCGCCAGGATATTTTACTTAAAATTATCCAAAAGATTAATTAATTAAATTTACTTTAAATTTTAATACTAATTGAACAATTTATTTATTCGGCAGAATAAATTTTTTTAAACTTTAATTTTGAATGACGTGATGCGCTTTCTGCTGTCACCAAAATGAGAATGAATTTATGGTGCCAGAAGGCGGACGCAAACGTCCCTAACTAACCTTAACGGCCTAAATTAATGAAACTTGCCTATTTCTTTGTAGTTATTTATTCACTAATAATTAGTTATTTTTTGCTAATTTCTAAAGCAAAAAGTAAAAAAAGATCTAAACTCTACAGGTTTCCACTTAGCATGCTAAATTATTGAACGAGTTTTTCTTTGCAACTCAATTGAAATTTGGGAATAGATGTGCTTCATCCGTTTTGCTAGTTCTTTTTTTCTCTTCGAACCTAACCTAAAATTTAGTCTACTGATCAGCCAATATTCCAGTAATTTTTTCATGATACCAAAGAAGAGTAAATGCATAGAATCTAGTATAAAAATCTTTATCATATTTAATGATGGAATAATGCGATAGAAGGGAGAAGGTCCATGGCGGTGTTTTGGTTGACTCTGATTTCTGAATATATTGTCAGTTCTTTCTGTTTCATTAATTAACGGAAATACAGAAGTTCTCTCCTCTGAATAGTCAATAATTTCACGTCATTCACAAGATACAAAAGCTTTAAGCCCTAAAGTATTTTTCACGAAGGCCCTTGCAGGCGTATCACAAATTATACATTTTATATTATTGAAAAATGCTTATCTTCAATCATTAGTCCATTTTCTTGTAAATTCTTTAACTCATCTCTGAGCTCTTCCAAACAATTATCGACACTTCTTGGATTTCTCTTGTCACAGAATACAGCTACAGAAAATACTTTGTGTACGTCGGGTTCAAAAAAGATTTTGCAGAGTGTTACAAATAATTACAAATGACCTAATTTGGTTGGCTGCATACCGTCTATAAAAATTTGCAAATTTAATATATTTTCTTGGTGTAAATTCACATTCACACAATTTTTTAGTCCAAATTCAACTCCAAAATACACGAACTCTCCCATTTTCCCATTCAGTCCTTCCATATTAATAATATTATATTGAGAATCAGTCGTTTTCAGAAAGGTTTTTGATCTTTTTGGTAAGGTCGGTAATAGTCTTTGGCGCAAAGTCTTTAATTACTGATCCAAAGTGCTTTGGTGTATGTTCTTGAACATTAGCCAATTGGCGTAATTTTTCAATTTCAGGGAGTACATTTGGTAATACGGGAGTAACATCATTATTTTCTTCCTCATCTGCAGAAAAGTCATTATCTGGCGAGGAATAATCTTCCCATCCTCCAAGAACTTTATTCACAAAATGATCTTCTTCATTAAATTCATTTTCTTCTGGTAGATCTTCAATGCCAGACTTGTCAATAATCTCCTCTTCCTCATCTACTTGTTGCTGAATTTCATCTGCTAGAAAATAAATAATAATTTATTATTTTCAACATTTTGTTGAATTACATTTAAATTAATTGTAAAATGTATATAATGTAATATATATTTTTATAATAATTAAAAAATGTAAATGTCCAATGTATTAAAGTTCTTAAAAAATGTTGCTAATAAAATTAGTTTCTAAATTGCCTTCACACCTCATTTTAAAAGGTTCATGTAAATTCACTAGTCTCATACAAAAGAATATCGCATAATCAGGTTGCGTATCTGTAGCGTTTTTTGTACATTTCCTTGTCAAAGAGAAAGCTAAAATTTAGCAAGCATAATGGAACCTGAATTATTGATTTTTATAAAACATTTATCATTTTCTTTTTGAAGATTACTTTTAGATGATAAATAACACATTGCAGATTGTCTGGCTTACTGTAATGACTTTCTCTCTAAAAGAAATAACTACAAAAACCATATATTTTGTAACATGATATTAATTCTTTATTTATGAATTAAAATTTTAAGTAAAATTTAAAATTTTTAATAATTTCAGTTCCGTGACATTTATTCCATTACTATTATTGTAATCCAAATTTTCTTATGTCCCACAATATAATATATATTACACTACCGTACATAATTTAGAGGACACCCCTTTTTCATTACAGTGTAAAAAGCGTTAAACGTAAAAACCAAGAAGAATAAAAACTATCACTATTTTTTCCTAAAAGATGGTAAACTTATAAAAAAAAGTTTCGTGGATTTGACCATATCTAGATAGCAAAACTCTTCTATGTGACTTAACTAAACTTATTCCATTTATGATGATGACAAATTTTTCAACAGACAAGCAAAAAGACAGACACTTTTGTAGAGACTATTATTATGCCATAGTAAAAATGTTCTTAAATTTATTTATACTTAAAAAATATAAAAAAAGTTTTTAAAAATGTTCATACTTGAAAAAAAATTTAATAATAATAATCATGAAAGTGAAATATGCACATGCAAAAGAATCGGCGGTAGATTATGTACTTTTTCCGTGTTAAACTCGCACTAGTCCCCCTGAATATTTATGAAGATGCAGAATCGAGTCGTAATTAAAAGCATGAATTTTCATAGATGTGAAATGAAATCAGCGGACCTTGGTTTCTAGAAATATTAAGATCGATGAAATTTTAAAATTCTAATGGAAACATTGCAGTTAAAAGAGCTTACAAATAATTATATTTTCAAGATTTTAATCAACTATTAAATTTGTCTATACGGTAAGATATTTATTTATTATTGTTCAAAATTGTGTGACCACTTGCAAAAATTCCTTTAAGAAAATGAAAGTCTTTAAATTTGATAGGTCGGATAAAAATTATATAAAAATTATTGGTCAGACGAATTATTAAGAAATAATTATTTTGCTTTATGGTTTATACACTGAAAATCATCTGAGAGTGGTCGCTGACATATTTTAAAAAATCTAGTTTCAATGTATGTGAAACAAGATGAATTCCAAATTTTTGGAAACGTTATTATTCAAAAACTAATAAATATTAGATAATATTACCTACCAGAAACATAAATCAATTCATCTTGCGTGTAAATTTAATGTAATTATTATACAATTATTCCATTTAAAGATATTAACTTGAATTTACAAATTTTATTAAAAAAAATTTTCACAATTTTTCGAAGTTTAAAACTTTTTTCTGGAAGCTTAAAAAAATTTGGGGTTATGCACATGTTTTAATATTCATATATAATTTACCTGCTATTAAAATTTGATAAGGATATTTTGCTTCGTTTGAGAGATAATAATTTTGTAAAATTGTTATTGAAAAAAAAACTTCAAAAGTTTTACATCTCTTTCTGTTTTATGATTAACCTTTTTCAGTAACAATTTTTCAAAATTATTATTTCTCAAACGAGTATTATTATATTATTATAATATGTGCAAAACACCAAATTTGTTGTATTTTAGGTCCATAACACTTCTCAAGAAATTAGTGAATTATTACTGATATTATTATAATAACAATATTGTAATAATAATTATTAGTAATAATTTAAGTAGAGAAAATAGAAAACAAGCTACATGGGAACAACGACCGCTATTTGTTTTGGGTGATTGTTGTGATTCAGTTAAAGTCAAGGGCGCCCGAGACAGAAAGGAGTATCACAACAATTAATCCTTAATATGAAACGAGTAGATATGCAAATTAGGTAAAGAGAGACATTCTTATTTATATTGCCTTTAGAGAAAGAGAGAAACCAGAGCCGGTATTACTGGCGCAGTTACCTTTTGTGTTTCAATTATAAAAGTATATATATATATTGACATATATCTATAGTTTTCCTTGCGATGAAGGAAGAAAGAAAATATTATTACCTGGGTCCCTCATTTACAAAGGCTATTGTTCAAGGGTTCGTATTGTTTGTGGTAATCCTTCGTAGGGTCTAATACAGGTCTAATATATATTATAATATATATTGGCCTCAGAATCAATCTACAAGTGCGAAAAGGACACTCACGCTTAGGGCCTACCACCTAAATATAAGAACGAATATTTTTTTTTAATTTAAAAATCATATCGTAGATTATTTTCCTTGGGACACGTTCTACGTGTCTTCAACGAAAATTAAATTAAAAAATCTTTTTAATTCACTGGTGAATTCACTCACTATATGTGAGTGAATATAAAGTTAAATAACTGAATTATTAGTGAATACTTCGTGAATTAGTAAATAGTGATTTAGTGAATAGTAAGTATTAGTGAATATAATTAGTGATAATAAGTGAATAGTAAATAATAGAATTAAATTAAGATACTATTTTCTAAATTTTTTCAATCATTAAATAATTAATTGAGTTGTGTTTTTGATGTTAATTATGATTAAATTTAAAATATTTGTTATAATTTTTTTGATGTTTATTAATAAATTAAAAATTTTTTTTATAATTTCCAAACCGTCTGTAATTGGATAAAGAGCAAAATTATAAATTGGTTCTATTGGATAAAAACAAAGCTGGAAATTGGTTAAATTGGATGAAAGGAAAAATTGGAAATTGGTTATATGGTACTTTTGAGATTTTTTGCTTTCTTTTAATAATTGTACGAAGTTATAATTCAAGTCGGAAAACAGCACATTTGGGAGTTAAAGGGTTAACAGATAATATGAGAGTTTTACGCCTTTACCACAAGAAACGGACTTTGTAGATTTTTTACTTAAAGTTGTCAATGGTGAATTAAATGATGCAGATGATAATGTTATATTACCAGAACATATTATTTTTCTATTTTCTTTTTCTAAAAACCAATGAACCCGTATGCTGCACGCCTATGTAGGTACGTACCGCCTATTCACTACATACTTCGTGTCCTGTGGTCATTTGACCGAGTGTGAAGAGTGCTGTACCAGATATATTACGATTCGAGGGGAACAAAATTACACGTTATGTAGGCTGGATTACAATAATATCTAAACAGTTATGGCTGCTAACATTTGCTGCATTTGTAATGAAGATATACAAACGATATGTTGTACTCCATGTAGGAGTTTAAATACGTGTGGATCTTGTTACATGAACGTATGACATGACAGTTCGGCAAACTAATGATTCAATACAAACAGTATGTCAGTAAATTCAGCAAACTTTTTTCTTTAATTTTTAAGATAACTTGGAATAATGTAATTAAGAAAGAGAAAATTATGTATATGATTTTATTAAAAAAGATTAAAAGAAAATTTGATAATTGTTTGTTACAATTAATTAACTTTTAAAAATTTAATAATAAAAATAAATGAGAACCTCAATTTTATAGTTTTAATTTTCAAACTTCAAAAAAGGTAAGATTATTTAAAGCAAGTGGAAAAACCACTGCCAGAGGGCAGCACAAACTGTCCAAATTAGGAGAAAAATCCTTTTGAAAATTATGTTTACTTTCAAGAAGCCATTTTTAAATGGCGACCACTGTTTGAAATTGCGCAACACGGTTAATTAATTATAGAAATATTCGCGCATCAGTTTACTTATCTGAAGAAAACCGAAAGCTACTATTAGATAGTTATATGCATATCAAAATAAAATAATGATAATTAAAATTCAAGTGAATGTAGGAAATAAAAATTAACAATTTATATTTAATAATCACAAACAAATATGTATTTTACGTACAAACGAAACAGAAAAAAGTAACAATGCATTCAGAAATGAGTATTTTAAGTAATACGTTATTTCTTTTTAAAACATCTTTTAGAAAATCATTAATAACCGTGATGACCGTGACCACCATAGGTGCCGCCTGAATGATCATTGCCTCCTGAGTTATGCACATGAGCAAAAAATCCACCATGAGGATCAGCATGATATTTAACACTTCTGACATTGCCACCTGGTTCCTTGATTGTGTATTCACCATGAACATCCTTTCCTATGGGTACAGAACGAAAAAAGTTCAAGTGTTAATATTAACAGATAAAATTTAGAGACTGATTAAAGCCCGAAAAATTTTCCATAAATTTCTTGTCAAAAAGACGCAATTTTTCGTAAATTTTATATATAGTCGCCAAAAATAATTTAACTCCGTACAACAGTGCAGCAGTTTTTGAAGTGTTTTGAAAACAATATTATACTGCTCGCTTGCTTTTCAATTTACTGATATTATTGCAATTAAAAAAAACTACCAGAAATGTAGTTGTTTTTACATTTATGACGCTCTTTTAATATGTCGTAAAATATAGCTAATTTATTTTATTGAAAAATATTAAGAATTAAATACCAACAAAAAAATTGTTTCAAGCAAATAGTCTATTATTTATAAATTTTTTATGGATGCATGCAAGCTCTGTGCAATGTGTCTACTGCACCTAACCGAAATTTTACTTTCGACTTTTTGTAAAAATATTTCTTTTAGTTTTAAGAAAACAACGGTTTTTAAATTTTATTATAAAAATGTAAAACATTACCGTCGCGGTATTCTTTCTGTCCATGAAAATCGCCAGTGTGATGATCTTCAACGCCATAAGAAAATTCATATTTGGGATGAGCTACATAATCAATGTGATGATGCCCGTGTTTGTCATGAACTGAAATTTCGTGATGTGGTCCCTCAACTGGTCCATGGAAGTGAGAGAAGCTATGAGCATGGTGTGTTGATGCATACTGAACTCCCATAAGAGCCAGAACAGCCGAAATGGCAACAAACTGCATAGAAAGATAAAAATTTTAAGAGTTTATTTAAATTAGTAAATATTTTCCTTCATTAAAACATGTCAACATCCTTTTTTAAAAAAATTACTACAAATTAATTATTTCTTATTCTGTTCGATAACAGTAATGTTTCAAATACAATGATACTTGCAAAAAAACTAATTATAAATTACATTTTAAATTATAATTTACTTGAAAAATTTATCAGCTCATAAGCAAATTTATAACTCGTATTATTTATAATATTTGATTATGATAAAAATATTAAATCTAAATATTGACAATATTACCTGATAATGTTGAGTCAATATAGTCTCAACATTGATATGTCTACCTCATAACAAAATTGAAGCAACATTATAAAATATAACAGTATATTAAATATATTATAATATTTCAAGTCAGTGTTATCACAATATTTTATAATTATTGCTAAGCAACGTTTAGTGAATATTAGTTGACAAAATTTTTACAAGGTGGATAGTATTCACACAATATTGTGCTAAAATGAGCTATTTGGGTTTTAATAATTCACAAAATTTAAATCTAATTTACAATCATGAATCCAATTGAGCTACTAATTAAATTGTAGTATATTACGAACCTTCATGGCCATGTTCTTGTATTCACTAGGATCATAAACTTGAATGATACAGTATCAAAGTTGGGCCAGTTTATATAGCTGTAACCGCCGTAAGGTTTTTGCCTGTCGCAAAATTTCGCCATTGCATTGTTATTTAATCCATTATATTTAGTACGACGCGACAAAAAAGATGTGGACCAATCACTTTCCTATGCATAAGTGTCGCATACTATTACTTTATTTACTTACGAAAATGCTATTCAAACAATAAAATATCTGTTTATTTAAAACTGTTTATGCTTTATATCATAATTGATTAAATTATTATTTATTATTATATACAACAATCGTGGTTGTCTTTTCAGCTTTTCTCATCTTTGTCTAAGTGTGTAATTAGTTTCATTTGAGTATGTTTTTCAACAGATTCTGCGACAATTCGTAATGTGGTTATTTATATTATATTTAATTAAATATAGTATGAAAAGTAGAGGATTGATTTTAATTAAACTCACACATGTTTTATAAAGTGATGAAAGAAATTAAAAAGAAAATTGCCCACAAAAGACTCAAAAAAAAATTTCTTTAATTGCTGTCAGGTGGGCAAAAGTTATTAAGCGTCAATGTACAGACATGGAAATTTCTATGATTTTTTTTATAATCCTTAATGTTTATAACTAATATTTATGTTAAAATCTTAAATGTTGAAGAAACGTAGAGACTAAAATGTTGTTTTAATTATATTGATGTAATTTATAACTTGTACTAGCGAAAAGTTTGAGTAATGTCATTCAAATGAGGGTGCAATTACAGGAAGGATTTAAGAGCTACCACTTAAAAGATGTGCATATTAAATCCATATTAAATGCAGTAGTTATTTAGTTACTACTTCTATACTGTGAATCTAGTATAAAAGCGTAGAAATCACGTTTGAAAGTCATAGTTCTTATTTGACCGTCTTAATAACAAAATGAGGATGATTCTTAAGGTAGTTCGAAAAAAAATTTACTGATGACAAAGAAAAGAAAACTTTTCTAAAAAAAATCTGAAATATATTTAAAAAATTAAATTACACAGAGAAAAGCTAAGAAAATATTTTTGGCATTCTTATTAACATCACATAGAACAATTAAAAAATTCAAAAATAATTTAGGTACAACTATTAAAAATTTGTTGATAATCTTCGAATTATGAACTTTTAATATTCACCTTTAAAACTTAATTAATTTGAAAACCGAGTAATAGAATTATTATTATTAATTGAAGTTAATTTGCAATTTTATTTTTTTAATAATTTTAAATAAATCAAATTTTGCATTTCATTTCGCAGAGTTTTAAGTGAAAGAAAAGTGTTGTAAATTTTTTGTGACAGTTCATGATTAAATTAAAAGTGCTTCGCAAACTTATAAAAATTATAAATTTGTTTAGTGAATGATAAACAATAACAGTTAGATTATAAGTGCATATATCTTGTGATTTAGTGACATTTTTGACACAAACTGTCACTGAAAAACACGTGTTTAGTGAAAAAATTTTAATGCGGTGAAAGTCAATCAAAATCAAATCAATTTACTTACAATTATTAAAGAACTTAAAAGATTATAATTTATTGTCAATTACAATGGTTAATAAGCCTTTGACTTCGGTTGTTGAACTAGGAAAGGATGCAAATAACAAATGGAACCAGACTGTTATCGTTTACAAATTTAATTGTAATAATTGTTCTGCCACTTACATCGGTGATTCAAAACGTAGTTTGTAAAAAAGAATCAAGGAACATAAAAACAAAAAAATTGAATCTGTGTTTAATGAACATTAAACTACACTTAATCATTCCTTCAATTTTGATGATGTTAGAATTGTAGATTTGGAATTAAATTATAAAAAACGATTAATTTCTGAAATGTCATGTATTAAATTTAACGATTATACGATCAATAAAAAAGAAGATTTACAATTTCATTTTTTAATAAAGTGTCCTGGTGATAGTGTCAAACCAAGACACTGAAAAGTTGCACGACAAATGAAATAGTGTTTCATTTATTACTCTTCCGATAATCGATTAAAAGAATATCAACAATAAAAATCCATGTTTATTATTTATGGCATCGTGTCTATTTCATTAGATATCAAAAAATATGCCAATAAAAAAAATTAGAATCAGTACTCATAAGAATAAAGTTGTCAATAAGAAACAAAGTGTTTATGAAATAATTACAATAATTTAGCTTTAACTATGCATAGGTTTTTTGATGACTTTTTACATATTTTGATAAATGGTTTTCAGATTTTTAACATACTGGCAATAATTGTAGCAGGCTCTAATTCAGTTTTCGCTGGTTTCTCATCTGCAGCTCATTCTTTTATGCATTTTCATGGACCAGTTGTGGGTCCAGATTTCGAAGTGAAAGTCCCATATTTTGCTCCTCATAGTGAGCCTGATTATCTGCATGGTGAACATCATCATCACCACCACGATCATTATTCTCAGGATTACGTTGCACACCCAAAATATGAATTTTCTTATGGTGTTCAAGATCACCACACTGGTGATTTTCATGGGCAAAAGGAACACAGAGACGGTGAGTTCAAAGCATAAACAAATTATGAATTTCTTATTTTGACTCTTAGCAGATTTCAAAAAATATAGAAAAAAAATAATTATGGTTCTACAGAATCACTCCTTAGAATCTTAGCTTTCTATCGATCCTAAGAACCGTAAAGCAAATATTACCGAATTTTGAATAACTGAATTACTTTGTATTTTAGTACAAAGTTCAAACACATATTTTAGGATCAGCACATGTTGGTTATGTTTACTCTTTTTATCACTATTAGGAAACACTGTTCATGGAGAATACAGCGTGATAGAACCAGGTGGTACAATTCGTGTGGTGAGTTACCACGCAGATAAAGATGGATTTCATGCAGTGGTGCACACTTCTGGTAAAAACGATCACTCCAGCGGTACTTATGACAAACATGGTCAAAATCATCATTTTCAAGGTCTCCATAGAGATGATCATCATGAAGACGGTCTGAAAAATTATGCCACATATCCAACTCAAGAAGGATATTTATAACATTTTTGTATACCAAAGAAAATTTTTTTTATTTAAGAACGACTTTAAACTGAAATTTTAAAAAAATCGATTTATTTTGACTTTAATTTTTATCGTAATTAGCAGTAGCAAGTCCCACACGAGAACACTATGTGAATTCTTCTAGAGAACTAATTTTCTTCCTTACATCTGTAAATTAATATAATTTAAGGTTATATATTTATTTTACTTTTTATTTTCTTAAAGATCTCAACGTTCAAATGAAGAAAATATATTTATTTATTTTTCAAATTAAAATTTTATAATAATAATATTACGCCATGTACTTATTTTAAAAAATGTAGAAAGCTTCAAAATTTATTTTTCAATATTTATTATAAATCCTAGATTGTTAATTTTTTTAATAAGTTTTAGATATAGATAATTGTTTATATTTTTAGATAACTGTTATAAAATTGATTGCAATATCATATTTTTAATATTAACCACTTTCAACATTATTTTTTAAATTTATTTATCTAAATATAGTATTCTTTATTTTTCAAAAATTAAAAAAGCACTAAAAAGATTATTCATATTTGATGTGGATATCACAGCTGTGGCTTCACATTTTACGACTTAAAGCAACTATACAGTAATTGGCAAATTTAAGTGTTCTAACAATCTAAAAATTAAAAATTGGGAGAAAGTTCAGAAACTTTCACCAAAACTAATAATTTTTCAGAAATAATTATGACCTTAAATTTTCTCATCAATATAAAGACAAATTTAAAAATGAATTTTATTATACTTTAAAATAATTTATATTCTTTATGGTAGATTTTCGTAAAAATAGAATAGGATGTTTTTTCTATTAAATTCATTGAATTTACATATTTTTTGACACATGTTTTCAAATAACCTTTATTGAAAGGTGTTTATCATTTGTAACATAAATTCTAATACAATTTAAATAAAATACGTTCTTCAAAAAAGATGTTTTAATTAATCGATTTATTTTACAAAATTTAATACTTTCTTCTAACAATAAATACCGTTTTGTTCTATATATAATTTAAAGTTATTGTAATATAGTAAATTTTAATTCGGAATTAAGTATGTATATAATATGTATGTCCGTTACTAGAATTTATTCGCTTCTATAAATTTTACTACGAAAATAAAGCGACATAAACCCATTAAATATTTTTTCTTGTGTAGATTTGACGCATAAACAGTGGAAGAAAGTGACATTAACTAATGCCATTGAAAATTTCACCACTATCAACGCAAAAAGACAGTGAAGACAATAACTTCTAACGGTAGACGAGTAAATGAAATTTCGTAGAAATTTAATAGAGACCGTGACATTCTTTGCGAAAAACTACATGAAAACTGAGGATATGTAGAACACATTTCCCTTTTCTGGACAAGGAAAAGACAATAACAACCTTGAATGAATAGAAAAAAAGAAAATAGGAAAAAATATGATTAGACACTAGGATGGTCTGGGTGCCAACTAAAATTGGCAAATACGTAGAAAATTTAAATTAATTCATATCTAATAGTATTTTTAGTAAAAATTAACTATAGTAAAAAACAAAAATTTTAATATCTGCACAATTCAGTTGCCAATGATTTTCAAAAAAATTGTTGAATTTAAGTTAGAATCTTAACCAATAAATTAGTTTTTGGAATCAGATTCTTTAAACCAGAACAAAACTGAAAAGTAGCTCGTTCTCCATTGACAAAATTTAATAGAATGATAAAGAAGGTCTATTATTTTTGGTATATTTACATAATAATCTATTTATACAAGAAAATTAACTAATTTTTAACAATTATCAATCAAAAAATTTGAATGATGTAGTTTGAATTGTTTATTTATTTATTTAGATATGTACAGGACATACCCTTTTTACAAATGTACTCCTAATACTAAGGTGACAATAAAGATTACAAAATGTAATGACTTAAAAGCTAGGGAGCTACTTCGTTCATGACGACTGACTATTAACTTAAGGATTTTGGAGAACGGTTTAATGTACAGTAAAATTCAAGAATACCTTACACAGATGAACGTGTCACACTTTGTTAGCCATCGATACTTATGAGCTCAACACGTTTGTCCGTGAAAGGCATTCTTGAATTCGACTATACCTCCAACCAGGGTATAATTGATTTCACATCTCGTCCTCTTTTGTTCATTCTACTATAATTTATCCGTCTTTGTATTTTTCTTTCCAGATCTTGTCACCGTCTTTGTAGTTTGTACAGGTAAATCTTTATATTTTTTCGCCAATTTACTTTAGAATTCGACAAGTTTATCGTTTGAAATAGACATTTTGGGGATTAAAATTGTAAATCAAATTTAAATGTTTTTTGTAACAACGGAATTATAAAAATAAGATTCCATGCTAATAATCTGATTATTAAAGGGCCATGTTTCTGCACCTAAAGAAAAGTAATCTCGTATTTGGAGAAAAATCCCTTTTTCGAATAACCTCTTAATTTATCCTCTCAATTAAAACATACATTAAATTCCAATAGAGAATATTTTTATTCTTTTCTGATTAATAACAAAACAGAAGAGTTTTTTAGGTTTTGATGTCAAAATCATTTAATTCGAGTAAAATAAAAGTTAATTTATTAATGGCTAATTCTATCAAGCCCAATAAAAAGTTAATCAATGATTAAAACCACCCAGTGAGAAATTGCCAATAGACTTTAATCGGTCCAATATCGGTCCAATATTGGTTGCCGTGCTGGGCGCCGATTGACTCCCAATATTGGACCAATATGGGCTGATGCTTGGGATGTAACGGCATCGCCAATCATCGGTTGTCAATATTGGTCCAATATTGGCCGAATATTGCCAACCAAGAGAAAAAAATTTTTTTAAATAAATTTTTTTTAATTAAATAATAATAATAAAAAATTAATGTTTATAATTTTTGTTTAATATATTTATTTGTTTAATTATTTATTTTTAATAATTCATGTAAATAATAAATAATTTATTATTTATAAATTATAATTATTTAAAAATGCAGCAGCTATTAGAAAATAGCATTCTGCAAAAAAATTCTATCATTGAAAAATCAATGATAGGCGAGAGAAATCCGCGTCTTTAAATAGATTCGCAGATGATAGACAAGAGATATCCGCGTCATTAAACGGATTCGCAGATATACTCTGGTCTCGCGACGAATCTCTCGATACTTATATACACTGGAGTCGCCGTGTCAGTTGCGAGAACGGTTACAGCGTCCCTCTTGCGGCAGAGATAAGAATTGTCACGTAAACTGCTAAATCGCTTTACCGACCGCCTTATTATACCCGCAGTTTACGTGACAATTCTTATCTCTGCCGCAAGAGGGACGCTGTAACCGTTCTCGCAACTGACACGGCGACTCCAGTGTATATAAGTATCGAGAGATTCGTCGCGAGACCAGAGTATATCTGCGAATCCGTTTAATGACGCGGATATCTCTTGTCTATCATCTGCGAATCTATTTAAAGACGCGGATTTCTCTCGCCTATCATTGATTTTTCAATGATAGAATTTTTTTGCAGAATGCTATTTTCTAATAGCTGCTGCATTTTTAAATAATTATAATTTATAAATAATAAATTATTTATTATTTACATGAATTATTAAAAATAAATAATTAAAAAAATAAATATATTAAACAAAAATTATAAACATTAATTTTTTATTATTATTATTTAATTAAAAAAAATTTATTTAAAAAAATTTTTTTCTCTTGGTTGCCAATATTTGGCCAATATTGGACCAATATTGACAACCGATGATTGGCGATGCCGTTACATCCCAAGCATCAGCCCATATTGGTCCAATATTGGGAGCCTTTATTGGACCGATGATCGGTCTCTTGGCTCCCAATATTGGACCGATATTGGACCGGTGAGAAATTTCTCACTGGGCAGTTTGGTCTATAAAGGGTTGTAACGATCTTTACGTTCACTTGCGGATTTTACCCGCGAATCGTTACAAAAATGGCAATTTACGGATTCCAAATTGCCGAATTATAAATTCCACACTTCGAACTTATAATACACCATCGATGACACGTTTTAGGGAACTTCCCCGGCACCAGGTAGGTAAACTACCCGGGTCACGATGCTGTATCAAAACAAAGAAATTTCCCGGACTAGCTCTTACCGAGCTCAATATTTTATTTACACGAAGTTACGTTTTTTATTGAAATAATAGGACGTGAGTACCGCACACAGAGGAGAGAGACAAGATGAATTTAACACACAAATAAAACAATTGAATAAAGAAAATTATAAGAACACACAAGCATATTATTTTCTTTTAAATCACTCTTCTTTTTATTTTAAACTTTGAACTTTGTGAAGTGAACTGATAACTTCCACACGCCGGTAATTTGTGTCGGTTGACCGAAAATGGCGGCGTCCTATCGGCTTGTCATGAGGTCTTTCGTCTCGATAGTATTTCTCGGTCACACCGTGCACCGGTGATATTCCCAAGATAACGAGGAAGATGGACACTAACCCTTGATCCGGTCCAAACGAGCACGGAAATCCATCTTTATTATTTTGACTGGGCTTTCGGTTAAACCGCGGTGTCACCGTTAAAGTCTATCGGCAGCCAGGCACGAACTGTCCAAATTAGGTTAATTGACATCCTGCTTGAGGTCCCGTATATAGGTCATGCGCACCTTGGGTTCACCCCCGCAGCATGATAACAGGCCCAACATCTATGACAGGTGGTTGCCAGTTGACAGTAGATTTGTGCCGATTAATATTAATTGTTGACACATTTTCGGTTGGTTGATAATTAAGTAACAATAAATAACATTGTGTTTTCTAATCAACCAAAACGTGTGGAATTCTCTTGAGATAAGCAATATGATTTTTATACAACACAACATTTTATGTATTATATTGATTCTATACAATTCAACAAGAAAATTATTTATTTATTTATTTAAAATTACAAAGCCCAACAGTATAAATCAATTATAGGGCTACAAAAATGATACATAAAAATTACTGTAGACTGTAGGCAACTAATCTTACAAACTATTTTGACTAACATAACTCCGAACTGCTTTTATAAATTCATTAAGTGACATAAAAAATAGATCAACATTATCATCTTCCATTTGGAAGTAGAGATTATTTACAAGAGAACACATTCTGTATATTGGTGACTGTTTATTGAGAACTGATGGTAGATAAAAAGGAGCATAATTTCTTATAGTTCAATTACTCAATTTGGTTTTTATAACGTGATTATTTAAAATCAACGTTACAGGGTGTTTAGAAAAATTGCACATTTAATAATTTGGGAACTTAAACTCACACATTTGACAAGAAAAATAATAGTTTATTGATTATTCACTGATTTATATATATTGATTATGACAATTCTGTTTGAAAAGTTTTAAGCGACAAGTGAGAATAATTAGTACAGTCCGTAACTTGATTCCATTTGCTTGTCATCTGGTAACGTTGAAGGTATTCGACAAAAGTGTGGTGCTGCAGGTGGGTTGAATGACCACTGTTTTCTCCTAGTATCCAAAATTCATTTTTGATGTAGGTCAAAGTTAGTTGAGTGTCTCCATGAAGGGTACGAATGTTGTTACCACTCAAGTCCATTTCACCAACTCGAACATTCAGCAAGTTGAATTGAAGTAGCTAAGTCAGCAGGGTTTTCTTTACCGGAAATGGAGTGCCATTTGGCAGTTGGTAGAGTTTCTTGAATGAAGCAAATTCTATTATGAACAAAGTCCTTCCAACGAGATAGGTGATTGTTGATCCAGGTGTAAATGATTGCTGAATCTGTTTAGATGTGAACAGGAACTTTTTCCAGATTTAAGGCTTGTTGGTTAGTTCTTGTGTCTCCTATGTGATCAACAGCTCGTATATAAATGGCGGCAGCAAGAGCCTGCTGAGATGCATCACAAAATGCATGAATTTAGATGGTGCATGATGTAATTTTCAGCCAGCGTGGAAATGATAAGGTGTCGATTGATTGTAATTGTTGAATAAAGGCGTTCCATTTTTCAATATGAGATGATGGTAGCTGATCATCCCAATCCATTTTGAGGAGATAATAATCCATGAGGATCGTAAAGCTTAGCAATTGTCGACGGTGTTGATTGTTGTCACTTTAGTTTGCGTTGTAATCGTTGAAGTAAAGTGAAAGGTATCACTTGAAGGATTCCAATTCATTCTAAGACCAAGAACCATTTCTGTAGAGGATTGATCAATGGACACTGTTTATTGTAGTATTTGTTTTTCTGCAGGTAAGTTTTGAAGCGTTGTTGACTCATTACTTATCCATTTTTGGAGAGGAAAGCCTCCCGCCATACACAGGTTGATTGCGCGTAGCAATCGTCTTAAAATCATTCGTCTCTTTTCGGACATTTTCGCAAAACCCGATTTCGTTATATCTCCCATCATGTACTCGCTCACTAGTTCTCTCAACATTTGTGATTAATCTCATTAAGATTCTCACAGCAGCATTTTTGAATTTCCAAGAAGTGATGTTGGTTTTTTGAGAGGAATTTGTATGACGTATTCTCCAAGGAGCTTTCTGCTATGTGTTGACTTGAAATGATCTTCGATCCTGGATCCACCAGAGCTCTGACTTTGAATTTTTCTTCTTGATCTGATAAGTTTTGAATCTTAGAAACATTAAAAGAAACATCTGCTTCATTCAATTTCGCCTGTCTTTCATTTTCTGCACTCTTTTCTAATGATGATTTTATTTAAATAATGGATTACTTGCATATTATCAAATAAATATATTTCCATGACATAATTAATTCAATCAAATCAACTGTAACCTTTAGAGGGTATGATTATTTAAAAAAGTTGCAACTTACTTTAAAAGCTGCGCATTTTCCTTTGCGTGATATAACCATCGCTTGATTCTATTTTTAATTGTTCTTTTATCTGACTATTCCTAAAGTTTTAACATAACGTGACTGTTTGTTTGAAAAGTTAATTTTTAATTTCTTGCTTGTGTTTTGTTTTCCTTTTTTGAAATTTTTTAAAGCTATTGAGAAAAAAATCAATTGTAAAGTGAATTTTTTAAATTTAAGGAAAGATAAAATTAATAGATGTAAATGAACCATTTAGGTTTAAATCTGAAAAATAATAAAAATAAATAAACAATAAAAAAGTGAGTCAAAATTATGCAAACATACGTAAAGATTTTTATTAGTATTATGATTAGACTTTTGAAAACAGTTTAAAGGTTTTTATAAATAAGTAGCAGTTTTAGACCAAAATTATATAACTTTCTAAAATTTCCTTTTTTAATGACGTAAATTTAAATAATTATATTTTAAAATATGTTTCAGATAATTTATTTATGGCTTATTATTATTGGTTCAATACATCTATACATTCACGTACACACAAAACGAATGAAAGACAGAAATTTCAAAAATGAGCGTAAAAGTCTCGGTAGATTGCTTCAGTATATAGGATTCAAGCCTCATTAGAGAATTAAGGTAATCTGCTTAATGTAAATTTTGGTAAATTCTACTGTATGGAACCTTTAACCATTGAGTTCACGTATATACGTATGTATTATTACTTATTCTTTACATGTGTAAATTGTGTAGTCGAGGTGCTTGATATAGTCGTGCCTCTCATCTGGATTAATTAATGCTAAAGTGTAACCTACGTGATGCACAGTTCTCCCGTTTGTTGTATACGAGTAATATGTACATATGTATATCTGTATATTTATGCATTTCCGACGTGTATGAGATGTACGTGCTGGTTGCAGAAAATTGCTGTTTCGAAACTTCCTCTTTCCATTTTCATAATTTATGAATAATTTTATAAACACAATTTAAGGAAAAGGTCCCAATTTTAAAACAATGTCCCTATAAATGAATGTTTACCCTTTGCATTTCGCAGAGGAACAATTTTTTATATTTATGGATGTAAAATAATTAAAGGTAATTTTGTAAATTTAATATACAATTGATAGATATTCTGTGATATGCTAGGGAAAATTGTGGGAAAAGTATCGGTGAAAGAGCACTGAAGTAAAAATGTTCATGTTCCAAAAAAATCGACTTTATTTTTGATTATTTCAAATTGTCAAGATTAAATATTAGTTTTCAAAAATATTAACATCGTTATTAAAAATATATTATAAAGTCTTTGAGAAAAATATGCTTATATATTTCTTTGTAATAAGTAAACTGTAAGTAATTAATCAAATGATGATATGTAACACAAACCTTGGATCACTACATCCAAATAAGTTATTAATTTTAGTTATTAGTGTTTTGTTATGTACGTAGAAAGCACCTTGAGTTTATTCTATCTGCTGTTTGCATTATATACATATAGTCACCTTTTAATTTTAACATAAATAGAATGTGTAAAAAAATTTTAAAAACAGTTATTTACATTTGTTACTCTATCGTCTTTTAAATTAGTCTTACATAGAGGAAGTGTTTTAATACTTTGATTATAATTTTTTATATATTATTTCTGATTCATTTCTTCTAACAGTTCCTTAAAATTATAATCAGTTCCAAAAGTAGTCGTTCCTTATCGACAAAAAATGTGAGGTTTAAGATTCATGTCGTAGGAAACTTTAGGATTTCGCGACGTGAGCGCTAAAGTTAAGGAATTTGTTACAGAATAAGCTGTCAATGGTGCCGTCCAAACAGCTTCCGTGTATGAAGTACTGCGTACGTTCCCTGACCTAAAAAAATTTTGCATTTTATAACAATTTAGAATAATGTAAATTTATGTAATGTACACTTTAAAAAACATTTGTGAAAATTGAAACATTTTCTGTTAACTTGAGAGAAATTCTTAATATATTTATAAATAAATCGTTGAGATTAACGATCACTCCCATCCAAATTGATAAAAATGAACATTTTTGATTTATTTCCAATTTGACTTTGAATTGTTAAACTCAACGATTTATTTATAAATAAGTCGACCAAGTGATAAAATCAAAGAATGAATATAATTTTACTGTAATATCTTTTAAAAATAATATATGTTTTTTAAGTAGTTTTATGCCATTAAAGAAATACAATCTTACGCTTTAAGCACGGGTATCGCATACAAAGTGAGGGGATTTACTGGAGGTGGCTTTAGAAGTATAACGTCGATCTCAGAAAAAGTAAGTTCGTTCCTTAAAGCTTCTGCAGCTCCTTCAACAGCTTTTTTAGAGGCACTAAAGGCAACCAATCCAGGTCCATTATTTGAACCCGAATCACCAAGAAAGATAATGCGACCTGGAAAAACAAAAACTGTTTATTTCAAAATAAAAACATGTATGAATTTCTTAATTCATTTTTCCAGCAGTAGTGTATATTTTTTATTCATCATTTACAATGCTGATTTTTTTCAAAATCACTAATATAGAATCTAAAGAACTAAAATTAAATTTAAATTATTAATTATTTTAATCTTAGTTTAGTATTAATACCTCTCTTTGCACGTAGCAATGGTATGAACACTCGGGCTGCTCGCAAAGCAGCTACAAGATTGTGCCTTAGCATCGACTCCCAAGCAGAGCTTTCTTGTTTTTCTATGACACCAGGTAACGCTAATCCTCCCGTGTGTACCACTGCCCAGAGTCCTGGAAGAAGAAAATAAATTATGCTAAAACAGTATATTTACGTACATATTATAGTTATTTAAATTAGTAATAAAGATAAATCACTCCTCAATTTAAATATTAGTAAGTGTTGTAAATGTCCAGGGAAATTAGGGTATTCTAGAATATCCCAGGGGTGTTCATGCACGGTGATCACAGGGCCATCCTAGAAATATCCTAATTTCCCTGGACCAATGATTATCTCTGAAAAATTAGAAAACAAAACCATTACCATCTTCACCAGCCGGAAGTTTTGATCTAACTGCATCCAAACAGGCACGTAAACTATCCTCTCGCGTTGGATCTAATTCCACTGGAACGATTTGTCCCGAAGCACGTACGTCCAATCCCACAGAACACTCCAAGCGTGAATGGTCTTGATCTTTTTCTCTTTGAGATTGAACAACTCTAATGATTTTTATTGCATGAGAATTTCCTTCTGGTTGCAACAAACCAGCAAAAACCTGTAAAAAACAAAGTTTACATAAAATAGATAGGCGCTTTTAAATTTTTATACATATATCTGCACTAAATTTCATTCTACAGTCATTGTTGACGGGAGACTGACATTAAATGGATACATTCCTTTAGAGAATAATAATTGTATATAAAAACAAAATTGTTCTCTATTTTTACTTTACTCTCTTTCAATGCTATAAAGTTAAGCAACAATAGAAAATAACATAAATAATGAAATAAATAAAATAATATAAAATAATTAATGTTTCTACTTAATTAAAGGTATAATTAAAAGTATTTTTGATTTAAAAAGAGTATTTAATTTTGTTACCTTGTAACCTGCCTCTGATAGTGTCAAAGCAATTTGCAACCCTACGCTTGTGTCACAACTGGTCACTAGAACATGTCGTTTGCACCTCATCTCGAATTCTTCATCTGTGTTTCTCGATTGTCGCATCAAATAAGCGAGAAGAGCCGCCACTATTGAGCAAATTGCTAAAATTTGCAGAGTCACAATCGCACCAGTTTCGACATCCATTTGACAAATTTAATTTATACCTGAAATGTATTGAAAGAGATCAATTTTAATTCTGAATATATGTAGATTTTAATAAATAAATTTCTGCTAATTGAAATTTGATTATATGAAAATTCTTTTTAATACGTTTTAGGGCCTATTTACAATCTTATTAGTTCGATACTCTCATAAATTTTTTGTCTTCTTAAAATTTATATAAAAGATAATCCTTTAAGACCTGTTGGTTCAACTATCTATTCACCAACCGCCTTTTTATCTAAACAATTATTTGAACCACTTGACAAATCTATAAAAAACCGAAACCCCACATACGCAATAGTTTAGATTTTTAAATTGAAAAAAGAATTCATTAAACTCCATATTTTAGCAGAGATGGTTTTTTCTAAAATTTAATTTCATTTTGACTTGATCGTTGTATCGAAATAACAGCATTCGTCGTGTGCTTGTCCTTTTTACGTTTACGTGTTATATATTTATTTTTATGTTTATTTATTTTAATTTTGACTAGTTGCAATGTAATCTAAATTGTAATACAATTCAGGTACTATTAATTTTTTATATAATTGTGTTATTTATTATTTTTTGTAATTTATTAATTTTGGTGTTTTTATTAAATAAATTAGCCGGAAGAGGATGGCACACCACACCATCGAAACTTCGCAACTATAATAATATGACATAAGTCTTTTTATGTTTTATGTCTTCTTATTGATCGAATTTCTTTTTATCAAAGTTTAGATTTTATTGAAAAAATTGAACAATTTACTATTCCAAATAACCGCACATTTTGATTAGTTTTGACGTTTCATCTTTTGTTCACAACATGTACGTGATTCTATCATCAAACGTTATATAATAATATCCTAAACTTTTAATATTTAACTAGATGATTTACTTGATTCATGACAATTTCTCTTTGACAATATATCCTTTACATTCAATGATAAATATATTATTAGCAAGTGTATTGCACTCCTACGGGGTCAACAATTTCTGGCCTTTACGCAGATATTGTCGTGGAAGGCCTTGAAATTTGTTGAGACTGTCATTTAAACCATCCTTTTTCTACAGATATGTGGATGATATAATCTTATAATCACTTGCATACCAATGGATAAAATTGTCGAGATGATTAATATTTATAATAGTTATGACGAAAGATTGCACTTCACTTTTGAAATTAAAAATAATAATCATAGTATTAGTTTTCTGGATGTTCATATTATTATTGACGAGCAAAGGCAACTTATTACTGACTGGTACATAAAACCTACATTTTCTGACAGAAATATCAATAATTGTGTCTCTTAACACACTTTGACTAAAAAAATTGCTATACAGTTTATAATCTGATTTATAGAGTTGTAAAACTCTCTGACAAAAAATCCCATTCAACAAACATTAAATTTCACAAAGAAATGTTACTAAAAAACAATAACCCATTGAAATTTATAAACAAATCTATAATTAAACGTATTCATTCTATTTGAGTATTTAATAGCCACGTGATACTTTGATTCCTCTGTGGAAGCATTGCAATCATGAAATGAACAGCGCCTATTTTGATTAACGTGGGGGTCTTCATATACATGTACACCCACACGGTTCCCCCAGGAACATAACGGAGCAGAAACACACTGAGCCAGTGTCAACGACTCAAGTGAGCCTTCTATCTATCCACAGAAACTCTCCGACTCCTCACCAAAGTGGCTAGTCAAAGAGTCCTCGTGGCCCCTTGGATTGGGACGGAACCTTTCTAATCCTTGGTGACTCTGCGGGTTCACCATCCGACTGATACTGCAACTCGCACAGCGAAACGACAAATTGCTTCTGGCTCAGCATGCGAGCTATCAATTACTGACAAGAGCGGGGAATGAAAGAACGCCTCTATGAAGCATGGAATTCCTTGTATTTAAACCAGATAGACAATATCCAGAGTGCTATAGACAGGTGTCCAATGAAACGGAGAAGCAGTTACAATCTAACTGGCCTCGATAAAACCCATTAAAAATGGGAATTAGCGAGGGCAGGCCTCGTGTACTTCCACCGGAAACTACGTTGAGGTTCTGCTTCGAGACCGAAGTCTCACCTAGCGTTTACAAGTTATTCGTAATGCGTTCAATCATGAAGTGAATACAAAAATCTAACTCACCTAGAATGAACTTTCAGGTTGTACTACTTGACGGTTTTAAAATTTTTTTGTCCCATATCTCGGTAAGGTGTACTAAAAGTCATTAATTGGCATAGAAAAAAAAGACAATTAAATGCTTTTGAATGCCAATAAATTCCGTTTCTTTCCTCAATCCCATTTAATGACATCAGTATATTATTACTCGTTCCCGCTTTAATGCTTTTTAATCCTTAACAATTACGCAAAATGGGAATGCCATTAAATGGTATAATAGAAACGATGTGCTGAGTAAAGCCAATGCCAACCAATGCTGTTCGTGGTTCTACAAAGTTCAATCCCTTTTAATACCTTATCAAGTAGGATGTGCTTAAAAGATGAGTGCCATTTAATCCTTTTTACAAATTTACTAATTTTAGTGCCTTTCTGTTGTGTCGTAGTT
This sequence comes from Leptopilina syphax, assembly GCA_032872505.1. Lineage (NCBI taxonomy): Eukaryota > Metazoa > Arthropoda > Insecta > Hymenoptera > Figitidae > Leptopilina > Leptopilina syphax. The sequence continues at coordinate 45,461,081 of CM065470.1, read as the reverse complement.
TATTAGTGCAGTGCATACGAAAGTCTACAACGTCCAGTCGTACGTGTCCAAATAAATAAAAATTATCGGTTTAGTTTTAGTTGATAATGAGACAGTGAGCTTAAGCGTTACTATGTTGTAAAATTTATGGGTTGGTTTGGCGCATGAAAAAGTAATAAGTGCAAAGTCACGTGATACGTGTCACAAACTTAATGTTTAGGTTATATTTATAAATCACTTAATCTGTTAAAGTACATTTTATAATATCTAGATTTACATTTGATTAATATTCTTTAGTATGTTATGAAGTTTTTAGAATGGATATTATATGTCTTAATTAGTATATTGACAATTAAAACAATAAATATTTGTAGAGAAGATTGTTGTGAATGCCATTAAATGCCGTTTCTTCATTCACTGCTTTCGTTGCCTTTCTTCTTGCCGGGATACTAGGATCCGTAATTTTGAATTTTGAAAAATTGACTTGAAATTCGTAATTACAGTGACCTTTAAAATTCCCGAGTAAGCAGTTGCAATGAAATTGATTAATTTTGAGAAATTTATCCCCCATTTCAAGTATTGAAAAAGTTACATCAAATTTGTAATCAGCGACTGTAGAAACCTTCGAGTAACAAGTCTTAATAATATTTACAAAGTTTTAACTCATTTTTCTTATCTTGCGCATATAGCGCCTATGGGATCTTTTGATCACTATTTTTTGCAACTATATCCTTTATTGACAGTCAATAGGTTAAACTAGATTTTTGCCTCCGTGGTGTAAATTATTAAATATTTATTATTTCATTCACAGGCAGAAGATTTTTTTGCATGTATTGTTTAAAGTTCAGTAGGATTGGAAATTAGAAATTTTTTTTTATTTGAAGTCAAATTTCATTCATAGTGAAAAATAACACCAAAATGGATTCTTTTAATCTTTTTTTGTGTTAATTGAATCTGCAACGCTTTTTTATATCTCACAATATTTACTGTGATATAATTTCCGTATATCTCTAGAAAGTTAATATGATATCCTTAGTATCCGATTGCAGAAAAGAAATGTCTAATTTTGCGTAAGACGTTATTTTTAACCGTTGTTTTACTTTCACGCTACTAATTATTTGAAGTATTTTATTAAAAAAAAATTTTTTTGTTAGTGTACAATTACGAACAGGGTCATAATTTTTAAACAAATTTTCTTTGTTAATAGAAATTTGTATTTGCAACATTTGCTTATTTGAATTGGGTTTTCATGTAGCTTCGTCCTTTACAGTTTGCAACTTTGCAAGAGGATTGGTAAGAATTTTTTTTAAACATTTTTCACTGTAGAATTTGAATAGTTTTCTCGCAGAGGAGCCTCAGTCACTGGAAGCTGAACCGGTGAATGCTGAATTAGCGAATAATCTTGCTATAAATGGTAAATCAATGGATGCCCAATCGGTTGTAAATGAATACATACATGGATGATCAATATCTTGCCATAAATGGTGAATCGGTGGATTTTCAATCTCTTGCTGCAAATGCAGATTTGATGCCAATTCTTGGGTTCAAATATAATAGCGATATACTAATGTACTTTATTTTATGAAGAAAATAACATATCTTTTAGATCAGAATAATTCTAGCTAGGGATTGTTAATCTAATAATCATCATAATATTTTTATCAACAGCATATAGTAGGAATAAAGAATAAAAGAACACAAATTCATAAGCTTTATTTAAAATTAAATTTAGAAGATTTTAATATATAAAACAGAAAAACACTTGAGCAAGATATGATCATTCCGAAGTCCCTGGAAGTAGTAAAATTTATTTTAAAAACATGATGCTGGTAGAAAGAAACCTTTTTAAAAAAGCTATCAAAAAGTACAATGAAAAATGTTTAAAGTCTACAACTGTATGTAAGGTAAAATTAAGTCTAATTCCCTGATCATTAAATCTTTGCAAACGTCAATTTCAACTAATTTTTAATGAAAAGAAAGTGCAATATGAATTTCAGTAAAATAATTGTGTAAGATAATTCATTTTCGACATTTAGAGCAAGACAATTTCTAACTCGAAGTTGCGTGCAACATAATTCCAAGTAAAGTTGCATGTATACAAAATAATTATTTTAAATTTTCCAATGCAAGACAATTCTATTTTCCAGGTTCAATATAAAAAATTATAATTGAACGTCAAATTAAATTGAAGTTGTCATAAGTAAATAAAAATTACATTTGACAAAATACAATATATATGTTCGGTGTTATTTCATTTATAAAATGTTTTCCGTCTAATAGTAAAAAATAATTACAAATTCATAATGTTTGCTTAGAGGATGCTTCGAAAATATTTTAACGCGAAAAATAAAATATGAATAATAAGAAAAAAGTTTTATTTTAATAAAATTTGTAGCGTTTATGTTTTATATGTTTTAAAAATCAAGTTTTGTTTCATTAAGCTCAAATCTACATAAATTACATCAGTAAGCGATGAAAATTAAAACAATATTAACAGATTAACGGATCAAAAATATGTCTAATAAAAAATTCATTTATTAAAATAAATTTGTAGAAACAATATTTATTTTTAGTAGGCATATTAATCAGCAAACATTCATGTCATTTATTAACTTCAGCTGATAAAGTTTTTTAATTTTAAATATTAATTTCAAATTTCCATTAACAAAATTTTTTATAGGTACTTTAAAATATAAATTTTTTCGATAAAGTTTTTTAAAAAGATTAAATTTATAATATAGGCAGTAAGCATACCAATAATTATGAAACTGCAGCTAAGTTGCCCTTTGAATAGAAAAAACATGTTTTTTTAAAAAGAAATTGAACTTTCGACTTATTAAACTAGTAATTCGAGTTATTTAGAAAATTTTACATGAATTAAAAGCCACATAAAAGTAAATTGTCAAAACGAAATTTAAACAATGAAGAATATCAAAAGTTTCTGTTACTATTCCGCTTGAGTCTGTTGTTGCGTGTGTCAATTACTGCTACAAAAATATAGTGCATTTAAAAGTTATGTTGCGTGCAGTTATTAAAGCACATGCAAATTCCAATTACTGAGAAGAGCAATAATTTAAACTTTAATAATAAAATTTTATAATACTTTAAATAAAGCATCTTTATATACATAACTGTTTCAACTAAAATTAAAAATATTTTTTTTCAACATTTTGAAACAGTTAAAAATTCTTAATTAGTAAATAATAATACTTTTTTTAAAGTTGTAGTAACTGGTAGCTCTCAACTGTGCTTATACCTACGACCACTTGAAAAATTAAAGTCATGCCATGATTAAAAATTTGAAAATACAAAATTTACATAATTAAATTGTAACTTAAAGTATATACTCAATTCCTAGTTCTTTTAATTACTTTTAATCTGGATTTTTAATTCTTTGATAATTTTTATCATTGTTCACCATGAAATAACTAAAAATTTTAAATTGAGTTGCACTTATTGATACTATCATTTCATTGTCATATTATTTTTAATGTATATAATTTTCCTAAATTTTTTATGTTTATGAAGTCAAAAAGTGCATTCTAAATAAATTATTTTATTAAAAATGCTTTAAAATTACAACCTTCATGGTAAGATGTCATTGAAATTGTACAAAAACAACAATAGAAAATTTTCACTAATGTGCTTCCTCTATGAATTAGCAAATGAAGAAAAAACATCGCTTAAGGTCATGTTATTCAGTGATTATTTGTCCCATATAAGCGGTTACGTAACTACTAAATAATATTTATTATTAGATAATATATAATAATATTTAATAATTTTTGTCCAAGGTAGCATTTAAAAAAATTATTATCATTATTAATACATACTGAGCAAATAGATTCTCACTAAAAAATAATTTTGCGCAGGAATCATATGAAAATATATTTTTTATCCTCTATAGAATGAAAAATAGGAATTATTTTTTTAAAAAGGTGATAAAAAATGTAAAAGAAAACAAATTAACTTGTAATTTAATTTAAGTGTTCTAATTTTAATATTTGTATAGCCTTTTATTAATATATACATAGTTAAAACTTTAATAGTTTAAAATTTTAGATAAATAATTAATAAAGTTAAATTCAGTTAACAACCCTTTTTATATAATAACGAAACAATACAAGGTTCTATATAAATTCCTGAATATCTATCATGAATTCCTGAATTTATGATTATTTTTAAGAAAATAAACAATAATTTTTTATATTTTACCTATTAGCAGGTTTAAATTTAAAGTAGGCTAATTTTGAAAAAAATTGATCTTTTAGTAGTACAAATCTAACAAAAAGTATCCATATAGTAGCAAATGATAAAAAATAATAAACCATTTACTTGTTATATAATTTATAAATAAAAATATATAACATCCAAATGTTTTACATGAAATCCAGGCGTAAGTTAATTTAGAAAATCCATTCGACAGACATTATCGTACGGGATAAATGAAAATATGCACGTACGTGATTTTCACGTATCGTACTTGTCCACATATCTGCCTATACAAAGATAAATTGTAAAAAATATTGAAAAATAGTTTTTAAAAACATAATATATTCAATATTCCTTTTTACTTTTCTTTTAAAATTAGGAAAGTAGCATGAAATCGTATTAAACATTAAAAAACCACATTTCATTGACTATGTGTAATAAATATATAAAATAATAATAAAAACTCTTTTTAAATAATAAAATTCATTTAATACACAAACATTTTTCTAGAACTATTAAACTTTATATTGTTGGTCGTGTGATACCTTAAAATCTGTACAAATAATTTTGCAACACAACATTTAAACGAATTTTTGTCTGTTTTACATGTTCTATGCGTCAAATAATTATCATAATTATTTAGAAAACAATGGGACTAAATAAAAGCGATAAATTTGCTTATTAACTTGTGTGTGACACTGACTATATTTTTTCAGTTTAAGCATTATAACATTTTTTAACATTTTTAACATTCTTTTATGGTTTGTTACTTTCAGTAGAACTATTTGAGAGTGTAAGCAACGGAAAAATTCTTGGGACAATGATGTGCCTCAGCTAGAAAAAAAATTATATGCCTTCAGACCTGCGCGACAAATTCTTTAATTCTTTTACGATTTAAATATTTAACAATCAGTTTAAGATAACTTTTTTAAAATTTGGTGTTTAAGAAACCATACAAAGAGGACCCATTTTAATATATATACATACAATAAGAAATAATTTGAAAGCTTCAAAGAATGTGTGTCACACATTGATAAATAGTACAATGACGTCAGAGATTAAAATTCTGAATGTAACTCATTTCAAAAAACCTTATTTTTGAATAGCACACCTTGATTTTAGCTTCCAAATATTTTAAACTTATTATGATATTTTTTCCGTACCATATAAAAGAAGGAGAATCATTAACTTTTACACTGTCCATAGAAAGTGCGTATAAAGTAATAAAAATAATGAGCTTCTATTATTATGCATATAGTCAGTAACGAGAAAGAAGTACCTAATAAACTCACGAATTTCCTTAAAATTAGTTATTTATGTCTATTATGTCTGATTTTCAATCTAAATTTAGTTTTCAAAAACTTTGAATTGCAGGTCGAAAAAAAGACTGACAAAATGTTTAAAAATCAGGGAGTTTTAATATAAGTATACTAAAAAGAATTTAATTTTTAGAATTCATAAGAAAATTCGGAATTTATTGTGTCTTTCTTGTTTGTCTCATAAACTATTAATTGAATTTTAAAAAAGTTGCATTTATAATTTTCATAAATAAATGAATTATTAAATTATTCAAACAAATTTTTTATAAAATTCTACGCAAAACATTTAACTATTTTCATAAATAATAAAAATTTCAAAAGAATTCAATTATTTATACAAATATTTTATAAATTTCTTTGCAATTAATTCCATTATTTTCATAAATAATAAAATTCTTTCCAAAAATGTTATTATTCTGAAAACAATTTCAATAAAACTTCTCTAAAGATTTAAATTATTTTTAAAAGTTTAAATAAAATTCTTTATAAAAATGCAATTTTAATTAAATTCCACGAAAGACTTTAATTGTTATTTGTGTTTTTAGGTTTTTCTTCTAAACCTCAAAACACAAATTATATTACGCGATGCAAAAACTGACTTTTAATTGTTATTATCATAAATTTATGTAAAATTTTAAGTAATATAAAATTCATTATGCAAGAAGTCAATTATTTTGACAAATAATATAATTTTTCATCAGAATTCAATATTATTCAAAAACTTTTTTCTCAAATTCTTCCCAAAAATTCAATTATTTTTAATTATTTCAAAAATTTTTAATTCTTTTATGAAATTCAATTCAAATTATATTGAAAATTATTTAATTCTTATAAAGAATTGCATCAAAATTCTTAAAAATAAATTAATTCTTTCAAAGAAATTTCATTGAAATTTTAAAAATAAATTAATCTTATCGAGAAATTTTTTTAAAAATTGCATTAAAAATAATTGAATTCCTGCGAAAAAAAGTTTTATCAAAACTTTTGAAAATGTTTAAATTTCTGTGAAATTTTTTATATTTATAAAAAAATAATTTAATTCCTGCGAAAATAATTTTTATCAAAACTTTTGAAAATGTTTACATTTCTGTGAAATTTTTGATATTTATAAAAATAATTCAATTCTTGTGAAGAATTTTATTAAGATTTTCCAAATAATTGAATTTCTACAAAGATTTTTATTATTTAACGAAAATATTTAAATTCTTACGAAAAATTTTATTCAAATCTTTGAAAATAATTGAAGATCTGAGAAGAATTTTGTTATTTTTCATTTATGCTAAGAATTTTATTAAAATGTTTGAAAATAATACAATTTCTGCGAGTTTATTACAGGAATTTAATTATTTTTTTTAAAGTTTAATAAAATTCTTTGCAAGAATTCAATTATCTTCATAAATAATAAAACTCATAGCAGAATTTCAATTATTTTTAATACAATTTTAATAGAATTCCTCGAATAATGTAATTATTTTAACAAATTTTTTTAAAATTCGTCGAAAGAATTCAATTATTTAAAAATTTGTTGATAAAATTCTTTATGAGAACTCAATATAAATAAGTAATCAAAAAATTACTTATTTATCTGTTTTTAAATAATTAAATTTACGTAGAATTTTTCAATAAGAATTGATTTAAAAATTAATTTTAGTTAAAATTTTTAATAATTGATTATTAAAAGCATTATAGTATGACTTTGTAGAAATAATTGAATTTTGAAAAGATTTTAAATTAGAGTCTTTGAAAATCTGAATTTTTCACACTTTTAACTATTAATTCTGTAGAATTAATTTTTTTGAATAAGTTTAATTGAATTAATTTTGAAATTATTTGAAGTTTTTATTTTCTATATTTAATTCAAGAATTTCCGAATAATCGAAATTTCGTTAAATCTAATAGTACATTTTTTTGAGTATCTAATAATAATGTATAGGAGTGAATCAGAATATTCTTTAGGGTCAAGGAAAAAGTCAAAATTTTGTCTGGAAATCAGGGAAAAACAAAATTAATTTTTTGTATCAACCCTGAAAAAATTGATAAATATTTATTTATTTATAAAAGATTTTAATAATAAATTATTATTTACATGTTTTTTGTGCTTTCAATTACAAATTTGATTTTTGTTTTTAAAAATTTTAATAGAAAGTTTAAAAACTCTTTTATCCTAATCATCTTTCGTGCTTTAATTATTTACTTATTTACTTTATTTTAACTTTTCTCGAATTTTTTCTAGCAGGTTCTAAAAATTAGTCCACAAATAAAACATTTTATTCTTTTTAATGAAAATTTATTATTATTTATTTATTTATTTAACAATTTATTTATTTAACAATTTATATGAGCTTAAACGTAATTTTATTTCTGACGGATAACGTTACGTTACGAATATAAACTAACAATATGCGTAAAAGTGAGTGACGCAAGATTTTTTTTCATTTGTTTTATCTATTATTCTAAAGCTAATAAAATTAATTTCAAGAATGTCCTTTGAAAAATATGAAGTTTGCCCATGTACATAATGCAGTAAAATAATTAAAATTTATTGCTTTTGCCTTACTTTTTTTTAAATTTTAATACTGAAACTACAAATCACCGTTAAAATGAATATATAATATAATGTTTTTTTTAAAAAAGTACATTAATTACATAAGTCATCAACTTTGAGAAATGCACCGGTTAATTATAGGCCATATTAGATCCGCCATTTTGAATTTTAATACTGTGACCTCCTTGTTTACAGCGACCCCAAAGAACTTAAGTAAAATATTTAAAAAGTAAATTGCAAAATATTTAAAATAATATATGCAAGAAACGAAAATCAAACAATTTTTTTTGCACATTTTACAGAGATAATATGCAAACAATCACTTTAGCAAAGTACCATTTTTTGTTAAAGTAATTGTCAACAAATCCTACGATTTAGTCTGAAATTTATTCGTCTTTTTCCGACCAATATATTGACCGGGACCGTTATCAACTTTTTCCACTGCTTAAAATATGTAGTACTTTCACATAAATAAATGGGAACATTCCGCATTTTTATTCCACTGCTGTATGTACTAAAAATATTTTTTTCTTGACAAAATAATACGTCTATCATGCGCTTTATTTGTATTATATTTATTTTCAGAAAGTAAATCATTAATTTTCTCTTTAAAACGCGAAATATATTGCGTGCTTATTTATAAAGAAAGGAATGTGCACTTTTACGATTTTGAAATAAATAGCGTGAAAAAATATTGCTGAAATTTACTGTCAATATTGAAAAATAACACGCAACAAGTTCCGTAAATAAAATTATTGCAATATACAAAATAATAATTATGCTTCAAATTTCATATTATGTACATATATATTACATGAAAATTTAAAAAGATTATTAAATATAAATTAAATAATATATTTTATCTTATCATTTAGTGTGATAAATGTGTGTTAATTACATTTTATGATGATGAACATTTTGAAAATTCACAAAATCATCATAATTTAATAAGTTAATTATACAAAAACATTATTTCATTATCGATGACCATAAATTCTTTTCTTCCATATTGAAAAGAAGAAAATATAAATCTACAAAAATAGAAATTCTCAAAGAGCTTATCATATTTAAATATATTCAACGATTTAATTAATTGCTATGATTCGAAATCTATTATTTGAAAGTATAACTGTACTCAATTTTTTAAAAAAAGGTATTTGAATTTTGTTTTTTATACTAAATTTAAATAAACAAGTTCAAGAATGGATTTTTATTTATTAACAAATTGATTACATGTCACAAATTTAAAATAGAAAGCAATAAGGAAGGAAAAATTAGTTGAAATATATAAATAATGAAAATAAAGTTACATAACTTGGGTATAATATAGAAAGAAGTATTTTCGTACTAGTTACATGAATTAGTTATGTTAGCTACATTATTATATTATTGTTGTTATATTATTATTTTTATTATTAATATTATTATTATTATTATATTATTATTATTAAACCTTATAATTATTAATAATATTATTATTGTAATTTGTAAGTATATTAGTTTCGTACTCTTTGCAATTTTCCCGAAATCCTTACTTACAAGGTTATAAAGAAGAGCAATAATTAATCCTTTCAAAATTGCGTATATTAATCCGTGAGATTTAGGAAAAAATCACTTTTCAAATTATTTAGAAATTTCTACACTTTTAACTTTTTTTTCACTGCCGCACCTTAGGAATGTAAATACTCCTACTGCATATCCCATTAAATAGCATTACATAAATTCAACTCGATACTTTTTTCTAAATTAAATAAAAAAAACATATTTTATTAATTAAAAAATACAACTCTCTAATTATATGTATAATAATAATAAATAATTAGTTAATAATAAAAATAATATCAACAATAACAAATGTTTTTAATCAGGACAAATAGTAATAAGTAGAATTAATATTTATTCCGTTTGAAGTTAATTTTTATTTAAAGAATATTTTTATTTTGCCAAAAGTTTAGACGAATTTAACGAAGAAAAATATTGATAAAGTGCAAATTCAACTAACGCAGGTATGTATGTGAGAAAGAGAGCACGAGAAAGACATGCTGTAGAACTTGAAAGTGCGCGCGTCCACTGGCTATGTCCATACAAAACTGGCTTTAGAGAATTCCCGCTTGGAATGTACACGAGGAACGGTTTACAGCACCCCTATCTATCTACACGTCGTTTTCCATTGAAATGCGTTAGTTCTTAGTGATTCCACATGGAACTAAACCAGCAGGTGGCGCCACATCTGTGGTGGCCCAGATTTGTACATAAACTCATTAAAATGATTATAAAAATGCAAATAATTATTTTTTTTTAAATTTTGCGACAGTTTCATTTGACATTAGCATAATCTACATTTTTTTTACAATTAATGGTATAGTTATTTAATTAAAGTATTATTTGAAAAATATTAATAAATCGACAAATAGTTGATTAAAATTTGATTTTGTATTTTTCATGTTCAATTTAATTTTGTTATAAATTTGAAATGTAATAAAGAATATTAAATTAATAAATTATTAATATTAATAATAGTTAATATTAATAAATTAATTATAATTAATATTAATAAATTATTAATAATAATTAATATTAATAAATTATTAACCCTCCGTCACACACCTAGGGAGGGATTCCCTCTTCGGTTTCAGTATTTTTTAAATAACTTTTGTTTTCCTCATTTCAAAATAAAATCAGTTTCTATACTTTTCGACAATTTCCTCCTGAACACATTTCTAAAAAAACATTTAGTTTAAACATAATTAATCTTTAATTATGATACTTCAAAGCCAGAAAAAACTCGAAAAAGTGAGGTTATGTTAAGTAAAAAATCAAGTTTTCAAAACATTTTTTGTTCCACTGTTGGTTAATGACAAAATTATATTATAAATATAATTAAAATGAATTGTTTAATAATTTTTTTTGCTTATTTGTTAATGTTGCATTATTTTTACATGTATAAAGTGGAATTCCTTCGACGATGTGCATTGGTGTAATTAATTTTTATTTTTGAGACCGAAAATTAATTAATTATATTAATTTTATAATTTGGAATAATTTACTACATATTTGTATGTTTGTGTTAAAACTAAATTTTTATTGATTCCTTCGTTTATGTTGTAATGTCGCTTATTTATATAACAATGTGGTGAGGGATTTCCTCTAAACGTGTGTAATGGTGTAATTATTTCTAACGTGTGTGATGGAGAATTCATAATAATTAATATTAATAAATTAATTCTTTTCAAATTAAAATTTTTTAAATTCAACAGTTTTAAATTAAATTATTAAACAAATTTTGGAGGTGAAAGGATAATATTAATAAAATATGACAGATTTTTTGGCAAATTTTGTAACCCGAGTTACAATTAGGAACAATACATTTGTTTTCTTTATTTCAACCCATATTGTCATATCGTATCTATTAACAACTATTCTTACTTTGTTCTCGATTTAATTAAATTAATGTAATCTATATTTAAGAAATTCAACTGTCAAAACTGTTAATAAACACAGCAGACAACCGCGAAAAACATTGTTACCTCGGACACCACAGATGTGGCGCCATCTGCTGTTTTAGTTTCACGTGGAATCACTAAGAGCTAACAGAAATCTATGCACATCTACAGGGGTGGTTTACAGTCGTGCCTCTCGATAGAATGGCAAAGGCATCTTCGCCTTCAAGTATCAACCACATTCACGTTTAGTTCGTCAGGCGTGTGGTTCTCAAACGTGATTGTGCATATCCGATTTATAAGCAAATGCTTTCGAGAAGGATCCTAGCAGACGCTCATGGAATTCCAACTACACTCAATAATAGAGAAAAAACATAGTACATTGTTATTCTTCATTCTGCATGATTCAATTCTAATATGCTGGAGAAAAATGTTTATTATGACTCGTCGGCAATAATTTTTTGCAATCCTTTTTGCCATTCTGTTCTTTAACGACTTTTTTTTAGAATTTAATTATAATTACGTTCTATTACTCTAAATAAAATATTCTATATTAAATAAATTCATCTACTTCGAATTTTGTCAAAATTGCTAATTTTTATTATAAAGTTTATTTGAAGAAATAATATTCAATAACACTTGAGTGCGTAGACCCAATAAACAGGTGTCTGTGTTCAGGGACCACACGAAGAGAAAAAGAACTGATTTAACTACCGGTCGAGCAGTTCAGTTAAATGCGAATCGGCTGTGTGACTTGATGTGAAAGTAGGCTGCTAATTCTCGAGGGGCAAGCGCAGTTCTCCTATTTGGGGAAAGCAAATGCATTTTCCTCAAGTTAAAACAGCGCAATCTGAGTGGACAGGAGAACTGATATTCCTCAGCAGAAGAAAACTTTCACGAACGCAGCGCCATTGCTGGTTTTTGTACAGTGCGGACAGCGTTGTATCCTTTCATATTTATGTATTTCAGACCGATAAACTCTAATTTAAAACCTGTTTTGCACGACATTTGAGAATATTCTGCCAATATTGCATGGTAATATTTATTCAAATTTAAATTTAAGTAAAATATTAAAAAAATATTTTATATACGTACCTACTTTGTGACGTTGTAAAATTTACAAAGTTTCAAACATTTGACTTGACACGACGCGGTGACACCATTTTTTTGTTTTCTATATAATTGTTCTGTTGTCAAAGTGTTTCTTACCTAAATAAAATAAACAATAAATCGTCGGCTTGGTGGAAAACTGTACCATTTCAAGAATTCGTTACTATCATATTCGTAATTACAGACCCCAAGAACCCCCGAGTAACTAGTTTCAAGCGAATCCGATGAAATTTTGAAAAAATGTCCGCCATATTGGATTGGCCATTTTGAATTTTTAAAAACTATTATCATATTCGTAATTAGAGACCCCAAAAACCCCCGAGTAACCAGTTTCAAGCGAATCCGATGAAATTTTGAAAAAAGTGTCTGCCATATTGGATTCGCCATTTTGAATTTTTTGAAAACTATTATCATATTCGTAATCAGCGACCTTAAAAACCCCCGAGTAATCAGTTTCAAGCGAATCCGATAAAATTTTGAAAAAAGTGTCCGCCATATTGGATTCGCCATTTTGAATTTTTAAAAACTATTATCATATTTGTAATCAGCGACCTCAAAAACCCCCGAGTAACCAGTTTTAAGCGAATCTGTGAGGTTTTTAAAAAATGTGCACTTGCTGTATATTATTTATTAAAAAGCCAACTTTGAACGCCATTTTTGATCCGACATTTTGTTTTTTTTTAATTTTTATTTTACAACTTTTTAGGTTAGACATTTTTGACGCGATATTTTTACCTTTGAGACGTATTCCTTCGCCATAAATAATAAAAAAATTTGATTTTCAAAAAAAAATCTTGAAAAAATTGTGTTTTTTTTAAATAACTGTATGTAATTTGTTTATATATAAATTTTCAATATTTGTTATTGCAGCATTCGAAAGAGCGGTTCCTGAGCTTTAAGAAATGTCTTTTGCAAAATTTTTAGCAATCCGTTTTCATACTAAAAATTGCTCCCAAATTTCGGATAACATTTTTGTACATTTGGTCCTTAAAGGGTTAACTAAATAATTCAAATTATTGACTTTTATTGTATATTATAATCTAGAATATTAGCTCGCATGGTAGAAAATAAATGTTAGAACTCCTATATCTTGACAACCCACCATACAAGGCTGGCGTCATTTAAAGATTTTAAGAAGATTTAAACAATTTGACTGAGTTGCAATTGTTAAATACAAAAAGGTGGGTATGCTTGGCAAATTTTCCAACAATACTAGCCCTATAAAACCAAATTTTTTTTTAAATTAGTTCTGAAGATGTCAAAATATATCACAAAGATATTTTCAGGAAGTATTTGGGACATTCTCAGGAAATTTTAATAACATTTTTAGGACATGTTTGGGACATTTTCAGGACACATTGAGGACATTCTCAGGACACTCTAAGGACTTTTTTAGACCATATTTTCGACATTCTCAGGACAGGCTGAGAACATTTTTAGGACATCATATTAAAATTTTTATGTCATCATATTAAAATTATATTTCTGATCTTCTATTGCACATTTATTTTTAAAAACATGAAAAAAATCTGCCAATATTCTAAACATGTTTTAAATATGTCTCAAGAATATACTTAACATGTCCTACACTGTAAAAAAAGGGAGTTAAATTTTAACTCCCTCGGGGGGTCTATAAAAGTCGCACCCATTGGAGAGTTAATGCCAGGGGAGTTAAATAAAGAGAGTTAAAATTTAACACCCAAATGCTAACTCCCCATTGAAAAAATAACTCGCGCGGGTGTTGAATGAAGAGAGTTAGAAATTAACTCTCTTTTGGAGTTGATTTTTAACTCGAAAAATTTAACTCCCGAGTCCGTTAACTCCCTAAATTTTTTACAGTGTAAGTATGTCTAAAAGACGTTCTAAACATGTTCCAAGAATCTTTCAAATATGTCCACAATACGTCCCCAAAGTGTCCTCTAAGTTCGTCTCAAACATGCCCTAACAAACATGTTCTTATTTTACCCTAAAATATGTCCATGGATATCTTATGAACATTCTAGAGAAATTTTAAAGACGTCTTTGGATCAGACATAGAACGTCCTATGGGCCGCTTGTCGTCGTATTTTTCATACCCCAAGAACATGAAAAGTTAACCTGGACATTTTAGAACATTTTTAGGATATTAAATAATAAGATGTAAAATTTGTTGATCAGTATTAATTCACAATTAGTCCAAGATTTATATTTTCCCCTTTTTTTATTTGTCTGCTCATGAAAATTATATATAAAAATTCTGAGCTTTCGCTCCGCGAGGCAGAGCTTCTTCAGAGCTTTAACCCTTAAAGTACACACTGAGCACAGATCGCCTCGGTATTTTTATTAAATGCATTCCATTCTTTAACGCGTGTCATTGTTTATTGTTAAATATTTTTTAACAAATTAATTTTATATCAACAAAACTATATATGAAGATTTGCAAACTTTTTACAGTTACGAATATAGCGAGTGTGTTAGGTCGATAAAACAGACTTTATTCATGCAACCTTTACACAGGGAACTAAAGAGTGCGTTACACTCTCATGAGAAGATTCAAAACATTATTTTCGCATAATTTTTTTTTAATAAAATAATGTAGAAATGCTTATAAATTTATAACTTATTCGTATTTAAAATTAAATTTCTATAAATGTTATTAAGTCCATCTGAGGACATAAACGTCTTTGTTTTAGAAACGTTTTAGGAACGTTTCTAGAAAAAAGACATTCCGTTTCCAGAAGGGTGACTTTGTATCTGTTCGAAATTATATCGATCGATCGAAATTTTATCCTTTACACAAATTTCTGAATTAAAGTTGACATATCGTCCTAAAAAGTTGATTTCCTGTACCAATTCGTCTATGGTTTTCTCTATAAATTTTTACGTCCAAAAATGCAATCAAATTATTCGACTCTACCTCGATAGTAAACTGAATCACAAAAATTTATTTACAAAATTCTCCCTGAAAAACACAATAGGAATTATCAATGCAAAAATTATCCTTAGGGATATTCGTAAATAATGATTTGACGTCAAGAGAAATAAGACGATAATTATCAGGATCATGATAATCCTTAATCTTTTCTACAAAATCCAAACTATATTTACGTAAGCATTTGTATTTCCAATTACTTTTTGTATTAGAATGCTGATAAACTTGGATAAGGATGACAATGAAGAGCCACAATATGATGTTACTGGTCGCATGGGTACGCCTTTCTTATATATCTTAGGCAACCCGTAGAACTTGGTTGCAACCGAATTATAGCTCTTAAGGGATTTTAATGTTTGGCAATTTATATATCCCAAGTAAAAGATCCCCAATCAAGTTGTTCATATTCCTTTGGATGCTATTTGTAAGATCTTTCCTTAATTTTTGATAGGTAGTTGTATAATTTAATAACAACATACACTTATCAATGTTTTCATTCTTATCCAAGCAAACAGTAACACTCTCTTTATCTGCTTTTGAACTATTATGTTACAATTTATTATTCTTTAGAAATTTATTAGTTTTCTTACCTACATGTTCAATACCTGAAACTTAAATTCTTTTCAATTTAATATTTAAAAAGTTATTTAATTTATTTGTCACATCGGATCTAAAAACTGTTCTATTCTCTTCCGGAATCAAAACGATTTTCTCTTCAATCATCGAAACCGCATTCTCCACGAAAGAATCCTTATTTTTGACATCACTATAAAATTTTTCGCCCAAGCTTAAAAAGTATTAGACGCATCATTCGAAATACCTTTACTAGAAATATTTTTAAACCATTTACTGTTAACATTTCTTGTGCTGTTTTGAACATAATATTTTTCTTTTAACCAATTGTATTTTTTTATAGAGTTTGTTGTTAAAAAATTTTTCAATTTCTATATAATTCTATTTTTACATTTAAAAAAAATTCAAGGGTGACATTTTCAATCTCAGTTTTTAACATATTACATAAATAAAAAAATAAAAATAATAGAATAGAAGAAATACCAAGGTTAATCAAAGCAGATAAGAGTCACACGTGTTTCTTTTCATTGAGAAAATGGATGTAGTAGTTATTGAGATTTTGTGTATCATCTTTTTTGTTAACAGAGTTTTTTTGCAAATTAATGTGGATCATTTCTGATATTAAACGTTTATTACTCGACTCTTTGTCGAGTATTAAAAAATTATTCCAATCGAAATTGTGATTTAGCTTGTTATTATGATCAGCAATTACATTAGTCGTACAGTTTTTATGTTCATTAATACGTACACCAACATTTCTTTTTGACTGACCAACATAAGAAGCAGAGCAATTACCACAGTTAATTTTATAAACGGTGTTAACATTTTCAGTTTTTTTTGCTTTTGTCCTTAGCTTTTTTGACGAGGTTATGACTCATTTTTTTATTATCTATAGGAACTGTCAAGATATTATAATTTTTAAGAAATATTGAAGTGTTCTCATAAAGAATTGGAACATAAGGTAAAAAGACTTTGGGGAGCATTTTATACATTACATTATTATTACTAATTTTTATATTAGAAGTAGAACTAATATAGAACAGATACGCTTTGTGATATATTTTTTAATAAAACCCAAGGGATGATTATTTTTCATTAAAATTTCTTTAACCAACTCGATGTTTTTGTTGTGAAATTTTTTATCAGAAAGTTTAACTGCTTTATCAACCAAATTATATATTATGGCAATCTTTTGAGAAAAAGGATGTTTTGAAAAATAATTAATAGTGCGTCCCGAAAAAGTAGGTTTTTTATACCAGTCAGTAATAATATTTCCATTGTCATTAATAATATGAACATCAAGAAAATTAATACACTTATCCTTCTCAATTTCAAAAGTAAATTTTAATCTCTCGTCATAATTGTTAAAAACATTGATCATTTCATCGATTTTTGTCTTTGGTATGCACGTGATTATGTCATCGACATATCTGTAGAAAAATAATAGATTAAAAGAAAGTTTTGTAATACAGAATGTTTCCAAGTCATCCATAACAATGTCCGAGAACAGTCCAGAAATAGATGAACCCATGGGTGTCCCGTAAATTTGTTGATAATATTTGTCATTGAATTTAAGAAAAGTATTGTCTGATGAGAGAATCACGCACGTGTACAGAACCGACGTTAGTAAACAGAGAAGACACATCCAAACTAATTAAAACATGATCATCCGGAATGATAAAAGGTTTGATCTTATTGATGAAATCATCACTATTGCGTATATATGATTTTGGTTTTGGTATGGAATTATTAAGTAAAATAAATAATTTTTTATCAGAAAGTAGTGTTTCGAGTTTCTGAGTATACTCAGTTTTGTTCAACACTACTGTGACATTTCCCTTGTCTGCGTTAGTAATTATAATAAAATTTTTCTAAATTTTCTCTTGAATATTCTGTCACTAAATTTAATTCTTGAATTTTCTTTCAAAAATGTTGGTTTAGATGAAAACGGCAGCCTTGTGTAACAATTATTTGCAAAAATAAGCGAATGGCATTATGAATAGATTTTTCAAAGTCAACATAAAAAATAGTTGCTGTGAATTGTAATTTATTAAGCTTGGAACATTTAGATATCAAAATATCAAACACTTGTTAATATGATGTAATTTTGTATGGTAGGAGGAAAAACCTAGAGAAATATAAATGTTAAAATATTGTTGGGCAACTATAATAAATTTTGGACACATCTATAATAAAAAGTTTAAAAAATTATTTGTCTTAATGTCCATTGTGTTTAAAATTTCGTGTAAAGATTCTATAGTCTTCGGTAATTTTGGAATTGATGTCCTTCGCGCATAATTCATATTTTAATATGAATCTTACGAACATCGTCAATCGAAAAAATATTTAAGCTCCTTTTTTTAATTCCTTAAGTAAATTTTTTGATGGACGATCTGATGGATCATCAACAGCTTTTCGTTTTAAAGAAAAGAAAATTCTTGTCTACAAAGAATTTACTCACTGAATTTACTTTAATACACACCTTACATTTTTTTAACAAAAGACCATCGTTGTACATCATTTTTAAATATTTTTTCAAAAGAAAGCTTGAAGCATTCAATAACAGTTAAAGACTTACATTCTCTCTAATCATCACATTGGCTGTCTCCAGATTATATAAGAACAAGATACACAACAAAATGAACCCAATAAACAGAACTACATAATTAAACACACGCGCGTTGAATGCCAACTGATTTTGATACGAATAATTTCTTTTGATGCTTACATTTCGGAAAGAGGAAGATATGGTGAGATTAGTTTATCAGTGATTATCAGCTCCTAGACAAAAACCGATTAGCATGGAATTCAATCGCCCCTATATAGCCAATGGGACGCAATTCAATAAAAAAGAGTCATACCTGGATTTCCGCACGCAATTAGGGCACACCTCCTTAAAATGTCTCCAGAATGTTTGTATGACATACTTG
This sequence comes from Leptopilina syphax, assembly GCA_032872505.1. Taxonomy (NCBI): domain Eukaryota; kingdom Metazoa; phylum Arthropoda; class Insecta; order Hymenoptera; family Figitidae; genus Leptopilina; species Leptopilina syphax. Next base: position 45,442,062 of record CM065470.1, on the reverse strand, counting down.
GGACATTTTTAGAATTTTTAAATACGTTTCTAGAGATATGTCTGTAACGTGTTCAGGACGTATCTTAGAAATTTTTATGCTAACCTTGGAACATTTTTGAGATATGATTAAGACTAACTTAAGAATCGCTTGTGACGTATATTGTACATGTTTATAATATTTTCCGATATTTATAGCACTTGTTTAGATTGTCCTTATTTATAATTTTTCGTGTCCGCTTACCTGATTTAAAATACCGTAACAATAATAGACATGCAAATACATTTTATGAAAATATAAATTGCTTTATGCGAACAATGTAAGAAAACACTATAGACAAACGTAATAATAAAATTGAAAAGATATTATAAATTTAAATAGTATTAATAAACATTGTAAAAATATTTTAATATTATAAGTAAATAAGAAAAGATAGGTTTTATTATCATTCATGTATCTGAAACACTCAACTCAAAAGAAAGTTGTTATCTTTAAGGGCATCCGGGAAAAATCGATCCCAAAAAGTGTTTTCCCGCGTGTCGTCTCACTCCTAAATAATTAGAGATATTTAGTTCGGATTTATCATGATAATTAGGGGAATTCATGATGATAAAGAATATTCTCGAAATTTGCAAGTAATTTTTGAAATAAATATTGAAAAACGGAATTACAAAAGTTGGATTTTGGGCGAAAGTGAGAGGCAATATGGCGGCGAGCACACAGACAAGTGGATCTATGTGTCAGTGGTCAAGGAGGTGGCGCCAATTCTCGGAAGTGGTCGCGGGTTGAACTGAGGGAAATGTATTAACCTCAAATTACTCCACTTTCAATCGTTAATAAAATAATTTCCTCGCAAAATTATTGCAAAAACGGAGAGGGCCGCTCCTCGGAGAGTCTTCCTCTATCACCCCTCCAAATATGAACCCGAAATATTTTATCCTCTCAAAATGAGACGTCTATACTGAACCGTGAAAAACCCCTTTTTTCCGTTTATTTAAACAATTTTTTTCAATAATTATTTATCAAAATTTCTCCAAATTCCGAGAGGACCGCTGGTCCCAGAGCATTTCTCTATATTTACCACAATATTCCGACTCAAAATATTCTTTTCTTTTTAAATGAGACGTCTATCACGAAACCAGTATTATTTCCCGGATGCCCTTAATGCTTCTTCCCTAACACAGAAACTACATCTTCGAGGATGATTTGAATTTACTATTAAATGATGTTGAGCGATATTTGTCTTAAATGATTTAAGGTCAGAGGTGAGAATACGATCGTTTTTGATCGGAAAAATCCACACCTCCCATATATTTAAAATACTTTTCACAGGCAGTGGACAATTTACAATAATACTTTCTTTTTTATTTTTAGTAACTTTAATTCTGGAATCATTACCTAAGAAATAGAATATCGCATAAACTATCCAAGAATGATGTGTAAATACTATTTTGTCGAAAAAAATTCATTAAACTACTTTTTACATGATAATTAAAAATTTTAAACATACAAAATAATCTACACGACAAAAACTCTTATTATATTATATAAGCATAGGATAACACAATATTATTCTTGACTAAACTGCACAATAAAATATTCTACACATTAGGATTAAATAATATTTAATTCAATATATACAATTTCGTAGAAATAAAATTTTATCATTGTAATTAAGAAAAAATTTGGAATTAATTTATAGTGATTTTTTTTTTACAGACAATAGGTGAGTTAGAATTAATTATTAAGTTCCAATTTATAAACAATTTCTAATTATCAATAAATTCCAGTTTCTGATGATGCCGAAACGTTAAAATAAATGAAACTTTTATTTTTATATGACTTTCCAAAAATTCTAACGTGCTCATTGTGAAAACTTTTTGCAAGCTTCCTGTGGAAAGTTTTAGGAAGTTCCAAACTTTACTTTTGAAAACTTCCTGAAAAATAATGTGCTGTATGGGTGTCGACTTGAAAACACTATTTTGAAAAAAGAACAAAACACAACATTTCACGCTGCATTGTATTGAGACTATAGAAGCCATTCTATATCGTTCTAACAAACAATTATAGGAAAACGATCGCTGAACACAATTATACATTCTCCAACGTAATTGAATTCGATTTTCTTACTATTTTCGAGAGAATAGCTTAGTGGATCGACTTCGAACCACACTTCCCTATTATTATTGTGATTAATATTATTATTATTCCTAAGAATGTAATTACATTCATAATTAATATAATTAATCATAATTTATAATAAATTATAATTAAAATATCACAAAATTAATAATATATACTTGAGGCATTCTTTCTCAAGTGGGCCACCCCTTCTCTCCATTTCAGATTTAATCCAAAAACCTTTTTTAATTAATTAATTAATTAATTTCAACTATTAATAGTTGAAATTAAAGGTAAGAATGTCAACTTTTTAATGCCGTTTGGCTCTTTTTGAAATATTGATTTTCAAATAAACTATAGACAACTATAGACAATCTTACATTTTCAAAATAAATTCTAACACTCAATATACAGTCGGAGATTCCAAATATACCACAGTAACGAACTTTTAGCAAATCTGATTAAATTTTCATATTACCTCAACCACATTGGAACCGTTATATTGAATTCTGAAAAGCTGACATTAAATTCCTAATCATAGACACTAAAAAAAACCCCAGTAACAAATTTTAAGTGCATCTGATCGATTCCAAATATTTTTACGTCCGCCATTTAAAATTTTTAAAATCTGATATCAAATTCGTAATCAAAGACCCAAAAAACCCCGGAATGACAAATTTTAAACAAATCCGATTGATTTTTAATTTCACGTCAGCCATATTGGATCTACCATTTTGAATTTTGGGAATCTGACATCAAATTCGTAATCAGCGATTCCAAAAACCCCTAAATAACAAATTGTAGGTCAAAGCCAATTGATTTTTAATTTTTAAGTCCGACATTTTGGATTCGAAATTTTGAATTTTGAAAAACTAACACCAAATTCGTCATCAGCGATCCAAGAATCCCCTTTATGGTGAGTTTAAACAAAAATTATAAACTTTTTAAATTCTGGTCGCCATATTGGATTCGCCATTTTTAATTTTAGGAAATAATATTAAATTTTGTAAATTTCTCATATAATTTAATGTTGGAGTTCCCATAGAATTTTGAATAATGGTTTTTACTTTGTTTTTTACCATGAAAAAAATTTAAGTTTTTTGTCATTAAATTCTCTATAGTTCATTTAAAAAATTAATATTTCAAAAAAGGCCCAACGGCATTAAAAAGCTGCTGACATTCTTACCTTTAATTGGAGCTATTATTATAAAAGGTTTTCGGATTAAATCTGAAATGAAGAGAAGGGATGGCTCACTTGAGAAAAAATACCTCATTTATATAATAAATTTATTTATTAATATTATTATTATTATCATTATTAATTATTAATAAATTTATATTCTCCATCGTTATTTAATAACCTTCTTACTTTCTAATAATGAAATAATGATCTATTTCAGTAATAAGATTGATTTAGAATAAATCTAAAATTAATAGAAATTGAACATTTGAAATATTATGACAAGAAAATTGAGGATAACATATTATATGTAATTTCCTTTACAGAAGAAATCAATTGACCACGAATAAAACCATTTGACACTATTTAACACGATTAAAAAACACGATTGAAATTCATTTATACTTCATAAAATTTAAAAAAATAAAGTTTTATATTTTTATCAGTTTAACTCTAGCTTTTTGTGAAAATCAGGACCATTTTTATGAAATTCAAGAAATTTTTTTTTACAAAAAAGAAACATTGTAATGAATTCTACACACGTAATACGAGCTGTAAATTTTTTTAAAAAAATGTTGAACCGCACTTTTCCTTACGAATTTCAAACGAAAATTCTTACGATATTTTTATAAAGCGAATTAAAAAAGATTTTTCAGGGTTTAAAGAAATTCCTTACATAAGAATTTCGTCAGCAGTTGAGAAGGAAAATTTGTATGAAGTTTGTAAAAAAAAAGTGTAGTTTGAAATTTAAACAAAATATTTGTAAATATTACGTGTAGAATTCTTTTCGAACTTCCCTGCAAACATTTTTTCGAAAATCCAGAAACAAAATTCGACAGTAATTCGAACGAACATCCGTACAAATTTCATACAGAAAAATGGTTCTGAATTTTACAAGAGTTTATAAGAAATTAAAAAAAAAATTTACAAGACTTTATTTAAAGTATTTAAATTAAACTATATATAATTAAATTATTATGCAGATGTAATTGACCACAATAAAAATTCAAGAATTTCATTTAATTAAATGCGTTTAAATACGTTTTAACACTCTAGGTATTTTGGAATACTCTTACTTTTTTTTCTGTTCAACATTTATATCTAAAATTATTTACAGAATCTTGTAATTAACTACTTCCGATCGATGTACATATATTTTTATTGCACAAAAATTCGTAAATGTTACCTACATTTTGATCTGTAACTGCTTGTGAAGGTGTTCGACAAGTGTATAAACTTTACCTTCACCTAGACCTTTCTTTCTCGAGGAAGAGGGGTCTCTTGATATAAAAGATCTTAGGATGTTTGAAATGCCATCAGACACTGTACTTTACTTATTGGATTACATACTTTCAAAAACTACCCTCTCAATTGTTTCCATAAGGCTCAACATGCGGCTTTTTGTAAGTCCTAATTTTCTGATTGAGTTTATTTATAACACAAAACAATCTATAGTGTATTAAACTTTAATTATTTTAAATGTTATGTTAATGAATTAACTGAATTAATAAAATTAATAAAATTAATTAAACATTAAGTTATTTAAATTAAAGTGAATAAAAGATTTTATTGGATGGTTTAAAATCAGTTTTTTAACATTAACTTATTCAGATATTTTATTTTGGTTTAATGTTAACATTTTTAAACCTATTACTTATCCCCAATTTTATTATTATTAATAATCTTTCATTCTAATCCATAAAGTGAGCCATTTCTCAAAAGTTGAAAGATTTGTTTTGGAATTCCCATTAATTATTTAAAAGAGTAAATATCGACGAATAGAAAGTTGTAATCTTTTTAATAATTTTATATTTCGATATAAAAGTTTTAAAAACTAAATATTCATTTGAATGTTCAAAAATATTTAAGATAAATTTCTTTTATATTTTAAATCTATTAATTCTTATCACTGTTGCTTATTACTTATACTGTTTGCTTTGATTGCTTTAAAATAATTTTGAAATTCTTAACGCTACCGTAGGATTCGATTTATAAAATAATTAATTACTTAAATATAAGAAAAATTTTATTATGTTAGATTTTGTAGAATAGAAACATTTTATCAAAATTCAGTAGAAAGTTTTTTCGATTTTAACGAATTCTTTTTTCTTAATGCTAATGATAATTATTCCTAGTATGTGACTCGAATATTCCGTGCAAGTATTAGTATGTTTTATAAATTAAGTGCATTCACATTCATTCAACACATAACCTATTATTACTCAGAAAATAAAATTTTTAATTATTTCATATTTACAGATTTTCGTGGTATCAATCGCAATCATTGATTTTTCAACTGAAGAAGCAAGAGCCGACGTGAGACTTTATAGAGGTTATCGTTTGAGCAAAGACAAACGAGGTGCAGCTGATTATTCCACAAGTTACGTTCAGGCTACACCATCTCAATTACAATCACAATCATCATCGTCGCAAGCTAATTATGTTCTTAGTCCAGGAATTCAAACTTATGCTGCTTTGGGTGGTTCTCATGATCCCTCAGCAGCTGTTGTGAGTCCTATTTCAAACTTTGGTCACACTTATAATCTGAGAGCGCATTCGTTGAGTGATCAGGGGAATTTAATTTTACCAACGCAAACAAAAGCGGGGCCAGTTACTTTTGGTGCTCAAGCAGCAAGTAGTGCTTCAAGTAGTTATCCTTCTGCAGCACTTCATGGTGGAATTCAAGGAATGGCGATGCTGAGTGGCCAATCTGGAGGTTACAGTATACCATTATTACTAGCAGCATCACCAGGATTATCTGATGTCCATCTATTGCCACAAACTTCCGCAGGTTCTGGCGAATCTCAAAGCTACGGTGTACCAATTTCTGGTTCACAACAACCAAATATAGGTAGTATTCTTCTAGCCGCATCACCTATAAGTTCTTCAAAATACAACATCCCAATGTCAGCATCACCTCAAGGTGGTATTATTTATGCCCCTTACACCTCAGCCTATGGAACATCAAAGGATGCACTGTCTGCAGACAGTGGTTTAAGTAGTACAAATTATGCTCAGCCAATTCCATCGTTCGAAGGCTCAAATTCCGGGTCTAGTTCTTTTTCCAAATATATACCAGCTTCCTCAGAGGGAAGTGCTTACGTACCTAAAAAATCTTTGATTAGTAATTACAGATCTCAAAATTCTGCATATAATTCTCCCAGCGCCAGCACTAGTTCTAATCCCACTTACAATTCTTATAGTCACAGTTTTAGTTCCCCTAGCGCTTATAGACAGTTGAATAATAAATACAGTTCTCCAAGTTCCAACTATGTTTCTCAAGTGGAAAATTACAGTTCTCCAAGTACTCAAAGTCAATCAAGTCCAAGTTATACAAGTGGTAGTTATCAATCTCCCAACTATTCTGGAAATACTAAAGGAGGTGGGTTAAGTGTTAGTTACGCTAATTTGGGTTCTAGCTATTCTAGCCCTAGTCTACCCTCTAGCCACTCTCATCCCAGTTCCAGTCAATCATCGTCTGGACACAGTTTTTCAGGAACCAGCTACGGTTCTCCTAGTGTTAGCTACTCCAATGGTAATTCGAATTATTTGACCCAAAGTGCGAGCAATTTAAATCCATCTGTTGCATATGCCACTGCTGATTCTGGACATTCTGGAACAAGTGGTTATCCTACCAGCTATGCTAGTTTTCCTCAAGGTGATTTATCTGGAGCATATGCTAGCTTGAACACCAAATACCTTAGGTATCCAGAGACTAAAGTCGCTGAAAAAAAGCAATCTACTTCATCGGAATACGACACAATTTCTTATTCAAGTCCTGTTGAATTATCATAGTTTTTCATTAAATACTTCGACTTTTTCAGAAACTACACTTAGACTTAGTTCTAATCGAAAAAATCTGAAACGTTCTCCAAACATCAAGTTTGTAAATTTACTATGTTTGATCTTAAGGTCTTAAATCTTTATGCAAAAGTAATCAAAGACCTATTCAAATTCAGAAAAAAAATTTTTGTTCCTACTTCAAATGAAACAATTTTTAACGAAGTGTAATGTTCCACCTAAGAAATTCAATTTCGATGCTTATTAAATTGAATATTATTCGCTACCATAAATCAAGGTTTTTTCAGTGTAAACTATTTTCTTTAAATTACAGAAAATTATTATAGGAATAGTTTGTATTTATTTATGACTAATGTTGAATTGACTGTTGTTGAATTTATTATAAGTTGTACAGTATATAATTGTGATCTTGTTCTCTGATTAAAATCGATTTATAAAAAAAATTCTCTTGTTATATTTTTCTACCCATTTCCTTCAAAAATAAATTTAATTTAAAAATAAAATCTTCTGAATTATTATTTTTTTTAAATTGTGTAAATTCAAAAAACTGTTTTCGATTCTTTTCTGATTTCTAAATATAATTTAATATTAGCACTTTGATAAATTTATTAGGTCAAGATACAAAAAGTTATTTAAAATACATTTTTATTGATACAAAGAGCGCATTGATAAAAGTCCATTATCCTGCAAATAGATCTGATTAAATTAAGTGAAAAACTATAAAGTGTTAAACTATAAATTTCTAAGACAAAATTGTGTTTAACCTTTGCAAGACGCAACTTTGGTCTTTCAAAGATATTTTCGAGAGTTTTCTTCCAGTTTTTTGAAATAAAAAAAAAAGAAATAGATTACTATGCAAATATAAATTTCAATGAATTGAAAACGCGTAAAATTTCTCAAGACATGTGAAAGTCATGATTCAAATACCGGTTTAATGAAAAATAGTCATTAGCGTCAGTAGAAATAGATGCACAAGAAAGAGATCACTTTTACTTCAAGGTCATATAACCCGACAAACCGGACAGCAATATTCCTTTCTAAAAAGATTATTTTATTTGGGAAAGTCTTTTGTTAATTGATTTCTTTATAAGATTATATGGAGTACTTTACTTCTTCATAGTATTTTTCTCTTACCATATATCAAATTATATCTATTAATTTTAAGCTCAACTAGATATATAAGAGATTTTTGTTCAAATCAAAATCAAGAAATTTTCAAACTCTAGTGAAAGATCTTGTTACGTCGCAACAAATTAATTTAAAATTAAAATTATATCTTTAGTTTACTGCAACTGAATTTTATTTAAATTTTTTCTCTTTATAACTTTATCAATATAACTTACATTACCTTTACAAAAATAACAAACTCGAAATTCCAACGAACAAGAACTCAAAATTTACAACCCTCCAATACCTCTCACATGCACCCAAACCTTGTGAAATTTCAATACCTCCGCCTTTTTGGGTTTTTCTTATAAGTAACCAATCCTAGGCAAACTGATCCCTTCTCTGCCAAATTTGGCACATCCTTCTCATCCCCTATACCTTACCACTTAAAAATCTTTCTTAAAAACCGTCAGATACTTTTTTGAACTTGTAAGCAAAGGATAAAAATTTAAACTCCTTTTTTTACATTACACATATCGTGAATTTTAACACTTCACACACAAACATTTGTAAATTTGATATTATACAAAATACAGTTGTAATTAGAGTGAATTTCTCTAATTGTTTTTTTTATTCTTTTGAACCTTTCTGATAATTAACGAAGCAGGTTTAATTACTTCAGAACCGCACATTAAAATAAATGGGTAGTACTAAACGATCTATTATTGACCAAACAGAAACTTTGCAATATTAAATTTGAATCATATTTATATCCGAAACTGCAAATTAAAAAGAACATCTTACAACTGTATTTTAAAATTTATTCTGCAAGTGACACATGACTCAGTATTACACAGCCACACAAAAAAAAAAGTTCTGATCTGGGGGTCTCACTATGTAGACTTTATGTTTTTTGGGTCGCTGAATCCGAATCCGAGGTCCATTTAACCCCATCAGATCAGGATTTTGACATAACCTCAAAAAACCAATATGGCGGACACATTTTTGAAAAGTTCATTGGATTCGCTTCAAATTCGTTACTCGGGGGTTTTTGGGGTCGCTGATTACGAATTTGAAGTCTGATTTCAAAAATTCAAAATGGCGGATCCAATATGGCGGACAAGTTTTTGAAAAATTCATCGGATTCGCTTGAAATTCGTTACTCTGGGGTTTTTGGGGTCGCTGATTACGAAATTGATGTCGGTTTTTCAAAATTTTGAATTTGAAAAAATTTTGAAAAAAAAAAAAAAATTTGAATTTTGAAAAACCGACATCATTTTCGTAATCAGCGACCCCAAAAACCCCAGAGAAACGAATTTCAAGCGAATCCGATGAATTTTTCAAAAACTTGTCCGCCATATTGGATCCGCCATTTTGAATTTTTGAAATCAGACTTCAAATTCGTAATCAGCGACCCCAAAAACCCCCGAGTAACGAATTTCAAGCGAATCCGATGAACTTTTCAAAAATGTGTCCGCCATATTGGTTTTTTGAGGTTATGTCAAAATCCTGATCTGATGGGGTTAAATGGACCTCGGATTCGGATTCAGCGACCCAAAAAACATAAAGTCTACATAGTGAGACCCCCAGATCAGAACTTTTTTTTTTTTTTTGTGGCTGTGTTATTAATAGTTATAAAGATTTTGCTGACTTAGTGAAACAAAGTTGAATATTTCTCATTCTTTTTCAGCAGTCATTTCTCTTGGACTTGTCAATATCAACTCACGCGTTAATAATAATAATTCATTAAGTGTGCATGTTATTGTGAGGCTTACTCCTCTGACGTACCTGTCCTAGTTTTTAAAAGTACCTACATGCATGGCAACTATTATTGAAACATGAGCATGTACATAAATGCATTCGCAAATTAACGAGTGTAACCGGTCACCATGCTAACTAGTATTATTTTATGGACAAGGTCGTCGCATGTCGTATCTTTTGATGCTCTTCTATGGAAAGCACTTTTCTTAGTTTTTTCCTACTGGTAGCATTTGTTTCACTCTCACGTTCAAATCAATGTTTTTAAACTATAAGTGAGAAATGCCATTCTCCAAGCACTAAATTCTTGAACTTTTAATTCACGATCGATTATTTAATATTTTAGTTAAGGGCATCCGGGAAAAATCGAGCCCAAAAAGTGTTTTCCCGCGTGTCGTCTCACTCCTAAATAATTAGAGATATTTAGTTCGGATTTATCATGATAATTAGGGGAATTCATGGTGATAAAGAATATTCTCGAAAATTGCAAGTAATTTTTGAAATAAATATTGAAAAACGGAATTACAAAAGTTGGATTTTTGGCGAAAGTGAGAGGCAATATGGCGGCGAGCACACAGACAAGTGGATCTATGTGTCAGTGGTCAAGGAGGTGGCGCCAATTCTCGGAAGTGGTCGCGACTGGAACTAAGCAAATGTATTAATCTTAAATTACTCCACTTTCAATCGTTAATAAAATAATTTCCTCGCAAAATTATTGCAAAAACGGAGAGGGCCGCTCCTCGGAGAGTCTTCCTCTATCACCCCTCCAAATATGAACACGAAATATTTTATCCTCTCAAAATGAGACGTCTATACTGAACCGTGAAAAACCCCTTTTTTCCGTATATTTAAACAATTTTTTTCAATAATTATTTATCAAAATTTCTCTAAATTCCGAGAGGACCGCTGGTCCCAGAGCATTTCTCTATATTTACCAAAAAATCCCGACTCAAAATATTCTTTTCTTTTTAAATGAGACGTCTATCACGAAACCAGTATTTTTTCCCGGATGCCCTTAAAGGTAATTACAAACAACAGCTGAACATTTGGGTAATTTTTATACTAATAACACCATCAAGGAGCGTTCCGGAAAAACTGATCCACGCCAATGCTTATATCTCCGCCATTTTTATTTAAAAAATAATTTTTTTTTAAATATTTATAAAGCTTAAGATATGTATTAAATTAGCAATAAATATAAAAAATTCCTACCTCAAATATGTAGTTTCGTCAAAAAAATTCCTAAAAAACCATCTGATTTTCATGCGTTCAGGGTGGCGTAACCTTTACAGTAAATGGTTCTGTTATTATGTAAACAAAAATAAATATTGTAACGTTGGTACATGATCAAAAGAAAAGCAAGCCTGGCAAATGTTTGAGATTTACATTTTAAAAGAAGCTCGTAGGAAAAAAATAATTTTCTTTTTACGCATGTTGATAGTAAGTAAGTACGAACATTCATGCATTGGTGTATGCACATGCCTACCCTCTGTAGCCCTGGAAACAAACAAGTTTCATCAAACGAAACTATGTGTGGTTCGAGAATTTAATTATTCTCTTTTTTGTTTTACGAATAGAGTGCAACTATTGTCGATTTTTGTTACATAACCTCGAAGTTGATTCAATACTTTTACTTATTGCTAATTTAGCAAAGAATCATTTGGACAAAATCGGCTTTAACCATAGCCACTTATTTGTTTCCGGAATAGAAAACTTTTTTCAGTCGGAAATTAAATTTTTTGTAACTTTTATCTAATCCATTGGTTCATTATTTATCTTTTTAATTTTAACAAACAATAAATATCAATTCACATTTGATTGAATTTCTAAAATTATGAATTATTAATTATTATTTAATAAAAATCATGAAGTCAATCTTGATATCCTGAAAGGCGCACTTTTCTCCATTGTATATGCGAACGAACACCGGAAGTACATTATCTATTGGTCATTGTTGCCCGGTATTACAAAAAAGGAATAGTTGAGTGCTGCACATTAAAAAGAGATTCTATTAACAAGAGAATAATCGAAAAGGTGAAAGTGAAGCAATTCCATGTTCTCTCCCTTTATTTTATATACATACATAGTTAGTATAATCGAAGCACTGAATCCCAGAGACATGGGACTGTAACCTTGAAAACAAGTTCAAGAAATGTACTACAGCCGGTCTTTTGAGCCGGAGGGACAATTTAAACTCACCTAGCTTTTTTTTCTCTCGTTTCTACTTTCGACCGAATAAGGAATAAGACTCTTGGTAACTTCCCTAGAACAGGAAACAATTTCCTTCGGGCACGTGAAAGTGACTGACAATCACAACGGGTAGTTCGTCAAGAAGTAGGCGTTGCCGAAGATACCCGTAGAGGATTGGTGTAATTTCTGTCAGGAGTTATGCACAAAAAGTCAAAAATTATTTAGATCCACGACGATAGAATCGGATGACAAGGTGAAAATTGTAGAAATTTACTAATCTAACTATAGCATGGGAAAATTTCAACGATCTCACAGCGATAAAGATATAGAGAAGATTGGGGCGTTAACTTTTCACTCTTTATTGTTTATTTCGCTGTTTTCACATTCATTAAATTTTTATCCCACAGAAAAGTGAATCTTGTATCTTAGCTTTCTTTTTATAAAAAAGTTCTGATATTCCTTTTACTTTTAACTGTAGAGCGGTTTTTCTGTAGTAGCAATGCTATTCAATACACCCCGGACAGTGATGGATAACCTCAGGCGCAGGGGTTTAATGGCTAATGAGTAAACATTATTATTTATTACTTCAAATAATATGTTTGTACATATTATTTTTATCAAATGTTTGTACACTTAAATTATAAGAAATATTATAGAATTACTTACATTATAAAATGTTGGAGCAAAATAAATCTACAGTTACATTAAAAAAGGATTCTTTGGATTTTTATAAAAAAAGATCAAATGTTAATTGAAATTTTAAATTGTAATACATAAAATACTTTTCGCGTCTATTTAATAATAAACAAAGAAAAATTATTTTTTTTTACTGTAATCACAAATGAAAAATGTATTATTGCCTGTGCAAGCTTCATGGGCTCTAAGCTGACACGATGAACGTTGAACAGTACTAGCAAACGCCTCATTTATAAATGCGGTTGCAGCATACATAAACTTATTACATATCTTTCAAAAAAAATTATACTGAGTACTTTAAAATTTTAATTAAATTACCTATTAACAAACAAATATTTCTAAGTTCTATTCTATCACGCGACTTATTTTCTGGTACAGAAAATAACATTGAAAGAATGAATTTAATAACTGACATTGCTATAAAAAAAGTTTTTTTGAAATTTGAATATTTAATGAAAGTTTTTATTTGTTTTATTTTTGTAACTTTTAAATTTTAAAAAACTAATAGCCAATTCGTTATCAACAACCACGAAAACTCCCCTAGTAACAAGTTTCATATCAGTTCAATCGTTTTTTTAAAAATGTCGTCCGCCATATTGGATCCGCCATTTTGAATTTTGAAGAACAAACTACAGACTCGTGATCAGCGAATCATAATATGTTTATATTGTTTATAACAATATTAAAATTTTTTATTACTATTCTAGTAAGTATAAACTTATCAATTATGTTTAACTACATCTCTGAATGTCAATTTTAAGTGAAATTTAAATTTAGGACACTTTAGATGTCTATCAAATAAGTTAGAAAATAATTTTCATCTGCATTGTTATTAAATAAATAATTAGTTCAAATAAATTATTAGCAGACGCATTGTATTCTCCGGAAACTCAAGATCATTTAAAAAGACTAACAAAATCCGTTAAAATAATAAGAGCGTTAGATTTTTGTCCCTGAAAAGTGCTATTTGTCCCACTGTGCGCTCCTCAAGCGAAACTATATCCAATACGCTCCGAAAGTACTTCTAGGTAATTTTGTTATTCTTAATAAACAGAAGTGTTAATCAAAAATCTCCAATTACTCTTTAAAACAAATATTAAGCTCAAAATGTAATATTAGTTTTTTGTAATAGTTATTTATGAAAAAATTGAACGAAAAGATGAAAATTTTAAAAAGTTACTTTATGTAATTTTACTTTTTATATCAAAATTAATTTTTCTTTATACATTTTTGCCGTTTAAATGTCCTTTAATTTAAAGCCTCGATGTAACAATCATTGCAAAGCATATAACTGTTTCTCAGCATTGACAATGAGTATCCATTGGTGGGTTTTCTTGTCAGAGGGAAAAGAAATTGTAGAAAACAACTCCTGAGTACAACCGGTTCATTGACAGTCGATAACGGGCTAAAGCGAGAGTCGATTCTTGATTATTGTCCATCTAAGGGTAAAGATCTCGCCCATTGTTTTCAATCAATAATAATTGAAACAGTTAAATTCGAATGTTTATTGTAGTGATTTTTTGTACTTGATTATAATTAAAGGGTCATTAAAATTCATATATATGAATTACGCAAAAAAAAATGAAAAATTCATGTTTTTATTATTATCTGATTTCGGTTACTATTTGTAAGTTTATTTCGGTTTATTTCAATTATCCATATGGGATATATATTTAAAAATAATCGTTAATGTTATTGGGCACGGAAACGTTTTTGTTTTAAAAACATTCCTAAAACGTTTTTAGAACGTTTCATGTCCGCTACGTAACGGCTTTAGAACGTCTAATGTCCTAAAAACGTTTTTAGGACATAAAACGTTTTGAAGACGTTATGAGGACATGAAACGTTCTAAAAAAACGTTTTAGGAACGTTTTTAGAACAAAGACATTTCCGTGCCCAGAGGGTAATTCCTAAACATTTTTAAATTTGCATTTTTCGTTCAAAATCATAGATGCAAAATTCTCTTTGCGCCCGGCTAAGTATTCTCAATATCAAATTAAGTGTTTTCTGTATTGTATTACGGAATTAATAACTTAACCGTCATTATGGTAATAGTATACAAATTATAAATGTAATTATGTCAGTTACTGGACTGTATGATCTCTTCCTGTATTATCTGAATCTTATAATCCATTTTACTTCGTGTATTATAAAAAAAGAAAAATACTGCATTTATTAATAATCAAAGTTGAGATATTGGCACGAGAGTAAAAATTCAATTTCAACTCCGCAGCATTATTTTTTATTAAATAACTGAATATATGAATAAATTTATATTGGAATATTTGAATGAAGAAATAAAATTGCTGTAAAATATTTTTATATTTTCCTGAAAACTATTTTTCAATTGTTTTTTTCAATTTGTTTTTTTTATGTCTTCATGTTTTATAACAATACTTTTATAAGTTGTTTAATTTCAAAAAGGTTTGAATTTAAAATTTTTGAATTTTTGTTTTCGAATAATTTTACAATTAAAGAAATTCGTAAATAAATGTAACAGAATATTTTTTTTTGAGTAAAATTGTTCCCCTTATTTTCTAAAAATTTAAGAAGTTTCGATTTCATTTTCAATTATAATTTATAATTCACAAATACAATTTATGAACATTTTTTTTTTTCTTTATTTTTAAATCACTTTGAATTTTATTAGAGCAATTGTAATATTAAGAAATAGAAATGATGAAAATTATTTCTTTATGAAAATTGAGAATTTTCTACAAAAATATTAAGAAACGGGTCGAACAAATATAAAATAAAATTTTTATATATTTTTTATGCTGACAATGGAAACATTTTTATCAGTACCTGAAGTTAATTAATTTTGCTAAGTTGCTTTTTTTAATGATCGAAAAAGAATTTTTTAAAATATCTTGAATTGACAATTTTTTCCATCTGAATAAAAAAGAAGTGTCAAAAATACAAAGTATAAAGTGTCTATATATAGTATAATCACATCATTACTAAATTAACACAATTCATCTACTCTACTCATTAATGCGAGATGCACCGGTTACGGGAACTTTGTTTTCACTATCTTTTTAAACGAGGGGCGTGTATATTTCTGCCAGGAGTTTTCTTGCAACATATAAGACAAGAGAAAAGGTAAACTAGTTCCGAGATTTTTCAAGAAGTCAGGTATAAAGGAGAAATTCAATGTCCCCCGATCTATCATTAACAACCAAACACTGCTATTGAACACAGATAAAAAAAATTAAAGAAACTACTGAATATAGTGATCAATGTCATCATAATATTTTTATTATTTTCTGGTGCAAAGTGTTGTTTATTCAGCATGGAGCTGTTGGTGCGTATTAAATATTAATACAAAAATTTATCCGCCCTGTAATCATTCCGTAAAAGCACAAGAGGTTTAATAAAAAATTTTGTTATTAAATAAAATTTTAAAAAATCATTTCCCATTGGGGTACTACTCTTGTAGAAGGTTTTGGTTAAACTGCTTTGGAACAATTTCATAGAATTTTTATAAAGTGAATCCGTAGAATTTCTTCTTTATTATTTATACCCAAATTCAAGATATAATTAATGGTATTAAATTATTTCTTACTAATCTTAAAGATTTATACCAAGTACTTAAATATAAACATTTTATTTTAAAAGCTATTTTTAATAAACTCTATTATCTATATAGTAGTTTTAAAATAGTTTTAACTTTTATTGATTGTATTTAATCCCTATTTGAATCTCACTATTATTATCAACAAAAAAATTTATTTTTAAATTACTTGCCTTACTTACTAAAAGGTTTTCATTAATAATTGTAATAAAACGGCTTTTTTGGTCGTTTTTTTTTTTTTTTTTTTTTTAGCAGAGAAACTCCCGACAAGTTTTGTCATTCCTTCTCCAAGTTTAAAGCCAAGTTTAATGTCTTTTTCCAGATTCTCCTTCTGCTGTCAACATCAATTTTAGCTCAGAATTACCATCGTCCTCGGGACCTGAACAGTGAACCATTTATGCCAATATATCCAACGTTTCCATACAGTCCCAAGTTGATGAAACGAGGAGCAGAAAGAAATATCGCAACTTCAGAAACACAAGATACTTATAGTCCAAAACAAGATCCACGAGATGCTTCATCCTATCCCTTGAATAATTATTCTGGAAAGGATTCTTATTATTCCCCCTATAATGCATTTTCAAAAACACCTGCTTCTTCACCACCTTCACCACCTTCACCACATTTACCATCTTCATATTCTTCTCTCTTTCCTTCAAGTTCCTTAGGCGCCAATTCTTTCGGTTCCTCTCCTTTTGGTTCCCCTCCTTTTGGTTCCTCTCCTTTCGGTGCCTCTCCCTTCGGTTCCCCTGCTTTTGGTGCAAATCCTTTTGGAGGTATTCCATTTAATCCCTTAAACAATTTCGGTAACGCTTTTCAAAATTCACAAGTTCCACAGCTTCCACCTGGCTCATTTCCAGCAAGTAATTTCCCCAATTTTTATTCTCCTCCAGGTCAGTTTCCCAACTTTTACAATCAATATCCATTTTTAACACCGGGTGGTAACTATCCAAACAAGAAGGACGACGATGACGACGATGATGACAGAAAGGGAAAAAAGTCCAAAGGAAGATATAAGGATGATAATGATGATACCCAATTTAGAGACGGAGGAAATTTCCTATCATCAAACAGTAAGGATTTAGATGGTCAGTCATCCACCTATAAAGGATCAAGTTCCTTTAAATCAAATTATGCCGAAAGGCTAAACGGTATTCCAAACCAATCTGCCAATTTGGATTACGACTCTGACTCTGAAATCAAATCTCAACAATTGGAACAACTTATGCGTAAAACGCTGATCAAGTTACTTGCACAGAGTGTTGCTCAACAGGTGAGCCAAGCTCAGTATCCAATCTATGAAACAAGCACTTCTCCTAATCAGAACATAAGAAATAATGATGGTTATACTTCGGGTCCTAAAACTGGATTTTCCTACGTGATAAATCCTTCGATAATTAATAAACCTACGAATCAACTTGGCAGTGGATTGACACCAACAACACAACTAATCACAAAGAATCCAAGATTTCCCGATTCACAGTATCCAAAAGCACCGGGACTTTTTCTTACACCCCTGAAGAGTAGCCGAAATCCAAGTTCAATTCCTTCTCCTGATTATGGTGACTACGAGTCTCAACCGTCGCAGGTAGATCAAAATTATCAAGCATCATCGAACCAGGAGCAGAGAGCAAGTTTTAAAAGTAAAAATTTACCCACACAAACACCTCAAACTTCAAGTTTTGAGTACTCGAGTTATCAGCCAACTCCGCCGACCACATCGTCCCAGCAAAAAGAATTGGATAATGTTAGTATAAATTTCAGTAATAAGAAAGATAATAAAAGAGGGTAAAATTAAATTTTGTTAATTAATGCTAATTAAATTTTGTTATTTTGTTAATTCATGATAATTAAATTTTGTTAATATGTTGATGATTTTGTTAATATTTTTTGTTGATATGTTAATGTTTGATATTGTCAGCTAAATTAAAAATATGCGTCTGTAGTACTTATTGTGATACGCAGGTAAAACTTGGATAAAAACTTGGATGAAACTTGGATAAAAATATATTTTAAAATATGTTAGTAGATAAAATCTGTGTTAAATACTCGAAATAGAACGTCTTTTGTTAGGGGTACTTACACTTCTTCAGCAGTAAAGCACTAAAAACGAAAATTTGTAAAATTTCTGCGGAATTAAAAAAGAGAAAACAATTCTTCGAACAAAAAAATAAATTTTTTAAAAGAGACGTACTTACCTTGAAATTAAAAAAAATTTAATTCTTACAATTATACCGTTATTAATCAAAAATTTCAAAATTTGTAGATAAGTGTTTGTTTTTATTTTCAAGTAAGAAAATTTTCTTAGTTGAAGAAACTTATTTCTTGAAAAGTATGTAAATTGTTGAATAATATAAAAAAGTGTTGTTAAGTTTTATTATAAATTGACGAGCAAATAAGCGAAATGAAAATGGTAGGTCCACATTTATAAAAAAAATTGTGAACTTACCTCTATGACGAGAAAATAGGTAGATCTAACTTTAGATATAGTAATTTTTTATTAGCATCTTAGAGTGTATTAACAGATATGACTTACCTTATTTAATAATTAAATATGTAATTTATAAATAATTTTGTATAAATAAACGAAAATGAACTGTGGAATTTTATAAACGTAAGATAAGACATTATTGGAGTGTATAATGTATAATATTTTTTGTATAAAAAAGTGTATTATTTTTTTGAGAATAAATAAATTGTTTTATTTCCCATTGAGAAAATAAAACTTTAGAAATCGAAAATTCAAGATGCGATTTTGTAATAGCATCTTTAACCATTATTTATTTTATTTGTCCGAACATTTTAAACAGGAATGAATAGTATGGTAAGATACTTGACTCCTGTGCAAACAAGGTTTAAGGTTTTATTCCCATCTTTGTTAATTTTTTTTTTGTTAAATATAAAATCATTTTAATATTATAGTCAAGGTCGGTCCACTTTTTGACTTATGTTTATAATTTTTTTTTTACTGAACAGGTTAAATTGATTAGTTTTAAAATGAAAAAGTGATAAAGATTTTAAAAAGAAAAAATGTAGTCAAGGTTGGCCCTTCCAGTCAAGGTCGGCCCATGTTTGAAACTCAAAGGGCATTACCGTTAAAAAATAAAATAACATTTTCAGCGTTACGAAAAATTTATCCTCTATTGTTTACAACTTGTAAAGGGTTACAAATAAAGAAAACAAAAAAATAATACATTACTGTTACAAAAAAGTAACGTGTAGCAGTTCGAACTAACTTAACGAAATAATGAACAAAATTTATAGGATTTAATATTATTTTTCTAATATCTTTGGCAAAATGTGTGTGTGCCAATGTTTATTTGTATATTTATTTAAAAAGTGTCTGTTAAATTCATATTTAATGGTGGGCCAACCTTGACTGTACAGGTTTTTTTCAATCATGTGTTAAAACAAAAAAAGTGTTATAAAAATGTTCAAAACTATTACCTTCGTTGATATTGCCAATTTCTTAAAACAATTAAAAAATATTTTGTTCATAAATTACTTACCCATAGAATAACACATACAAAAATTGGAATGGATTGGATAAATTTATTTTTGTAGACATTTGACAAAATCTATCATGACGTGTACAAGAAAAAAGTGCAACATAGTTGTAATGAATTCACATTTCAAAATATCTTTTATTCTCAATATTACGACAATTCCAAACAGAATTTATAAATGAATATAACAAATGCCATTCATGAATTTCTAAGTACAATAGCAAATTCACATGACCTCTCGCATATCAGTTGTTTTTAATATTTACTCGCAGTCACACAACAATACATTCATTAAGTTACGTATGCAGGTACAAAAATAATGTTTAATCTCAACACTTGTAAAAAAAGTGTTAAAATTTAATTTTAACGCTAACAAAAAGACTATTAATTTCATTAATAGAAATGTGCAAATAGATATTTTACGAAATTTACATTTAGTATGTAAGAAAAATACTATTTTACCACGACAACATACTGCAATAAATTTTGAAAATAAAAATAACGTTTTATATTCTAATTAAATTGTTTAAAAGATGTACAGTAAATACTCGTATTCCAATAAACAAATAAATTACGTAAAACCCCCAGAGGATCTAAACTTGCAGTAACATTAACAATATGCTAACAATAATGCTGCAAGTTTCACAATATTGAGGTTATATTGTCAATGTTGCTGCAAGTTTAGATTAAAATTAACACGATTCAATAAAAATGTATATAATTCTTACATTTCCACTCTTTGTAAATTTTAATTAAAATACAATTAATTTTCGCAGTTAACGAAGTTATTTTTAGTTTAAATAATCTTGTTGCTTTATACTTTTTATGTAAATTTTAAAATATTTTCCACTTAGAGAAGAGCCTTACAAAAAGAATTTCTAAAATGTATCTTAAAAATGTTGAAGTAATAAAATTTAAACGATATAATTATAATTTAAAGTCCAGTTCATTACTTATAGTTTAAGAAATATTTAAAACTAATTGAACAAAATAATGGTTTGTAGCTTCACTTTGTGGTAAGAAAAAGTTTAAAATTATTTATAATAATAAATATAATATTATTGATTATACTTCAATTACGTCTTCTATACAGATTGATTACATCGACTACGTATTTCCTTAGTTTCTAAACTTGATTCTTTTATTTGGTACTTTTCTGGACTAATCTCGATTCATCTAATTTTTTCTGTAATCCCTGCAAAGCATCATTATAAAATTTATTTTCAAGTCGTTGTTTTTCGATTTCTAGAATTTTTACGAAATGTTCATCTTCTTTGTTACTTGAATAAGGTTGAGGAATTCCATTGGGCAATCTATTATTCTTCATCAATAATCCAAGGAAATTATGAAATTTGGGATTATTAATGTCATAGAAATCTTTCGCTAACAATTTTCTCTCACTTTCCTTCAAGGGTGGACTAAATGTTGAATAACTGTTAAAAGCCCTATTTTTCTTGCGATATTTCGAGCGTCCATGTCGTCCTGATCGAGTTTCATGATATTCGTGATCGAATGGAGGTCCATTCCTGTATCGAGGTGAATCAAAACCAAATTCGTAATTATTCGATGCAGCTGTTTCTATTCCATGCATTTTAGAATATAGTCCAGAGGGTTTTCGGGAACGAGATCTGGAATATCCTGGAGGTTTTGGTCCTGGAGGGCGTTTCTTTGATGGTTTATCGTGAAACGAACTGGGTTTTGGTGGTGTGAGATAATCGTTTATTTTGAAATTATATCCATCGTTGGAGTCTGGTTTTGAGTAATAATCCGGACTTGTAACGTCTTTTAAAATATGTTCAATCTGCTCAAGAGAAAATGCTGGTTTTTGGGAATTATTTTTCGTAGGTCTGGAATTTGATGTTCGTAGTTTATTCTCTGTTTGATGAGCTTCCAGAACATCAGTTGGTGATTTGGAAACTGAGCCCGTTGGTCTTAGTCGAAGTAATTCGTTTCTCAATTTCGCCAATTCTGAAGAATCGACAATGCTAATGTTCTCAGGAACTCGAAGATCGTTGTTTAATTTTTGGGAATCGTACATTGTTTTGAATGATTGCCTTACCACTTCTTCGGCGTACTTTGCTATTTCAGATTTTAGGTTTGCCTTGGTGGAGGTTCGCGAACTTTTTTGTGATGCACTCTTGGCACTGTCTTCAGCGGGAGGAAAGTTGTAGGAACTACTTGATGGTGTTTTGGCGCCGTACTCGGTCAATGAACCTACGTAGTTGCTGAGATTAATACTGTCTGAAGATATAGAAGGTCTGTTATTTATGTATCTTGTAGTACTCATAACTGGAACAGGCGTCGTGTACATTGCAGTGAATTGATTAATCGGCGTCACCGGATTTATTATTGCAAAATCAAGGAGGTTGGGTTTAATAGGACTGAACCCATTAGAATTGATGATTTCCACATTCTTCGAGCCTAGAACAGGCATTTGAGTTCTCATAATGCTAAATGGCATTTCAGCAAAAGAATTAATATTGTTGCTCGCACTTCCAATACTGTCAGTATTTTGATAAGAGTTTGACAATTGATTCCTTTGAATCTGCATTTGTAGATCCTTCATAGAACTCAGAAAAGCATCGTTAGTTGCTTTTTGAATTTGATCACCATCTTTTGGTCTTGCTACAACAAACGAATCCTGCGATTTTTGTTGATTCAATAAAACCGGAACCATTTGAGTTTGAAAAATTGCTTTTTGATTTGATTTTTGAGCATCATTACCAACAGCTATATTAGCTGTTGCTAAATATTGTCCATCTGTGGAAAATTTCGAACTTATAGGAGTAGTACTTGAAATAATAGGAATGTTTTGTAAGGAAACTATATTCTGACCTTGAATTCCATGAGGATGAATTTGAATGGCAGAATTGTCTTGAAGAATGTTCGACGTAGATTGGAGAGATGGTTGGGGTACCAAAAAGTGATTTATTGGAAGATGATTCAATGCTATTTGTTGATGAGTTGGAGCTAATGTGGAAGCAGAAGCGAAGATGGATCTTGGAGTTGAGCTGGAAGCACTTCTAGCTGTAGGATTTTGATCGTGTGGTAAAAGAACGGAAACGGGATTTTGCATGCTGCTTAAACCGACAATGATGTCCGGTACCTGATTGGAAGTTTGTCTATTTTTTGAAATTAAATTTTGAGGCGTAGAAGCGTAAGGAGTAGCTGTGCTGACAATGGACATACCGGCTCCTAGATTTTGGATCATTGCATTTTGTTGATCGAGATGAGTAAATGGTACTAAATTTACATTTACAGGAAACAGTATTTTAGGTTTTTCTATTTGATTTACATGAAATCCATTTGATTGTATATTATCATTGTTAGATGATCCTAGTGGATTCCAAGAATTTGTATTTGAGTTTTGATTCACATTATCAGCTTCTGAATTGTTGAGTTTCTCTTCGTGACTCTCGTCCTGATAACGACCATCATCATCCATGTGATTCTGCTTGTTGCGCTGACGATGCCGTTGCTTGGCTCTTACTAGATTGTGTCGTTTCTTATCATCAGTTTCCTGTAAATATTGATGTTCTTTTGGTAGTTTTCTTGATAACTCAAGAGGCTGTGGTCGTCTTCTACTCTTGTGAACCTTTCTAGGTTTCTCCGAAATATCCATATAATCTAGACTTTCATCAGAACTTCCTTGAGAATCTTCTGACCGTTCGTAATGACGACTGGTATTGTCAGATCCACCTTCTTGACCGTAGGTTTTTGATGGAAAATTTGATAAAACTGAAGGATTAGATGAAATTTGTTGTGACATAGAGGGAGGTACAGTGGATCTTTGAGATCCATGTTTTATCCCAAGACTATAGTCATCCGCTTCATCGTCATCAACATCTATTATGGGTTTCGTGGTCTTCCACTCATTGTTATGATTTGCATGTAATTGAAAGTACTCGTTTTTAGATTTCTTTTCGTTTCCCGAAGATAGTCTGGTATTAAAATTTGTCCCTGACACTAGTTTCGCTTTTGAAGCAACATTTCGTTG
This sequence comes from Leptopilina syphax, assembly GCA_032872505.1. Classification (NCBI taxonomy): domain Eukaryota; kingdom Metazoa; phylum Arthropoda; class Insecta; order Hymenoptera; family Figitidae; genus Leptopilina; species Leptopilina syphax. Next base: position 45,418,153 of record CM065470.1, on the reverse strand, counting down.
AAGATTATAACCTGATGCGTCCTGTTGATGTTGAGGGTAATTCACTCTCTCTACACCAAAATTAGACTTTAACTGATTAGTGTTGTAAGAAGTTGACTGGAAATTATGGTTGTGTGAATTTGCACTGTGCCTATCATATTTTTTTTCATTTTGTACCTCTTTAGATCGATATTTATTTCTTGCTCTTGAATCCTTTTTCTTTTCCATATCCAACGACTCTTGGTTTTTGTTATCGTGAAATTCTTCATATGTCGCAACTTCAGGTGTATTGCTGTCGACTTTCAATAATTCCAAATCATTTCTTCTGTTGCTTAATTCAAAAAGTTTGCGATTAGTGCCCAATTTGGGCAAATTTAAAAACGTTCTTGCTTCCATTGAATAAGCTGGATTATTTTCCAAGACGCTTTCATTTTCCTTTTGATTTTCTTTGGATGTTATCTTGTCATTTTCTGCATGATTATCCAAGACGATAATTGGCATGAATCCATTTGAATTCTCATAATGTACAGTTACTCTTTTGGCTGTCGTTTGATTTAAATTATATGTCTGATTATCGTAAAGTAATTTCTCGATTTCTCGTTTGGAAGGGTGAGCAATCTGATTTGGAATAACATTCTGCTTCTGCTCTTCAATTCCTTTCACACATGACCAGTTCAGCAGTAAAGAAATTGTCTAAAAAAGAATTTTAATTTAGCTTTTAAATTTGCACGTATATTTATCATTTTTTTTTTTTTTTTTTTTGAAAAATGCTATGGTAAACTTGTATGCATATATAAATTTACTGTAGCAATTTTCGCAAAAGTGTGCCGGTATTATTTGATTTGTGCAATTTCCCAAAAATATTCATATTTTATATGTAAAACTATCTGACACAATTTTAAACACATACACATGAGTGAAGCATTTTCATAATGAAGGACCAAAAAAATGAATAACCATGTGTGGCAGTTTTGCTAGATCAATTCATTTCCTGTTTTTACAGATAAAAACAACTCTAAATAGAACACGAAGCATCTTTTTAAAAGTTGTTGATTTTTTTATAAAATTTGGTGTCTGCATGTTTTTTGCATCGCTGATTGCGAATCTAATTACGAAATTTTAAATTCAAATTGGTAGATCCAATACGGTGGACATCCCACACAGCACCGAGAATTTACTCAAAGTGTATTAAAAGTTAAAGGGCAAACCTCGAAATATTCAGTTGCAAAGCTGAGTAAAGATTATGTGAATATAAAAACGTCCACATTTGAGATAATAATGTTTAAGCCAAAAGTTGACAGAGCATTTATATTTTTATGTTAAATATTAGACAGAAAGTTAAAAAATAAACATTTAAAAGTGTATTTAGCTTGTTTTACATTATCATTGTAATATCTTTCATTTATTATTTAATTAATATTATTTTCTAAATGTTACTATTTATTAATCTATTTTATAAAAATTACTTCTTGACTAATACCATGTCAACGTATTAATTATCATATTTACAAATAATTAAGTTTAATATACAATTAAGTTCTTAGAAAAAAATTTGATGAATCAAAGGAAAAAATTAATGTTTATATTTTGAATAAATAATCTTATTAAAAAGGCATTGATGCATCCCTAACAACATTGCATTGAATTTTGAAGAATAATAATTCATAATTGCATTTGAAAGTCAAGGGTATGACCTAGAAGAGAAATGAAAAATGGAAAAGTAAAATGTAAGCAAGCACGCATGTCATACAAATAAGAACTGAATGTGCATGGGACCAAAACTTCATGAAGTTCCACACTGATTCACGAGCTTCCTTTTATTAAACTAAAAATAGATTAAAGTTTCACTTTACACATTCCCATAGGAAATTTTCTATTTTCATTAAAAATATTTCTAAAATTTATTATTTACAACACTATACTGTATTAAAAAAGGGCACAAAACAATAGATAAATTCTTATAGAGTACAAACAGTAAATTGAAAAGGCGATAAATAATTCTAATGTATTGAATACAACTTTCTGCACTTTAGTAATAAATTACTATATAAACTTTCGTTTTATTACTGGTGCACGAATATGTAAGTGTTACTATTCTGAATTAAAAATTTTAATGAAAAGAGTAATTACTTTAATTTCTTTATTGTAGCATTAACATTTTTATTCTATTCTTTTAGTCTGTGAATTTCAATTTTATAATTTTATCGAAAATAATGAATTTTTATTACGCTTATTGTTTTATTATTTATATTATCTTATTAAATCATTTTTACTATGATGATTTTGAGCATTAAATTTTTTTAAGAAGTAAGATACTTTTCATTTTTTTTTAAAAAAGCGTGGCGAAAGTAGAACTTTTCTCAACAGAGTAGCGAAAGTAAATTTTGGTGTAGCGAAAGTAAATCATATGACGTTACTCTCTCTTTCTCGATCTTTGACCGAGATATATTTTGTCACATTCCTCCCCCGCTTCTTTACTAGTTGCACAATCCACTATTTTTTACCTAGGTTAAAAAAATGCAAAATAAGGAAAAAAACTGCATCGTTTTAGGTCTCATTGGATCCGCCATATTAAATTTTAAAAATCTGATGAAAGATTCGTAATCAGTGACGCACCAAAAATTATTGAGCAAAGAGTATCAAGCGAATAGGATCAACTTTTTTAAAAATTCATCCACCATTTTTAATTTTAATAATCAGCTACAAGATTTGTAATAAGTAATCCAAAAAACCTTCGAGTAACAAGTTTAAAGCTATAAAAACCTCAAAGCGCATATAAATGAGAAACTCAAGGAAAGCTTTCAGTAGAAGGTACATTTTTGAAAATTTTAAGATTTTTTCAAGTGTTTTTCTTAATTTTGTTTATTTTTATTAAATGAACCTTTTCACGCCACTGAATTTAGTTAATAAGAATTAATTGAAATAATTGAATTAATTGAATAATTTTTAATTAAAATAAAACTTTTACAACAATAAATTAAATTTACACACAAAATGACATTAAAGTCAAAAATTGAGCCAACTGATCGTAGAAGAGCATATAACCAAAGTAATTCAAATGGGCTATATGCTCTTTTACGATCCATCGGTTTAATTAACAAAAAATATAACTGCGCAAAACTTTTGTTATAACTTAATTATTTAAAGAATTCTTTAAAATTAAAAAGCTCTAATTTTGTAACAGAGAAAAGTGATTGATAGCTATACAATAGCATATTGTTCTTGGGAGACGTTAGACCATGAGAGAGAAAGAAATCATTGTATCTTTATAATTAGACTTGAAATTTAAACGGAATTGGCCACGACAATTAGACGTGCCTTGAATTTCCGGAAGAAATGAGGATATAGCCACGCGAAGCGAGGAAACCGCACTTTAATTCACAGATGGGGAGACTCAAGAATTTTTCAATCAATAGTACAGAGGAGAATTACTCACATATTTAAAGGGTGTGTAAAATCGTAGAATGTTCTTGAAGTTTTAGAGCGATTCGACGGCAATATAAAACCGCTTAATCGGAAGTTTCACTCCCTTGATTTTTCGAAAAGTAACATTAAGGTACGTTAGAAGACTATAGTCTGGGGATATCGCTACCGGCTTAAACCCTAACTATAATACGAGAAACATTAATAAATTAAAACCATAATGATAATAATTACTATTATAATAATTATAACAGTAATTATAATAATTATCGTTACCAGCTTTCAACCCTAACTATAAAACGAGAAATCCTAATAAATTATAACACTATAAATTATATTAGCCATTATATTACAATATTTTAGTTATTTAGGAGATCGACAATTTAACCTTTAACCTGATGATCATAAATTGTATATTTTCTTTACAGAGTCTGAAGCCCTGGCGAAAGTGTTGGATAAGTGTTTAAGAAGATCGCTAACTTATAAGCCTTCATCCTCACTATCTGGATCATTAAGAAGTATTAAGAGGAAAATCGTAAAACTATTAAAAATACATGGATGTCATTTTCATTGCCATAAACAATCAAAATGTGAACATAGAAAATGAGTCTCTCCCTCCTAAATATTAATTAGATTTGAAAAGAACCAATTCATTCGAGTTGATTATTTAATTAATTTTCTTAAAGAAATAAGTTTCTTGTAAAGAATAATAAAAAACTAAACGGACTAGTTATAGGCACAACGAAGATTTATCTAATAGATTTGTATGGAAAATTTGCAATTTATTATTAATCAAAATTATTTTATTTTCTTTTATAGAATTAAACGTTAAAATTTCAAATCAAACTATGTTGATGTTCCTGAAGAAATAAACCTTCAAGGTAAAAAAAAATATTGATTTATTATTTTAATATTCAAAATCCAATTCATTCATCAGAAAACAACCACAACATTTATTTAGTGAATAAACTACAATAAGAAAGGTCAACAAAACTTAATTCTTAATTCATTATTTCAAATATTATTTAAGATAAGTTATGATTTACTTATTGAACATTTATTATTATTCTTAAAAACGATAGATAAACAATTATCCAACCTAGAAGAAGAATTACTACCATATCTTAAAATCAATACATAAACATTTATCCAACCTAGAAGAAGAATTACTACCATATCTTAAAATCAAGATCTTGTCTGATGATATAGTTCGACGCGTGCCTTATTGTAAGAAAACCGTTAAATTTGAAAACAATGTACATTTAAATTTCAACAAAAGCATTCTTTCCATTTATACTATTTTCATGGGATATGAGTGCAAATTACCTAACAATAACATTCACAGACAAGGTGATTCCCACGTTCTTGAACTTATTTGCTTCTTAGAATAATTTATTCATATATATAGGGAGCAAATTAATAAAAAGTGAAGATTGTATTAATTACATAAATGATTTTCTTTTCTGTGAACTAATAAATTCTTTTTAATTATTAATTTTAATAATATTAATGATAATTTCATTAAAAAAAAACTAATTATACAATTTGAAATCATGAGAAAATGTAATTACATATTTAGAAAAAAAGAAATATCGAAAGTTTCGCAAACTCTTACGAATTTAAAGGTTTAATATTCATTTCTGTCTCGAGAAAATTACTTAACCAATTTTCCGCCACTCTGCTGCCTTAATCAACTTGAAACGTCAAATTGTCTTTCGTTTACACTTTTATTATCAAAACTATTGTCCTCTACTTTCCGACATAAGAAAAAATTACTTTTTTAAAAAGTTTGCAGGCAAATGTAACTGATCGAATGTCGCTTATATCTCAAATTATTAATGTTAAAATTGTTACTGCTGTATTTAATTGTTCCTTAGTATCAGATTACCCGCTTTTCAAGAAACAATTTTTGTTTTGCAAATATCCATTGTTTTATCAAATGAGGTTTTTCATAAAGAGAATGAGACACAAAATCATTCATTTTCATTAGGACAAAAATTTAGAAATCACATTTTAACCGTTTCGTGCCCCAGAGAAACCTAGCGATTGGATTTTGTTGAAACTTGTTACCCAGAGGTTTTAGGGGAAGTTGATTACGAATCTGAAGTCAGATTTTCAAAATTTTGAAAATACAAAATGGCGGATCCAATATGGCGGTCATTTTTTCAATATTGCTCAAATTTACATAAAACTTATTACTTGGGGGTTTTTGGGGTCGCTGATTACGAAACTGAAGTCAGATTTAAAAAATTCAAAATGGTAAACCCGAAAACCCCCGAATAACAAGTTTAAAGCGAATTTGAGCAGGTTTAAAAAAATGTCCACCATTTTGAATTTTGAAAATCTGACTTTAGATTCGTAATCAGCGACCCCGAAAACCCCTGAGTAAGAAGTTTTAACCGAATTTGAGGAAATTAAAAAAAAATTAGATTTCGCTATTTTCTTATAAATATTTTACCTATTGTTTATAATAATTATAATCGTACTGCGTAATTTATCATTTTTTTAATTGTAGCAGCGTTCATTCGGAATAGAAAGAAATTTACCGTAAATTAATTGGTTCACTTTTATAAGAATAACATAAATTTTTCAAAGTGGGACACATGATGTCCCGGGGGGACGAAAGGCTCAAGAAACCATTTTTTAAGTTAACAAATGAAATTTTGCAAAAACTATTTATCCTACCGGGTCTAGAATTCTAAAATAGGGACTAATTTTAAATCTTCAATTTCAAAATACATTTTCTTCGCATGTCGTTTAATTTAAATAATTAATTTTTGTACAATAAAAATAGTAAAATAATAGTAAATAATTATTAAAGAATAATTAAAAGCCATTTATACGGCTCTGAGAAGCTAATAAGTGGAGGAACGTGAGAATTACCTAATTGTCTGCAATTTTCATTCATGTACATACCATACAAGTGATATGAATAGGAAGAATGGGAAGAATGTTCTTGTCTGAATTTAAAGGGACATTGTTTCCAAACTGAACCACTTGGTTACAATGTGGCACGCGTCAAACTATATCAAGAGATAAGATCTTATTTTCAAATCATAGTAATAAGATTTTATGAATGAATTTACAATTCAGTTTTGTCTTTCAATTTAATTATTATGTATATATTTTGATTTGATTCGAAAACTTGTTGCTTTATAACTAAATGAAAGGAATTTGCTGCAATAATTGTTTTGTAATTCAGCTTTTGTTGTTTTTTATTATCTTCTACTATCTATTATCTTCTACTATCTTCTATTATCTATTATTCTAAGGATAATAATCAAGCAAATGTAATAATAAATAAATAAATAAATAAATAAATAAAAGTTAGTGAGAATTATAACTTAGAATAATAAAAAAAAATTTTCTTCTCTAATCTTTTCTTAAGGTACAGTTTATCTATTTGATTAAAATATGGGTTGTCTTCTGCTTGGATTGAGTTTGAAAAATAAACAATTAATAATGTTCACTTCAAGGGTATTTTCTCTCCCAGTGTGTAAATAAATACTTGAAAATGTTTTCTATCAGAAAGCTTAGTGAATTAATGAAATACAAAAATGCTACGCACCCAAATTAAACAGATTTAAGGGAGTACAACTTATCAGCGGAAAAGTATAACAGAAATTATTTTTCTTTTAATGCCATAACAAATACTTTTTTACACATAATTTTTCTAATAATACAACATTTAATTGAAGCACTTTTCATACATCCCATGTATTTTAAAACTATCATTTCGAGCTTTTGTACAGAAGCTTTAATCCATTGCATTCACTGGATCACTTTCACAAAAAGCGCCACTTAATTTTGTTCGATTTGAAAATCATACTAAATTTGCAGATATTATTACTTACAAGATAAAAAAACATTGTTTTCAAAAAATCACTCCTGATGTTTAATCCTTTATTTCTTTTGATCACATCGAATTTTTATTCCACATTGACCTGAATCACTGTGATTTTTCCCAACTTCTCTAAAGTATCTATCGAGTTAAACCTCTACACGAGAACTGAGCCACATAGAAGATACGCAATTTTCTTTATACACTCTAGCAACCAAGTGAAAAATATCGTTCTAAATATTATTCTATAATTTGCAAGAGCCAGGATACTTTCATTTACTACACGCGACCACAGGTAGAAAAAGTCTTTTCTTTTTTTTACTTAAAGGATACAGGGGATAATCATTATTATATTAATCAACGACTATGAAACTAACTAAAACAGCAAAAAATTGTCCAACGAACTCTTCTTATATGTCATAACGAGAAAATCTTTTCTCGTCACACCTTGTTAAAAATGGTTTTACTGGAGAAAATATATATCAAAATAAAAAATAAAAAGACGGTTATAATGATTGGTGATAAATTACATATACACGTATCCATTTCGCTTTCTTCTTCATAGCCATATAATTCACATCTTGCCTCGCATCAATGCGGAGACCTTGACGGCTCAATCTATTAAAATCAAAAAGAGGCAACCAACTACTCTGCAATGAAAATTCTTCAATTGAAATACAAGTGGATTCGTATTTCATGATCCCTGTAAATTTCTATAAAGATTTCGACAATTCCTATCTGAGATAATAAAAAAAGGATCCTTTAGAAATCCTAAACTAATGTTTAGGCGAAATTTAAGAGATTTTAAAAATATTTAGCATTTAAGTCGAATGGTTGTTAACCACCACAGGATTCTGATTACACTTGACTTTGTCAAAGATTTAAACTTCAAACTATTATCGAGAATGAATTCTAGGAGCAACAATTTTTTATTTAAAATGTCCCTTTCGTGCCTCCGGGACATATATGTCCCACTTTGAAAATTTTATGTAATTCTTATAAAAGTCAACCAATTAATTTGCGGTAAATTTCATTCTTTTCCGAATGGACGCTGCTACAATTAAATAAATAATAAATTACAAAAAGTAGTAATGTTTATATTAAACAATAGAATGAACATTGACTGTTTTTAATAAAAACCCTTATATATAACATACTATTTATTACATTAACATTTAGTAAATAATTTTTAACAACAGTTTGTTTTCCTATATTTTTGAGATCGTTTATTACGAATTCGAAGTCAGATTTAAAAAATTTAAGTTGGTGGACATTTTTTTTCAAAATTGATCATATTCGCTTGAAACTTGTTAATCGGGCTTCTTCAGGGTTTTCATTTTAAGTTTCGAAAATCTGACTTCAGATTCGTAATCAGTGACCCTGAAAACCCCCGAGGCCCTCGAGTAACACATTTTATGCAAATTTGAGCCATTTTTAAAAAAAAGTCCGCCATATTGAACCCGACATTTTGAATTTAAAAAAATTTTTAAATCTGACTTTAGATTCGTTATCAGAGACCCTGAAAACTACCGAGTAACAAGTTTCAATAAAATCTACTGTCTGGGTTTCCCGGGGGCACGAAAGGGTTCAAAAAACTAATTTTGTTTCCACTTAGATATTTTTAATCTTGAGAAAATACTAAATTTAAAACTGTTTTTAATATAAAAAATTAAAAATAATTAAATAAAAATTAAATAATAAGCAACAAATAATTAAATAATTTAATTTAGGCAAACAATGAGATTTCCTACCAAACTTACCACAGGAAGGAATTTAACTAAAGCGCTGCCTAAATTAAGCACTGGAAGGAATTTCATATTAAGGAGGTAAGTAGTTTAAGAACTTCTGACCGCTGGAAGGAATTCGAATGCAATTCTGTAAATGAGTAATAGCCTGTCATAAACGTAGTACCGAGACAAAAAAGGGTGGTGATATTTTGAGGGGTGCATGGTAAAAGAAGTAGGTAAAGGGTAAATATTAACTGTGCCATAAAAAGTTAAAAACGATATAAGATAAAAAAACATAAAGAAATATAATTACACTTAATAAAAAATACAAAAACATCAAAACAATATTAAGTTATTCATTTCTTAAAGGTGGAACAAGTTATCAATCACTCTGTATCAATTTTTCTTTGAAGCTCTTCATGTATCTACAGTAAAACAGTATTAATTAATAATTTATAAATTATTAAAGAGCTCAGAAAAGATAGGGTTTATGAAAAATATTCACTTCATAAATCAAATCTCTTAACTCTATTTTATGCAATTATTCATAAAAGCAAGAAAAAATTGTTAATGATTATCAAATCTTACGTTTATTTTATATATTTACATTTTAGACATTAATGTTAATGTTTAGTATAAAATAATAAGACGGCTGAAGCTAGCAGTCACGCTCAGCACCCTCCCATAGATTTGTTTTGAGTTAATGTGAAATATAAAAAAAAATCTGAGGGGTAAGAAAACGATGCAACTTTAGAGAATTGTAGTTTTTACATCAGTGATGAATTTTTAAAAATTAAACAAACAAAATTGTTGTAAACAATAGCCAGCACCTAGTTTGGTAAACAAAACGCCTAGGGGAGGGTAATGATTTATTTGATCCTCCCTATTTAGTTATGATGGAGTCCACCAACTCCCAAAGAAATCTGGACAGACACGACCTCATAGCAATAGGGAAAATGGTAGCCGAAGTATTAATTCAAGGGGATAGAAGGGTATTCGTTAATGGAAGAAATTAAACAGAGATCTTCTGCGACTGGAGCGATGATGCCAACTCTTTATTATCTTCACCCAAACTTAAAACCTTGGAATTGACATCGTATATCCCCGATTCCTTGATATATAGAAAGGGCAATATTAACGTTCAATCTGTCCACTCAGTAGCGGATATTGTAAACAACTTAGATGAGGAAACCAAAAGTCAATCCTGGCTTCAGCTGTTAGGCCACATTTTCGAATACCGACGATTCCGCCGAGTCAAAAGCGAATTTAGAAATAGGATCAACAATTACATTGATGAATAGATTGAACCTAGAATTTTGGGAACCTTGTAACGATCCAAATCGTTTTCTTACTTTTCTTTAAACATGTCATTTTCTGATTGTTTCCCCAATTCACAATTTATCGCGCTAGGTGTTAGCCTAATAGCTACTGCGACCACCGGTCGTTAAAAGAATTATAAATTATTAAATTCAGATTTCATCGGACCAAGGACGAATGGCCTTATGGTTACGATGACGATAACGTGAAAATTCTCATCAGAGAGAAGCTTGCCTTCGTACACCGAAAAGATCTACGAGATCTCTTTCTGTAAACGTAAAGTAACGCGTGTATGTGTGTGAGCTTATTGCGTCTCGACGCATCTTTTTGCATCGTTGTAACGCGCTTTATAGTTAATTAAATATTTACTTTTTAATTATTTTTGTTTTATTGTGTTTGTTCCCATCACTAGGAATATCATTTATAGAAGAACACTTGCGCTGCTATTCAATGATCATCATTTGGTAAGTTCGCTCAATCTTCTCTATCTCATCTATTGGTCTCGTCTATCAATAATATTGCAATTGCTCAATTAATTAAAACAATAGGTAAAATCATCTTTTGATACGTGAAGATTTCATTCATTAACCCTTGTGTCGACTGTCGTCAGCCGAACCCTTATCCTCATTCATTTAATTTTCAAAAATATTCAAGTCTCGCGAAGTTCGCCACAACTTGTAAAAAAAACTATTTAAATCTCTAGTCTCAATTATTGTTTTCTATGCAGTGGTTATCTGGGACCTTAGATATCTAGAAGAGCTTGAAAAGATTCAAATCTTCTTTTATAAAAAAAATCATATTATTATCAAACAATACTCCAGAGTATGCGGTAAGATACGAAATTGGTTCACTGAAATTGGCATCTACTGTTTTTAAGTAATGTTTTAAATTTTATGGAAAAAATATTACAAATGGAAGACACTAGATACCCTAAACTTTGTTTTTTACGTCTGAAAAACTTGTCAACATATAATCAATGTTGAAAAAAATTTAATTGGTGTAAACAAGTACGATATTCATTTAATGTTATCGGCGAATCAAACAATTAATCTTACCCTGGAGGTACTTCAAAGAAATAAATATATATAATGAAAAAAAATTCGAAAAATATTCGCTAAATGAAGATGTGAATAGAGTGAAAGATTCTGGATGACTTCATTTCTTCCCATATTTATTGACATTTAATTCAGGAATAAAAAATACTTTCTGCAAAAAAAGGTTTTTAACGATATTAAAATTATAAGCTAAGTTCGACTTTTCAATAATTATTATCGTAGGGTATGATGCTCAAAAATTAAAGTTTCAAGAAGTGAACCAGACTTCTCATTGAAGGTTGAAGCCCTTATTAAACACACTATTTGTCTCAAAATTACATACAATTTACAAGGTTGACAATTTTCATCAACGAAATCCTTCGTTATCACCGCTGATAGCTAATAACACAAAGTAAATTTTGCCTTTATAGTTCTTAGTATTCACATGAATTCCTTCAATTTCTAACTCAGTTAACTGCTTTATAATTTTCCCAAATGTGATTCGGTTTCCCATTTATTTATGATCTTTGGTTCGATGAAACTGAAAGAGAAAAATGATCTGCAATTGACTCGCATATTCAGGTGGAATACAAGCAAGAAATAATTAAATGAAAACAATATTTTTCATTTTGTTGACGACGTTTCTATGGACTGGTTCGCCATCATAATCAGGTCACGAATGATAAAATTACATAAACATTTGGTCAAAAAATAAAAAAATAAATAAATAAGACATGACGAAAAAATAAAATTTTTAAATTAAAAATCACAAACATTTTTTCAATGAAAAAACTAATCACATGTGATGTTATATCTTAATAAAAATAGCATCATTTTAAAAATAAAGATATTTCAATTAGAAGATTTGGATTGTCGGCTTCACATAGTATGTCCAATTTCTAAGAAATCAAGCCAATCTATAAAATACCCATTTTCCAGCAGAAAGAATATGCAGCAACCCGAAGTGCATCCAAGTTAGGAGTAATAGCAAATCCATTGCAAAATTGTTTTACATTTCAAGAAAGCAACTTTATGTAGTTTTTTTTGGTGCAATTCTTTATAATGATCAATATTTTTTCATTTGATTAGCCCTCTGATGACTTTTTACCAAAATTTTAATTGTCTGATAGCGTTCAAGTGAGATTGCTACTACTAAAAAATTGAAATAAAATTCTCTATTTTTAAGGATTAAGAAGGCCTCAGTCCCTACTAGAACTCAGATAATTTTTGGATTATTAGAGTCATTCAATTTGGAAGAAATAAATTTTCATTTTCATTTTTACCAAATTTTGATTGTCTGATGGCGTTCGGGTGGACCTGCTACTACTAAAAAATTGAAATAAAATTCTCTATTTTTAAGGATTACAAAGGCCTCAGTCCCTACTAGAACTCAGATAATTTTAGGATTATTAGAGTCATTCAATTTGGAAGAAATAAATTTTTATTTTCATTTTTACCAAATTTTGATTGTCTGATGGCGTTCGGGTGGACCTGCTACTACTAAAAAATTGAAATAAAATTCTCTATTCTTAAGGATTAAGAAGGGCTCAGTCCCTACTAGAACTCAGATAATTTTTGGATTATTAGAGTCATTCAATTTGGAAGAAATAAATTTTTATTTTCATTTTTACCAAATTTTGATTGTCTGATGGCGTTCGGGTGGACCTGCTACTACTAAAAAATTGAAATAAAATTTTCTATTCTTAAGGATTAAGAAGGGCTCAGTCCCTACTAGAACTCAGATAATTTTTGGATTATTAGAGTCATTCAATTTGGAAGAAATAAATTTTTATTTTCATTTTTACCAAATTTTGATTGTCTGATGGCGTTCGGGTGGACCTGCTACTACTAAAAAATTGAAATAAAATTTTCTATTCTTAAGGAATAAGAAGAGCTCAGTCCCTACTAGAACTCAGATAATTTTTGGATTATTAGAGTCATTCAATTTGAAAGAAATAAATTTTTATTTTCATTTTTACCAAATTTTGATTGTCTGATGGCGTTCGGGTGGACCTGCTACTACTAAAAAATTGAAATAAAATTCTCTATTCTTAAGGATTACGAAGGGCTGAGTCCCTACTAAAACTCAGGTAATTTTTGGATTTTTAGAGTCATTCAATTTGAAAGAAATAAATTTTCATTTTCATTTTTACCAAATTTTGATTGTCTGATGGCGTTCGGGTGGACCTGCTACTACTAAAAAATTGAAATAAAATTCTCTATTCTTAAGGATTACGAAGGGCTGAGTTCCTACTAAAACTCAGGTAATTTTTGGATTTTTAGAGTCATTCAATTTGAAAGAAATAAATTTTCATTTTCATTTTTACCAAATTTTGATTGTCTGATGGCGTTCGGGTGGACCTGCTACTACTAAAAAATTGAAATAAAATTCTCTATTCTTAAGGATTACGAAGAATTCAGTCCCTTCTAGAACTCAGGTAATTTTTGGATTATTAGAGTCATTCAATTTGGAAGAAATAAATTTTCATTTTCATTTTTACCAAATTTTGATTGTCTGATGGCGTTCGGGTGGACCTGCTACTACTAAAAAATTGAAATAAAATTCTATATTCTTAAGGATTACAAAGGGCTCAGTCCCTACTAGAACTCAGGTAATTTTTGGATTATTAGAGTCATTCAATTTGAAAGAAATAAATTTTCATTTTCATTTTTACCAAATTTTGATTGTCTGATGGCGTTCGGGTGGACCTGCTACTACTAAAAAATTTTAATAAAATTCTCTATTTCTTAAGGATTACAAAGGGCTCAGTCCCTACTAGAACTCAGATAATTTTTGGATTATTAGAGTCATTCAATTTGGAAGAAATAAATTTTTATTTTCATTTTTACCAAATTTTGATTGTCTGATGGCGTTCGGGTGGACCTGCTACTACTAAAAAATTGAAATAAAATTCTATGTTCTTAAGGATTACAAAAGGCTCATTCCCTACTAGAACTCAGGTAATTTTTGGATTATTAGAGTCATTCAATTTGGAAGAAATAAATTTTTATTTTCATTTTTACCAAATTTTGATTGTCTGATGGCATTCGGGTTAGGGTGCTACTACTAAAAAATTTTAATAAAATTCTCTATTATTAAGGATTACGAAGGGCTGAGTTCCTACTAAAACTCAGGTAATTTTTGGATTTTTAGAGTCATTTAATTTGGAAGAAATAAATTTTCATTTTCATTTTTACCAAATTTTGATTGTCTGATGGCGTTCGGGTGGACCTGCTACTACTAAAAAATTTTAATAAAATTCTCTATTCTTAAGGATTAAGAAGGGCTTAGTCCCTACTAGAACTCAGATAATTTTAGGATTATTAGAGTCATTCAATTTGGAAGAAATAAATTTTTATTTTCATTTTTACCAAATTTTGATTGTCCGATGGCGTTCGGGTGAGGGTGCTACTACTAAAAAATTAAAATAAAATTCTCTATTCTTAAGGATTACAAAGGGCTCAGTCCCTACTAGAACTTAGGTAATTTTAGGATTATTAGAGTCATTAAATTTGGAAGAAATAAATTTTTATTTTCATTTTTACCAAATTTTGATTGTCTGATGGCGTTCGGGTGAGGGTGCTACTACTAAAAAATTAAAATAAAATTCTATATTCTTAAGGATTACGAAGGGCTCAGTCCCTACTAAAACTCAGGTAATTTTAGGATTATTAGAGTCATTAAATTTGGAAGAAATAAATTTTTATTTTCATTTTTACCAAATTTTGATTGTCTGATGGCGTTCGGGTAAGGGTGCTACTACTAAAAAATTGAAATAAAATTTTATATTCTTAAGGATTACAAAGGGCTCAGTCCCTACTAGAACTTAGGTAATTTTTGGATTATTAGAGTCATTCAATTTGGAAGAAATAAATTTTTATTTTCATTTTTACCAAATTTTGATTGTCTGATGGCGTTCGGGTGGACCTGCTACTACTAAAAAATTGAAATAAAATTCTCTATTCTAAAGGATTACAAAGGGCTCAGTCCCTACTAGAACTTAGATAATTTTAGGATTATTAGAGTCATTAAATTTGGAAGAAATAAATTTTTATTTTCATTTTTACCAAATTTTGATTGTCTGATGGCGTTCGGGTGGACCTGCTACTACTAAAAAATTGAAATAAAATTCTCTATTCTTAAGGATTACGAAGAATTCAGTCCCTACTAGATTTCAGGTAATTTTTGGATTATTAGAGTCATTCAATTTGGAAGAAATAAATTTTTATTTTCATTTTTACAAAATTTTGATTGTCTGATGGCGTTCGGGTGGACCTGCTACTACTAAAAAATTGAAATAAAATTCTCTATTCTTAAGGATTACGAAGGGCTCAGTCCCTACTAGAACTCAGGTAATTTTTGGATTATTAGAGTCATTCAATTTGGAAGAAATAAATTTTTATTTTCATTTTTACCAAATTTTGATTGTCTGATGGCGTTCGGGTGGACCTGCTAGTACTAAAAAATTGAAATAAAATTCTCTATTTTTAAGGATTAAGAAGGGCTCAGTCCCCACTAGAACTCAGATAATTTTAGGATTATTAGAGTCATTCAATTTGGAAGAAATAAATTTTTATTTTCATTTTTACCAAATTTTGATTGTCTGATGGCGTTCTGGTGGACCTGCTACTACTAAAAAATTGAAATAAAATTCTATATTCTTAAGGATTACAAAGGGCTCAGTCCCTACTAGAACTTAAATAATTTTAGGATTATTAGAGTCATTCAATTTGGAAGAAATAAATTTTTATTTTCATTTTTACCAAATTTTGATTGTCTGATGGCGTTCGGGTGGACCTGCTACTACTTAAAAATTAAAATAAAATTCTCTATTCTTAAGGATTACGAAGAATTCAGTCCCTACTAGATTTCAGGTAATTTTTGGATTATTAGAGTCATTCAATTTGGAAGAAATAAATTTTTATTTTTATTTTTACCAAATTTTGATTGTCTGATGGCGTTCGGGTGGACCTGCTACTACTAAAAAATTGAAATAAAATTCTCTATTCTTAAGGATTACGAAGAATTCAGTCCCTACTAGAACTCAGATAATTTTAGGATTATTAGAGTCATTCAATTTGGAAGAAATAAATTTTTATTTTCATTTTTACCAAATTTTGATTGTCTGATGGCGTTCGGGTGGACCTGCTACTACTAAAAAATTTAAATAAAATTCTCTATTTTTAAGGATTACGAAGGCCTCAGTCCCTACTAGAACTCAGATAATTTTAGGATTATTAGAGTCATTCAATTTGGAAGAAATAAATTTTTATTTTCATTTTTACCAAATTTTGATTGTCTGATGGCGTTCGGGTGGACCTGCTACTACTAAAAAATTGAAATAAAATTTTCTATTCTTAAGGATTAAGAAGGGCTCAGTCCCTACTAGAACTCAGATAATTTTTGGATTATTAGAGTCATTCAATTTGGAAGAAATAAATTTTTATTTTCATTTTTACCAAATTTTGATTGTCTGATGGCGTTCGGGTGGACCTGCTACTACTAAAAAATTGAAATAAAATTTTCTATTCTTAAGGAATAAGAAGAGCTCAGTCCCTACTAGAACTCAGATAATTTTTGGATTATTAGAGTCATTCAATTTGAAAGAAATAAATTTTTATTTTCATTTTTACCAAATTTTGATTGTCTGATGGCGTTCGGGTGGACCTGCTACTACTAAAAAATTGAAATAAAATTCTCTATTCTTAAGGATTACGAAGGGCTGAGTTCCTACTAAAACTCAGGTAATTTTTGGATTTTTAGAGTCATTCAATTTGAAAGAAATAAATTTTTCATTTTCATTTTTACCAAATTTTGATTGTCTGATGGCGTTCGGGTGGACCTGCTACTACTAAAAAATTGAAATAAAATTCTCTATTCTTAAGGATTACGAAGGGCTGAGTTCCTACTAAAACTCAGGTAATTTTTGGATTTTTAGAGTCATTCAATTTGAAAGAAATAAATTTTCATTTTCATTTTTACCAAATTTTGATTGTCTGATGGCGTTCGGGTGGACCTGCTACTACTAAAAAATTGAAATAAAATTCTCTATTCTTAAGGATTACGAAGAATTCAGTCCCTTCTAGATTTCAGGTAATTTTTGGATTATTAGAGTCATTCAATTTGGAAGAAATAAATTTTCATTTTCATTTTTACCAAATTTTGATTGTCTGATGGCGTTCGGGTGGACCTGCTACTACTAAAAAATTGAAATAAAATTCTATATTCTTAAGGATTACAAAGGGCTCAGTCCCTACTAGAACTTAGATAATTTTAGGATTATTAGAGTCATTCAATTTGGAAGAAATAAATTTTTATTTTCATTTTTACCAAATTTTGATTGTCTGATGGCGTTCGGGTGGACCTGCTACTACTAAAAAATTAAAATAAAATTCTCTATTCTTAAGGATTAAGAAGGGCTCAGTCCCTACTAGAACTCAGAAAATTTTAGGATTATTAGAGTCATTCAATTTTTGGGAGAAATAAATTTTTATTTTCATTTTTACCAAATTTTGATTGTCTGATGGCGTTCGGGTGGACCTGCTACTACTAAAAAAATGAAATAAAATTCTCTATTCTTAAGGATTAAGAAGGGCTCAGTCCCTACTAGAACTCAGAAAATTTTAGGATTATTAGAGCCATTCAAATTTTTGGGAGAAATAAATTTTTATTTTCATTTTTACCAAATTTTGATTGTCTGATGGCGTTCGGGTGGACCTGCTACTACAACCAAATTTTGATTGTCTGATGGCGTTCGGGTGGACCTGCTACTACTAAAAAATTGAAATAAAATTCTCTATTCTTAAGGATTACGAAGGGCTCAGTCCCTACTAGAACTCAGATAATTTTAGGATTATTAGAGTCATTCAATTTGGAAGAAATAAATTTTTATTTTCATTTTTACCAAATTTTGATTGTCTGATGGCGTTCGGGTGGACCTGCTACTACTAAAAAATTGAAATAAAATTCTATATTCTTAAGGATTACAAAGGGCTCAGTCCCTACTAGAACTCAGGTAATTTTTGGATTATTAGAGTCATTCAATTTGGAAGAAATAAATTTTTATTTTCATTTTTACCAAATTTTGATTGTCTGATGGCGTTCGGGTGGACCTGCTACTACTAAAAAATTGAAATAAAATTCTATATTCTTAAGGATTACAAAGGGCTCAGTCCCTACTAGAACTCAGGTAATTTTAGGATTATTAGAGTCATTCAATTTGGAAGAAATAAATTTTTATTTTCATTTTTACCAAATTTTGATTGTCTGATGGCGTTCGGGTGGACCTGCTACTACTAAAAAATTGAAATAAAATTCTCTATTCTTAAGGATTACGAAGGGCTCAGTCCCTACTAGAACTCAGGTAATTTTTGGATTATTAGAGTCATTCAATTTGGAAGAAATAAATTTTTATTTTCATTTTTACCAAATTTTGATTGTCTGATGGCGTTCGGGTGGACCTGCTACTACTAAAAAATTGAAATAAAATTCTATATTCTTAAGGATTACGAAGGGCTCAGTCCCTACTAGAACTCAGATAATTTTTGGATTATTAGAGTCATTCAATTTGGAAGAAATAAATTTTTATTTTCATTTTTACCAAATTTTGATTGTCTGATGGCGTTCGGGTGGACCTGCTACTACTAAAAAATTGAAATAAAATTCTATATTCTTAAGGATTACAAAGGGCTCAGTCCCTACTAGAACTCAGGTAATTTTTGGATTATTAGAGTCATTCAATTTGGAAGAAATAAATTTTTATTTTCATTTTTACCAAATTTTGATTGTCTGATGGCGTTCGGGTGGACCTGCTACTACTAAAAAATTGAAATAAAATTCTCTATTCTTAAGGATTACAAAGGGCTCAGTCCCTACTAGAACTCAGGTAATTTTAGGATTATTAGAGTCATTCAATTTGGAAGAAATAAATTTTTATTTTCATTTTTACCAAATTTTGATTGTCTGATGGCGTTCGGGTGGACCTGCTACTACTAAAAAATTGAAATAAAATTCTCTATTTTTAAGGATTACGAAGGGCTCAGTCCCTACTAGAACTCAGATAATTTTAGGATTATTAGAGTCATTCAATTTGGAAGAAATAAATTTTTATTTTCATTTTTACCAAATTTTGATTGTCTGATGGCGTTCGGGTGGACCTGCTACTACTAAAAAATTGAAATAAAATTCTCTATTCTTAAGGATTACAAAGGGCTCAGTCCCTACTAGAACTCAGATAATTTTTAAATTATTAGAGTCATTCAATTTGGAAGAAATAAATTTTTATTTTCATTTTTACCAAATTTTGATTGTCTGATGGCGTTCGGGTGGACCTGCTACTACTAAAAAATTGAAATAAAATTCTATATTCTTAAGGATTACAAAGGGCTCAGTCCCTACTAGAACTCAGATAATTTTAGGATTATTAGAGTCATTCAATTTGGAAGAAATAAATTTTTATTTTCATTTTTACCAAATTTTGATTGTCTGATGGCGTTCGGGTGGACCTGCTACTACTAAAAAATTGAAATAAAATTCTCTATTCTTAAGGATTACGAAGGGCTCAGTCCCTACTAGAACTCAGATAATTTTAGGATTATTAGAGTCATTCAATTTGGAAGAAATAAATTTTTATTTTCATTTTTACCAAATTTTGATTGTCTGATGGCGTTCGGGTGGACCTGCTACTACTAAAAAATTGAAATAAAATTCTCTATTCTTAAGGATTACGAAGGGCTCAGTCCCTACTAGAACTCAGATAATTTTAGGATTATTAGAGTCATTCAATTTGGAAGAAATAAATTTTTATTTTCATTTTTACCAAATTTTGATTGTCTGATGGCGTTCGGGTGGACCTGCTACTACTAAAAAATTGAAATAAAATTCTATATTCTTAAGGATTACAAAGGGCTCAGTCCCTACTAGAACTCAGATAATTTTAGGATTATTAGAGTCATTCAATTTGGAAGAAATAAATTTTTATTTTCATTTTTACCAAATTTTGATTGTCTGATGGCGTTCGGGTGGACCTGCTACTACTAAAAAATTAAAATAAAATTCTCTATTCTTAAGGATTACAAAGGGCTCAGTCCCTACTAGAACTCAGATAATTTTTGGATTATTAGAGTCATTCAATTTGGAAGAAATAAATTTTTATTTTCATTTTTACCAAATTTTGATTGTCTGATGGCGTTCGGGTGGACCTGCTACTACTAAAAAAATTGAAATAAAATTCTCTATTCTTAAGGATTACGAAGGGCTCAGTCCCTACTAGAACTCAGATAATTTTAGGATTATTAGAGTCATTCAATTTGGAAGAAATAAATTTTTATTTTCATTTTTACCAAATTTTGATTGTCTGATGGCGTTCGGGTGGACCTGCTACTACTAAAAAATTGAAATAAAATTCTATATTCTTAAGGATTACAAAGGGCTCAGTCCCTACTAGAACTCAGATAATTTTTAAATTATTAGAGTCATTCAATTTGGAAGAAATAAATTTTTATTTTCATTTTTACCAAATTTTGATTGTCTGATGGCGTTCGGGTGGACCTGCTACTACTAAAAAATTGAAATAAAATTCTATATTCTTAAGGATTACAAAGGGCTCAGTCCCTACTAGAACTCAGATAATTTTAGGATTATTAGAGTCATTCAATTTGGAAGAAATAAATTTTTATTTTCATTTTTACCAAATTTTGATTGTCTGATGGCGTTCGGGTGGACCTGCTACTACTAAAAAATTGAAATAAAATTCTCTATTCTTAAGGATTACGAAGGGCTCAGTCCCTACTAGAACTCAGATAATTTTAGGATTATTAGAGTCATTCAATTTGGAAGAAATAAATTTTTATTTTCATTTTTACCAAATTTTGATTGTCTGATGGCGTTCGGGTGGACCTGCTACTACTAAAAAATTGAAATAAAATTCTCTATTCTTAAGGATTACAAAGGGCTCAGTCCCTACTAGAACTCAGGTAATTTTTGGATTATTAGAGTCATTCAATTTGGAAGAAATAAATTTTTATTTTCATTTTTACCAAATTTTGATTGTCTGATGGCGTTCGGGTGGACCTGCTACTACTAAAAAATTGAAATAAAATTCTCTATTCTTAAGGATTACGAAGGGCTCAGTCCCTACTAGAACTCAGATAATTTTAGGATTATTAGAGTCATTCAATTTGGAAGAAATAAATTTTTATTTTCATTTTTACCAAATTTTGATTGTCTGATGGCGTTCGGGTGGACCTGCTACTACTAAAAAATTGAAATAAAATTCTCTATTCTTAAGGATTACGAAGGGCTCAGTCCCTACTAGAACTCAGATAATTTTAGGATTATTAGAGTCATTCAATTTGGAAGAAATAAATTTTTATTTTCATTTTTACCAAATTTTGATTGTCTGATGGCGTTCGGGTGGACCTGCTACTACTAAAAAATTGAAATAAAATTCTCTATTCTTAAGGATTACGAAGGGCTCAGTCCCTACTAGAACTCAGATAATTTTTGGATTATTAGAGTCATTCAATTTGGAAGAAATAAATTTTTATTTTCATTTTTACCAAATTTTGATTGTCTGATGGCGTTCGGGTGGACCTGCTACTACTAAAAAATTGAAATAAAATTCTATATTCTTAAGGATTACAAAGGGCTCAGTCCCTACTAGAACTCAGGTAATTTTTGGATTATTAGAGTCATTCAATTTGGAAGAAATAAATTTTTATTTTCATTTTTACCAAATTTTGATTGTCTGATGGCGTTCGGGTGGACCTGCTACTACTAAAAAATTGAAATAAAATTCTATATTCTTAAGGATTACAAAGGGCTCAGTCCCTACTAGAACTCAGGTAATTTTTGGATTATTAGAGTCATTCAATTTGGAAGAAATAAATTTTTATTTTCATTTTTACCAAATTTTGATTGTCTGATGGCGTTCGGGTGGACCTGCTACTACTAAAAAATTGAAATAAAATTCTCTATTCTTAAGGATTACGAAGGGCTCAGTCCCTACTAGAACTCAGATAATTTTAGGATTATTAGAGTCATTCAATTTGGAAGAAATAAATTTTTATTTTCATTTTTACCAAATTTTGATTGTCTGATGGCGTTCGGGTGGACCTGCTACTACTAAAAAATTGAAATAAAATTCTCTATTCTTAAGGATTACAAAGGGCTCAGTCCCTACTAGAACTCAGATAATTTTTGGATTATTAGAGTCATTCAATTTGGAAGAAATAAATTTTTATTTTCATTTTTACCAAATTTTGATTGTCTGATGGCGTTCGGGTGGACCTGCTACTACTAAAAAATTGAAATAAAATTCTCTATTCTTAAGGATTACAAAGGGCTCAGTCCCTACTAGAACTCAGATAATTTTAGGATTATTAGAGTCATTCAATTTGGAAGAAATAAATTTTTATTTTCATTTTTACCAAATTTTGATTGTCTGATGGCGTTCGGGTGGACCTGCTACTACTAAAAAATTGAAATAAAATTCTCTATTCTTAAGGATTACGAAGGGCTCAGTCCCTACTAGAACTCAGATAATTTTTGGATTATTAGAGTCATTCAATTTGGAAGAAATAAATTTTTATTTTCATTTTTACCAAATTTTGATTGTCTGATGGCGTTCGGGTGGACCTGCTACTACTAAAAAATTGAAATAAAATTCTCTATTCTTAAGGATTACGAAGGGCTCAGTCCCTACTAGAACTCAGATAATTTTAGGATTATTAGAGTCATTCAATTTGGAAGAAATAAATTTTTATTTTCATTTTTACCAAATTTTGATTGTCTGATGGCGTTCGGGTGGACCTGCTACTACTAAAAAATTGAAATAAAATTCTCTATTCTTAAGGATTACAAAGAATTCAGTCCCTACTAGAACTCAGATAATTTTAGGATTATTAGAGTCATTCAATTTGGAAGAAATAAATTTTTATTTTCATTTTTACCAAATTTTGATTGTCTGATGGCGTTCGGGTGGACCTGCTACTACTAAAAAATTGAAATAAAATTCTCTATTCTTAAGGATTACGAAGGGCTCAGTCCCTACTAGAACTCAGATAATTTTAGGATTATTAGAGTCATTCAATTTGGAAGAAATAAATTTTTATTTTCATTTTTACCAAATTTTGATTGTCTGATGGCGTTCGGGTGGACCTGCTACTACTAAAAAATTGAAATAAAATTCTCTATTCTTAAGGATTACGAAGGGCTCAGTCCCTACTAGAACTCAGATAATTTTAGGATTATTAGAGTCATTCAATTTGGAAGAAATAAATTTTTATTTTCATTTTTACCAAATTTTGATTGTCTGATGGCGTTCGGGTGGACCTGCTACTACTAAAAAATTGAAATAAAATTCTCTATTCTTAAGGATTACGAAGGGCTCAGTCCCTACTAGAACTCAGGTAATTTTTGGATTATTAGAGTCATTCAATTTGGAAGAAATAAATTTTTATTTTCATTTTTACCAAATTTTGATTGTCTGATGGCGTTCGGGTGGACCTGCTACTACTAAAAAATTGAAATAAAATTCTCTATTCTTAAGGATTACGAAGGGCTCAGTCCCTACTAGAACTCAGATAATTTTTGGATTATTAGAGTCATTCAATTTGGAAGAAATAAATTTTTATTTTCATTTTTACCAAATTTTGATTGTCTGATGGCGTTCGGGTGGACCTGCTACTACTAAAAAATTGAAATAAAATTCTCTATTCTTAAGGATTACGAAGGGCTCAGTCCCTACTAGAACTCAGATAATTTTAGGATTATTAGAGTCATTCAATTTGGAAGAAATAAATTTTTATTTTCATTTTTACCAAATTTTGATTGTCTGATGGCGTTCGGGTGGACCTGCTACTACTAAAAAATTGAAATAAAATTCTATATTCTTAAGGATTACGAAGGGCTCAGTCCCTACTAGAACTCAGATAATTTTAGGATTATTAGAGTCATTCAATTTGGAAGAAATAAATTTTTATTTTCATTTTTACCAAATTTTGATTGTCTGATGGCGTTCGGGTGGACCTGCTACTACTAAAAAATTGAAATAAAATTCTCTATTCTTAAGGATTACGAAGGGCTCAGTCCCTACTAGAACTCAGATAATTTTTGGATTATTAGAGTCATTCAATTTGGAAGAAATAAATTTTTATTTTCATTTTTACCAAATTTTGATTGTCTGATGGCGTTCGGGTGGACCTGCTACTACTAAAAAATTGAAATAAAATTCTCTATTCTTAAGGATTACGAAGGGCTCAGTCCCTACTAGAACTCAGGTAATTTTTGGATTATTAGAGTCATTCAATTTGGAAGAAATAAATTTTTATTTTCATTTTTACCAAATTTTGATTGTCTGATGGCGTTCGGGTGGACCTGCTACTACTAAAAAATTGAAATAAAATTCTCTATTCTTAAGGATTACAAAGGGCTCAGTCCCTACTAGAACTCAGATAATTTTTGGATTATTAGAGTCATTCAATTTGGAAGAAATAAATTTTTATTTTCATTTTTACCAAATTTTGATTGTCTGATGGCGTTCGGGTGGACCTGCTACTACTAAAAAATTGAAATAAAATTCTCTATTCTTAAGGATTACGAAGGGCTCAGTCCCTACTAGAACTCAGGTAATTTTTGGATTATTAGAGTCATTCAATTTGGAAGAAATAAATTTTTATTTTCATTTTTACCAAATTTTGATTGTCTGATGGCGTTCGGGTGGACCTGCTACTACTAAAAAATTGAAATAAAATTCTCTATTCTTAAGGATTACGAAGGGCTCAGTCCCTACTAGAACTCAGATAATTTTTGGATTATTAGAGTCATTCAATTTGGAAGAAATAAATTTTTATTTTCATTTTTACCAAATTTTGATTGTCTGATGGCGTTCGGGTGGACCTGCTACTACTAAAAAATTGAAATAAAATTCTCTATTCTTAAGGATTACGAAGGGCTCAGTCCCTACTAGAACTCAGATAATTTTAGGATTATTAGAGTCATTCAATTTGGAAGAAATAAATTTTTATTTTCATTTTTACCAAATTTTGATTGTCTGATGGCGTTCGGGTGGACCTGCTACTACTAAAAAATTGAAATAAAATTCTCTATTCTTAAGGATTACGAAGGGCTCAGTCCCTACTAGAACTCAGATAATTTTTGGATTATTAGAGTCATTCAATTTGGAAGAAATAAATTTTTATTTTCATTTTTACCAAATTTTGATTGTCTGATGGCGTTCGGGTGAGGGTGCTACTACTAAAAAATTGAAATAAAATTCTATATTCTTAAGGATTACGAAGGGCTCAGTCCCTACTAGAACTCAGGTAATTTTTGGATTATTAGAGTCATTCAATTTGGAAGAAATAAATTTTTATTTTCATTTTTACCAAATTTTGATTGTCTGATGGCGTTCGGGTGGACCTGCTACTACTAAAAAATTGAAATAAAATTCTCTATTCTTAAGGATTACGAAGGGCTCAGTCCCTACTAGAACTCAGATAATTTTAGGATTATTAGAGTCATTCAATTTGGAAGAAATAAATTTTTATTTTCATTTTTACCAAATTTTGATTGTCTGATGGCGTTCGGGTGGACCTGCTACTACTAAAAAATTGAAATAAAATTCTCTATTCTTAAGGATTACAAAGGGCTCAGTCCCTACTAGAACTCAGGTAATTTTTGGATTATTAGAGTCATTCAATTTGGAAGAAATAAATTTTTATTTTCATTTTTACCAAATTTTGATTGTCTGATGGCGTTCGGGTGGACCTGCTACTACTAAAAAATTGAAATAAAATTCTATATTCTTAAGGATTACAAAGGGCTCAGTCCCTACTAGAACTCAGGTAATTTTTGGATTATTAGAGTCATTCAATTTGGAAGAAATAAATTTTTATTTTCATTTTTACCAAATTTTGATTGTCTGATGGCGTTCGGGTGAGGGTGCTACTACTAAAAAATTGAAATAAAATTCTCTATTCTTAAGGATTACGAAGGGCTCAGTCCCTACTAGAACTCAGATAATTTTTGGATTATTAGAGTCATTCAATTTGGAAGAAATAAATTTTTATTTTCATTTTTACCAAATTTTGATTGTCTGATGGCGTTCGGGTGGACCTGCTACTACTAAAAAATTGAAATAAAATTCTCTATTCTTAAGGATTACAAAGGGCTCAGTCCCTACTAGAACTCAGATAATTTTTGGATTATTAGAGTCATTCAATTTGGAAGAAATAAATTTTTATTTTCATTTTTACCAAATTTTGATTGTCTGATGGCGTTCGGGTGGACCTGCTACTACTAAAAAATTGAAATAAAATTCTATATTCTTAAGGATTACAAAGGGCTCAGTCCCTACTAGAACTCAGGTAATTTTTGGATTATTAGAGTCATTCAATTTGGAAGAAATAAATTTTTATTTTCATTTTTACCAAATTTTGATTGTCTGATGGCGTTCGGGTGGACCTGCTACTACTAAAAAATTGAAATAAAATTCTATATTCTTAAGGATTACAAAGGGCTCAGTCCCTACTAGAACTCAGGTAATTTTTGGATTATTAGAGTCATTCAATTTGGAAGAAATAAATTTTTATTTTCATTTTTACCAAATTTTGATTGTCTGATGGCGTTCGGGTGGACCTGCTACTACTAAAAAATTGAAATAAAATTCTCTATTCTTAAGGATTACAAAGGGCTCAGTCCCTACTAGAACTCAGATAATTTTTGGATTATTAGAGTCATTCAATTTGGAAGAAATAAATTTTTATTTTCATTTTTACCAAATTTTGATTGTCTGATGGCGTTCGGGTGGACCTGCTACTACTAAAAAATTGAAATAAAATTCTATATTCTTAAGGATTACAAAGGGCTCAGTCCCTACTAGAACTCAGGTAATTTTTGGATTATTAGAGTCATTCAATTTGGAAGAAATAAATTTTTATTTTCATTTTTACCAAATTTTGATTGTCTGATGGCGTTCGGGTGGACCTGCTACTACTAAAAAATTGAAATAAAATTCTCTATTCTTAAGGATTACGAAGGGCTCAGTCCCTACTAGAACTCAGATAATTTTTGGATTATTAGAGTCATTCAATTTGGAAGAAATAAATTTTTATTTTCATTTTTACCAAATTTTGATTGTCTGATGGCGTTCGGGTGGACCTGCTACTACTAAAAAATTGAAATAAAATTCTATATTCTTAAGGATTACGAAGGGCTCAGTCCCTACTAGAACTCAGGTAATTTTTGGATTATTAGAGTCATTCAATTTGGAAGAAATAAATTTTTATTTTCATTTTTACCAAATTTTGATTGTCTGATGGCGTTCGGGTGGACCTGCTACTACTAAAAAATTGAAATAAAATTCTATATTCTTAAGGATTACAAAGGGCTCAGTCCCTACTAGAACTCAGGTAATTTTTGGATTATTAGAGTCATTCAATTTGGAAGAAATAAATTTTTATTTTCATTTTTACCAAATTTTGATTGTCTGATGGCGTTCGGGTGGACCTGCTACTACTAAAAAATTGAAATAAAATTCTATATTCTTAAGGATTACAAAGGGCTCAGTCCCTACTAGAACTCAGGTAATTTTTGGATTATTAGAGTCATTCAATTTGGAAGAAATAAATTTTTATTTTCATTTTTACCAAATTTTGATTGTCTGATGGCGTTCGGGTGGACCTGCTACTACTAAAAAATTGAAATAAAATTCTATATTCTTAAGGATTACGAAGGGCTCAGTCCCTACTAGAACTCAGATAATTTTTGGATTATTAGAGTCATTCAATTTGGAAGAAATAAATTTTTATTTTCATTTTTACCAAATTTTGATTGTCTGATGGCGTTCGGGTGGACCTGCTACTACTAAAAAATTGAAATAAAATTCTATATTCTTAAGGATTACAAAGGGCTCAGTCCCTACTAGAACTCAGGTAATTTTTGGATTATTAGAGTCATTCAATTTGGAAGAAATAAATTTTTATTTTCATTTTTACCAAATTTTGATTGTCTGATGGCGTTCGGGTGGACCTGCTACTACTAAAAAATTGAAATAAAATTCTCTATTCTTAAGGATTACGAAGGGCTCAGTCCCTACTAGAACTCAGATAATTTTTGGATTATTAGAGTCATTCAATTTGGAAGAAATAAATTTTTATTTTCATTTTTACCAAATTTTGATTGTCTGATGGCGTTCGGGTGGACCTGCTACTACTAAAAAATTGAAATAAAATTCTATATTCTTAAGGATTACGAAGGGCTCAGTCCCTACTAGAACTCAGATAATTTTAGGATTATTAGAGTCATTCAATTTGGAAGAAATAAATTTTTATTTTCATTTTTACCAAATTTTGATTGTCTGATGGCGTTCGGGTGGACCTGCTACTACTAAAAAATTGAAATAAAATTCTATATTCTTAAGGATTACAAAGGGCTCAGTCCCTACTAGAACTCAGGTAATTTTTGGATTATTAGAGTCATTCAATTTGGAAGAAATAAATTTTTATTTTCATTTTTACCAAATTTTGATTGTCTGATGGCGTTCGGGTGGACCTGCTACTACTAAAAAATTGAAATAAAATTCTATATTCTTAAGGATTACAAAGGGCTCAGTCCCTACTAGAACTCAGATAATTTTAGGATTATTAGAGTCATTCAATTTGGAAGAAATAAATTTTTATTTTCATTTTTACCAAATTTTGATTGTCTGATGGCGTTCGGGTGGACCTGCTACTACTAAAAAATTGAAATAAAATTCTATATTCTTAAGGATTACAAAGGGCTCAGTCCCTACTAGAACTCAGGTAATTTTTGGATTATTAGAGTCATTCAATTTGGAAGAAATAAATTTTTATTTTCATTTTTACCAAATTTTGATTGTCTGATGGCGTTCGGGTGGACCTGCTACTACTAAAAAATTGAAATAAAATTCTCTATTCTTAAGGATTACGAAGGGCTCAGTCCCTACTAGAACTCAGGTAATTTTTGGATTATTAGAGTCATTCAATTTGGAAGAAATAAATTTTTATTTTCATTTTTACCAAATTTTGATTGTCTGATGGCGTTCGGGTGGACCTGCTACTACTAAAAAATTGAAATAAAATTCTCTATTCTTAAGGATTACAAAGGGCTCAGTCCCTACTAGAACTCAGATAATTTTAGGATTATTAGAGTCATTCAATTTGGAAGAAATAAATTTTTATTTTCATTTTTACCAAATTTTGATTGTCTGATGGCGTTCGGGTGGACCTGCTACTACTAAAAAATTGAAATAAAATTCTATATTCTTAAGGATTACAAAGGGCTCAGTCCCTACTAGAACTCAGGTAATTTTTGGATTATTAGAGTCATTCAATTTGGAAGAAATAAATTTTTATTTTCATTTTTACCAAATTTTGATTGTCTGATGGCGTTCGGGTGGACCTGCTACTACTAAAAAATTGAAATAAAATTCTATATTCTTAAGGATTACAAAGGGCTCAGTCCCTACTAGAACTCAGATAATTTTAGGATTATTAGAGTCATTCAATTTGGAAGAAATAAATTTTTATTTTCATTTTTACCAAATTTTGATTGTCTGATGGCGTTCGGGTGGACCTGCTACTACTAAAAAATTGAAATAAAATTCTCTATTCTTAAGGATTACGAAGGGCTCAGTCCCTACTAGAACTCAGATAATTTTTGGATTATTAGAGTCATTCAATTTGGAAGAAATAAATTTTTATTTTCATTTTTACCAAATTTTGATTGTCTGATGGCGTTCGGGTGGACCTGCTACTACTAAAAAATTGAAATAAAATTCTCTATTCTTAAGGATTACGAAGGGCTCAGTCCCTACTAGAACTCAGGTAATTTTTGGATTATTAGAGTCATTCAATTTGGAAGAAATAAATTTTTATTTTCATTTTTACCAAATTTTGATTGTCTGATGGCGTTCGGGTGGACCTGCTACTACTAAAAAATTGAAATAAAATTCTATATTCTTAAGGATTACGAAGGGCTCAGTCCCTACTAGAACTCAGATAATTTTAGGATTATTAGAGTCATTCAATTTGGAAGAAATAAATTTTTATTTTCATTTTTACCAAATTTTGATTGTCTGATGGCGTTCGGGTGGACCTGCTACTACTAAAAAATTGAAATAAAATTCTATATTCTTAAGGATTACAAAGGGCTCAGTCCCTACTAGAACTCAGGTAATTTTAGGATTATTAGAGTCATTCAATTTGGAAGAAATAAATTTTTATTTTCATTTTTACCAAATTTTGATTGTCTGATGGCGTTCGGGTGGACCTGCTACTACTAAAAAATTGAAATAAAATTCTATATTCTTAAGGATTACAAAGGGCTCAGTCCCTACTAGAACTCAGATAATTTTAGGATTATTAGAGTCATTCAATTTGGAAGAAATAAATTTTTATTTTCATTTTTACCAAATTTTGATTGTCTGATGGCGTTCGGGTGGACCTGCTACTACTAAAAAATTGAAATAAAATTCTCTATTCTTAAGGATTACAAAGGGCTCAGTCCCTACTAGAACTCAGATAATTTTAGGATTATTAGAGTCATTCAATTTGGAAGAAATAAATTTTTATTTTCATTTTTACCAAATTTTGATTGTCTGATGGCGTTCGGGTGGACCTGCTACTACTAAAAAATTGAAATAAAATTCTATATTCTTAAGGATTACGAAGGGCTCAGTCCCTACTAGAACTCAGATAATTTTAGGATTATTAGAGTCATTCAATTTGGAAGAAATAAATTTTTATTTTCATTTTTACCAAATTTTGATTGTCTGATGGCGTTCGGGTGAGGGTGCTACTACTAAAAAATTGAAATAAAATTCTATATTCTTAAGGATTACAAAGGGCTCAGTCCCTACTAGAACTCAGGTAATTTTTGGATTATTAGAGTCATTCAATTTGGAAGAAATAAATTTTTATTTTCATTTTTACCAAATTTTGATTGTCTGATGGCGTTCGGGTGGACCTGCTACTACTAAAAAATTGAAATAAAATTCTATATTCTTAAGGATTACAAAGGGCTCAGTCCCTACTAGAACTCAGGTAATTTTTGGATTATTAGAGTCATTCAATTTGGAAGAAATAAATTTTTATTTTCATTTTTACCAAATTTTGATTGTCTGATGGCGTTCGGGTGGACCTGCTACTACTAAAAAATTGAAATAAAATTCTATATTCTTAAGGATTACAAAGGGCTCAGTCCCTACTAGAACTCAGATAATTTTAGGATTATTAGAGTCATTCAATTTGGAAGAAATAAATTTTTATTTTCATTTTTACCAAATTTTGATTGTCTGATGGCGTTCGGGTGGACCTGCTACTACTAAAAAATTGAAATAAAATTCTCTATTCTTAAGGATTACGAAGGGCTCAGTCCCTACTAGAACTCAGATAATTTTAGGATTATTAGAGTCATTCAATTTGGAAGAAATAAATTTTTATTTTCATTTTTACCAAATTTTGATTGTCTGATGGCGTTCGGGTGGACCTGCTACTACTAAAAAATTGAAATAAAATTCTATATTCTTAAGGATTACAAAGGGCTCAGTCCCTACTAGAACTCAGGTAATTTTTGGATTATTAGAGTCATTCAATTTGGAAGAAATAAATTTTTATTTTCATTTTTACCAAATTTTGATTGTCTGATGGCGTTCGGGTGGACCTGCTACTACTAAAAAATTGAAATAAAATTCTATATTCTTAAGGATTACGAAGGGCTCAGTCCCTACTAGAACTCAGATAATTTTAGGATTATTAGAGTCATTCAATTTGGAAGAAATAAATTTTTATTTTCATTTTTACCAAATTTTGATTGTCTGATGGCGTTCGGGTGGACCTGCTACTACTAAAAAATTGAAATAAAATTCTCTATTCTTAAGGATTACGAAGGGCTCAGTCCCTACTAGAACTCAGATAATTTTAGGATTATTAGAGTCATTCAATTTGGAAGAAATAAATTTTTATTTTCATTTTTACCAAATTTTGATTGTCTGATGGCGTTCGGGTGGACCTGCTACTACTAAAAAATTGAAATAAAATTCTATATTCTTAAGGATTACAAAGGGCTCAGTCCCTACTAGAACTCAGGTAATTTTTGGATTATTAGAGTCATTCAATTTGGAAGAAATAAATTTTTATTTTCATTTTTACCAAATTTTGATTGTCTGATGGCGTTCGGGTGGACCTGCTACTACTAAAAAATTGAAATAAAATTCTATATTCTTAAGGATTACAAAGGGCTCAGTCCCTACTAGAACTCAGGTAATTTTTGGATTATTAGAGTCATTCAATTTGGAAGAAATAAATTTTTATTTTCATTTTTACCAAATTTTGATTGTCTGATGGCGTTCGGGTGGACCTGCTACTACTAAAAAATTGAAATAAAATTCTATATTCTTAAGGATTACAAAGGGCTCAGTCCCTACTAGAACTCAGGTAATTTTTGGATTATTAGAGTCATTCAATTTGGAAGAAATAAATTTTTATTTTCATTTTTACCAAATTTTGATTGTCTGATGGCGTTCGGGTGGACCTGCTACTACTAAAAAATTGAAATAAAATTCTCTATTCTTAAGGATTACAAAGGGCTCAGTCCCTACTAGAACTCAGATAATTTTAGGATTATTAGAGTCATTCAATTTGGAAGAAATAAATTTTTATTTTCATTTTTACCAAATTTTGATTGTCTGATGGCGTTCGGGTGGACCTGCTACTACTAAAAAATTGAAATAAAATTCTATATTCTTAAGGATTACAAAGGGCTCAGTCCCTACTAGAACTCAGGTAATTTTTGGATTATTAGAGTCATTCAATTTGGAAGAAATAAATTTTTATTTTCATTTTTACCAAATTTTGATTGTCTGATGGCGTTCGGGTGGACCTGCTACTACTAAAAAATTGAAATAAAATTCTCTATTCTTAAGGATTACGAAGGGCTCAGTCCCTACTAGAACTCAGATAATTTTAGGATTATTAGAGTCATTCAATTTGGAAGAAATAAATTTTTATTTTCATTTTTACCAAATTTTGATTGTCTGATGGCGTTCGGGTGGACCTGCTACTACTAAAAAATTGAAATAAAATTCTCTATTCTTAAGGATTACGAAGGGCTCAGTCCCTACTAGAACTCAGGTAATTTTTGGATTATTAGAGTCATTCAATTTGGAAGAAATAAATTTTTATTTTCATTTTTACCAAATTTTGATTGTCTGATGGCGTTCGGGTGGACCTGCTACTACTAAAAAATTGAAATAAAATTCTATATTCTTAAGGATTACGAAGGGCTCAGTCCCTACTAGAACTCAGGTAATTTTTGGATTATTAGAGTCATTCAATTTGGAAGAAATAAATTTTTATTTTCATTTTTACCAAATTTTGATTGTCTGATGGCGTTCGGGTGGACCTGCTACTACTAAAAAATTGAAATAAAATTCTCTATTCTTAAGGATTACGAAGGGCTCAGTCCCTACTAGAACTCAGGTAATTTTTGGATTATTAGAGTCATTCAATTTGGAAGAAATAAATTTTTATTTTCATTTTTACCAAATTTTGATTGTCTGATGGCGTTCGGGTGGACCTGCTACTACTAAAAAATTGAAATAAAATTCTCTATTCTTAAGGATTACGAAGGGCTCAGTCCCTACTAGAACTCAGATAATTTTTGGATTATTAGAGTCATTCAATTTGGAAGAAATAAATTTTTATTTTCATTTTTACCAAATTTTGATTGTCTGATGGCGTTCGGGTGGACCTGCTACTACTAAAAAATTGAAATAAAATTCTCTATTCTTAAGGATTACAAAGGGCTCAGTCCCTACTAGAACTCAGATAATTTTTGGATTATTAGAGTCATTCAATTTGGAAGAAATAAATTTTTATTTTCATTTTTACCAAATTTTGATTGTCTGATGGCGTTCGGGTGGACCTGCTACTACTAAAAAATTGAAATAAAATTCTCTATTCTTAAGGATTACGAAGGGCTCAGTCCCTACTAGAACTCAGATAATTTTAGGATTATTAGAGTCATTCAATTTGGAAGAAATAAATTTTTATTTTCATTTTTACCAAATTTTGATTGTCTGATGGCGTTCGGGTGGACCTGCTACTACTAAAAAATTGAAATAAAATTCTCTATTCTTAAGGATTACAAAGGGCTCAGTCCCTACTAGAACTCAGATAATTTTAGGATTATTAGAGTCATTCAATTTGGAAGAAATAAATTTTTATTTTCATTTTTACCAAATTTTGATTGTCTGATGGCGTTCGGGTGGACCTGCTACTACTAAAAAATTGAAATAAAATTCTCTATTCTTAAGGATTACAAAGGGCTCAGTCCCTACTAGAACTCAGGTAATTTTTGGATTATTAGAGTCATTCAATTTGGAAGAAATAAATTTTTATTTTCATTTTTACCAAATTTTGATTGTCTGATGGCGTTCGGGTGGACCTGCTACTACTAAAAAATTGAAATAAAATTCTCTATTCTTAAGGATTACGAAGGGCTCAGTCCCTACTAGAACTCAGATAATTTTAGGATTATTAGAGTCATTCAATTTGGAAGAAATAAATTTTTATTTTCATTTTTACCAAATTTTGATTGTCTGATGGCGTTCGGGTGGACCTGCTACTACTAAAAAATTGAAATAAAATTCTATATTCTTAAGGATTACAAAGGGCTCAGTCCCTACTAGAACTCAGATAATTTTAGGATTATTAGAGTCATTCAATTTGGAAGAAATAAATTTTTATTTTCATTTTTACCAAATTTTGATTGTCTGATGGCGTTCGGGTGGACCTGCTACTACTAAAAAATTGAAATAAAATTCTCTATTCTTAAGGATTACGAAGGGCTCAGTCCCTACTAGAACTCAGATAATTTTTGGATTATTAGAGTCATTCAATTTGGAAGAAATAAATTTTTATTTTCATTTTTACCAAATTTTGATTGTCTGATGGCGTTCGGGTGGACCTGCTACTACTAAAAAATTGAAATAAAATTCTCTATTCTTAAGGATTACGAAGGGCTCAGTCCCTACTAGAACTCAGATAATTTTAGGATTATTAGAGTCATTCAATTTGGAAGAAATAAATTTTTATTTTCATTTTTACCAAATTTTGATTGTCTGATGGCGTTCGGGTGGACCTGCTACTACTAAAAAATTGAAATAAAATTCTATATTCTTAAGGATTACAAAGGGCTCAGTCCCTACTAGAACTCAGATAATTTTAGGATTATTAGAGTCATTCAATTTGGAAGAAATAAATTTTTATTTTCATTTTTACCAAATTTTGATTGTCTGATGGCGTTCGGGTGGACCTGCTACTACTAAAAAATTGAAATAAAATTCTCTATTCTTAAGGATTACGAAGGGCTCAGTCCCTACTAGAACTCAGATAATTTTAGGATTATTAGAGTCATTCAATTTGGAAGAAATAAATTTTTATTTTCATTTTTACCAAATTTTGATTGTCTGATGGCGTTCGGGTGGACCTGCTACTACTAAAAAATTGAAATAAAATTCTCTATTCTTAAGGATTACGAAGGGCTCAGTCCCTACTAGAACTCAGATAATTTTAGGATTATTAGAGTCATTCAATTTGGAAGAAATAAATTTTTATTTTCATTTTTACCAAATTTTGATTGTCTGATGGCGTTCGGGTGGACCTGCTACTACTAAAAAATTGAAATAAAATTCTCTATTCTTAAGGATTACGAAGGGCTCAGTCCCTACTAGAACTCAGATAATTTTAGGATTATTAGAGTCATTCAATTTGGAAGAAATAAATTTTTATTTTCATTTTTACCAAATTTTGATTGTCTGATGGCGTTCGGGTGGACCTGCTACTACTAAAAAATTGAAATAAAATTCTCTATTCTTAAGGATTACGAAGGGCTCAGTCCCTACTAGAACTCAGATAATTTTTGGATTATTAGAGTCATTCAATTTGGAAGAAATAAATTTTTATTTTCATTTTTACCAAATTTTGATTGTCTGATGGCGTTCGGGTGGACCTGCTACTACTAAAAAATTGAAATAAAATTCTCTATTCTTAAGGATTACGAAGGGCTCAGTCCCTACTAGAACTCAGATAATTTTTGGATTATTAGAGTCATTCAATTTGGAAGAAATAAATTTTTATTTTCATTTTTACCAAATTTTGATTGTCTGATGGCGTTCGGGTGGACCTGCTACTACTAAAAAATTGAAATAAAATTCTATATTCTTAAGGATTACGAAGGGCTCAGTCCCTACTAGAACTCAGATAATTTTAGGATTATTAGAGTCATTCAATTTGGAAGAAATAAATTTTTATTTTCATTTTTACCAAATTTTGATTGTCTGATGGCGTTCGGGTGGACCTGCTACTACTAAAAAATTGAAATAAAATTCTATATTCTTAAGGATTACAAAGGGCTCAGTCCCTACTAGAACTCAGGTAATTTTAGGATTATTAGAGTCATTCAATTTGGAAGAAATAAATTTTTATTTTCATTTTTACCAAATTTTGATTGTCTGATGGCGTTCGGGTGGACCTGCTACTACTAAAAAATTGAAATAAAATTCTATATTCTTAAGGATTACAAAGGGCTCAGTCCCTACTAGAACTCAGGTAATTTTTGGATTATTAGAGTCATTCAATTTGGAAGAAATAAATTTTTATTTTCATTTTTACCAAATTTTGATTGTCTGATGGCGTTCGGGTGGACCTGCTACTACTAAAAAATTGAAATAAAATTCTCTATTCTTAAGGATTACAAAGGGCTCAGTCCCTACTAGAACTCAGATAATTTTTGGATTATTAGAGTCATTCAATTTGGAAGAAATAAATTTTTATTTTCATTTTTACCAAATTTTGATTGTCTGATGGCGTTCGGGTGGACCTGCTACTACTAAAAAATTGAAATAAAATTCTCTATTCTTAAGGATTACGAAGGGCTCAGTCCCTACTAGAACTCAGATAATTTTAGGATTATTAGAGTCATTCAATTTGGAAGAAATAAATTTTTATTTTCATTTTTACCAAATTTTGATTGTCTGATGGCGTTCGGGTGGACCTGCTACTACTAAAAAATTGAAATAAAATTCTCTATTCTTAAGGATTACGAAGGGCTCAGTCCCTACTAGAACTCAGATAATTTTTGGATTATTAGAGTCATTCAATTTGGAAGAAATAAATTTTTATTTTCATTTTTACCAAATTTTGATTGTCTGATGGCGTTCGGGTGGACCTGCTACTACTAAAAAATTGAAATAAAATTCTCTATTCTTAAGGATTACGAAGGGCTCAGTCCCTACTAGAACTCAGATAATTTTTGGATTATTAGAGTCATTCAATTTGGAAGAAATAAATTTTTATTTTCATTTTTACCAAATTTTGATTGTCTGATGGCGTTCGGGTGGACCTGCTACTACTAAAAAATTGAAATAAAATTCTCTATTCTTAAGGATTACGAAGGGCTCAGTCCCTACTAGAACTCAGATAATTTTAGGATTATTAGAGTCATTCAATTTGGAAGAAATAAATTTTTATTTTCATTTTTACCAAATTTTGATTGTCTGATGGCGTTCGGGTGGACCTGCTACTACTAAAAAATTGAAATAAAATTCTCTATTCTTAAGGATTACGAAGGGCTCAGTCCCTACTAGAACTCAGATAATTTTAGGATTATTAGAGTCATTCAATTTGGAAGAAATAAATTTTTATTTTCATTTTTACCAAATTTTGATTGTCTGATGGCGTTCGGGTGGACCTGCTACTACTAAAAAATTGAAATAAAATTCTATATTCTTAAGGATTACGAAGGGCTCAGTCCCTACTAGAACTCAGGTAATTTTTGGATTATTAGAGTCATTCAATTTGGAAGAAATAAATTTTTATTTTCATTTTTACCAAATTTTGATTGTCTGATGGCGTTCGGGTGGACCTGCTACTACTAAAAAATTGAAATAAAATTCTATATTCTTAAGGATTACAAAGGGCTCAGTCCCTACTAGAACTCAGATAATTTTTGGATTATTAGAGTCATTCAATTTGGAAGAAATAAATTTTTATTTTCATTTTTACCAAATTTTGATTGTCTGATGGCGTTCGGGTGGACCTGCTACTACTAAAAAATTGAAATAAAATTCTCTATTCTTAAGGATTACGAAGGGCTCAGTCCCTACTAGAACTCAGATAATTTTAGGATTATTAGAGTCATTCAATTTGGAAGAAATAAATTTTTATTTTCATTTTTACCAAATTTTGATTGTCTGATGGCGTTCGGGTGGACCTGCTACTACTAAAAAATTGAAATAAAATTCTCTATTCTTAAGGATTACAAAGGGCTCAGTCCCTACTAGAACTCAGATAATTTTTGGATTATTAGAGTCATTCAATTTGGAAGAAATAAATTTTTATTTTCATTTTTACCAAATTTTGATTGTCTGATGGCGTTCGGGTGGACCTGCTACTACTAAAAAATTGAAATAAAATTCTCTATTCTTAAGGATTACGAAGGGCTCAGTCCCTACTAGAACTCAGATAATTTTTGGATTATTAGAGTCATTCAATTTGGAAGAAATAAATTTTTATTTTCATTTTTACCAAATTTTGATTGTCTGATGGCGTTCGGGTGGACCTGCTACTACTAAAAAATTGAAATAAAATTCTATATTCTTAAGGATTACGAAGGGCTCAGTCCCTACTAGAACTCAGATAATTTTTGGATTATTAGAGTCATTCAATTTGGAAGAAATAAATTTTTATTTTCATTTTTACCAAATTTTGATTGTCTGATGGCGTTCGGGTGGACCTGCTACTACTAAAAAATTGAAATAAAATTCTCTATTCTTAAGGATTACGAAGGGCTCAGTCCCTACTAGAACTCAGATAATTTTAGGATTATTAGAGTCATTCAATTTGGAAGAAATAAATTTTTATTTTCATTTTTACCAAATTTTGATTGTCTGATGGCGTTCGGGTGGACCTGCTACTACTAAAAAATTGAAATAAAATTCTATATTCTTAAGGATTACAAAGGGCTCAGTCCCTACTAGAACTCAGGTAATTTTTGGATTATTAGAGTCATTCAATTTGGAAGAAATAAATTTTTATTTTCATTTTTACCAAATTTTGATTGTCTGATGGCGTTCGGGTGGACCTGCTACTACTAAAAAATTGAAATAAAATTCTATATTCTTAAGGATTACAAAGGGCTCAGTCCCTACTAGAACTCAGATAATTTTTGGATTATTAGAGTCATTCAATTTGGAAGAAATAAATTTTTATTTTCATTTTTACCAAATTTTGATTGTCTGATGGCGTTCGGGTGGACCTGCTACTACTAAAAAATTGAAATAAAATTCTCTATTCTTAAGGATTACGAAGGGCTCAGTCCCTACTAGAACTCAGGTAATTTTTGGATTATTAGAGTCATTCAATTTGGAAGAAATAAATTTTTATTTTCATTTTTACCAAATTTTGATTGTCTGATGGCGTTCGGGTGGACCTGCTACTACTAAAAAATTGAAATAAAATTCTCTATTCTTAAGGATTACAAAGGGCTCAGTCCCTACTAGAACTCAGATAATTTTAGGATTATTAGAGTCATTCAATTTGGAAGAAATAAATTTTTATTTTCATTTTTACCAAATTTTGATTGTCTGATGGCGTTCGGGTGGACCTGCTACTACTAAAAAATTGAAATAAAATTCTCTATTCTTAAGGATTACAAAGGGCTCAGTCCCTACTAGAACTCAGATAATTTTTGGATTATTAGAGTCATTCAATTTGGAAGAAATAAATTTTTATTTTCATTTTTACCAAATTTTGATTGTCTGATGGCGTTCGGGTGGACCTGCTACTACTAAAAAATTGAAATAAAATTCTCTATTCTTAAGGATTACGAAGGGCTCAGTCC
Organism: Leptopilina syphax; assembly: GCA_032872505.1. Lineage (NCBI taxonomy): Eukaryota > Metazoa > Arthropoda > Insecta > Hymenoptera > Figitidae > Leptopilina > Leptopilina syphax. The sequence continues at coordinate 45,377,905 of CM065470.1, read as the reverse complement.
CTACTAGAACTCAGATAATTTTTGGATTATTAGAGTCATTCAATTTGGAAGAAATAAATTTTTATTTTCATTTTTACCAAATTTTGATTGTCTGATGGCGTTCGGGTGGACCTGCTACTACTAAAAAATTGAAATAAAATTCTCTATTCTTAAGGATTACGAAGGGCTCAGTCCCTACTAGAACTCAGGTAATTTTTGGATTATTAGAGTCATTCAATTTGGAAGAAATAAATTTTTATTTTCATTTTTACCAAATTTTGATTGTCTGATGGCGTTCGGGTGGGTGCTACTACTAAAAAATTGAAATAAAATTCTCTATTCTTAAGGATTACGAAGGGCTCAGTCCCTACTAGAACTCAGATAATTTTTGGATTATTAGAGTCATTCAATTTGGAAGAAATAAATTTTTATTTTCATTTTTACCAAATTTTGATTGTCTGATGGCGTTCGGGTGGACCTGCTACTACTAAAAAATTGAAATAAAATTCTCTATTCTTAAGGATTACAAAGGGCTCAGTCCCTACTAGAACTCAGATAATTTTTGGATTATTAGAGTCATTCAATTTGGAAGAAATAAATTTTTATTTTCATTTTTACCAAATTTTGATTGTCTGATGGCGTTCGGGTGGACCTGCTACTACTAAAAAATTGAAATAAAATTCTATATTCTTAAGGATTACAAAGGGCTCAGTCCCTACTAGAACTCAGGTAATTTTTGGATTATTAGAGTCATTCAATTTGGAAGAAATAAATTTTTATTTTCATTTTTACCAAATTTTGATTGTCTGATGGCGTTCGGGTGAGGGTGCTACTACTAAAAAATTGAAATAAAATTCTCTATTCTTAAGGATTACGAAGGGCTCAGTCCCTACTAGAACTCAGATAATTTTTGGATTATTAGAGTCATTCAATTTGGAAGAAATAAATTTTTATTTTCATTTTTACCAAATTTTGATTGTCTGATGGCGTTCGGGTGGACCTGCTACTACTAAAAAATTGAAATAAAATTCTATATTCTTAAGGATTACAAAGGGCTCAGTCCCTACTAGAACTCAGATAATTTTAGGATTATTAGAGTCATTCAATTTGGAAGAAATAAATTTTTATTTTCATTTTTACCAAATTTTGATTGTCTGATGGCGTTCGGGTGGACCTGCTACTACTAAAAAATTGAAATAAAATTCTATATTCTTAAGGATTACAAAGGGCTCAGTCCCTACTAGAACTCAGGTAATTTTTGGATTATTAGAGTCATTCAATTTGGAAGAAATAAATTTTTATTTTCATTTTTACCAAATTTTGATTGTCTGATGGCGTTCGGGTGGACCTGCTACTACTAAAAAATTGAAATAAAATTCTCTATTCTTAAGGATTACAAAGGGCTCAGTCCCTACTAGAACTCAGGTAATTTTTGGATTATTAGAGTCATTCAATTTGGAAGAAATAAATTTTTATTTTCATTTTTACCAAATTTTGATTGTCTGATGGCGTTCGGGTGGACCTGCTACTACTAAAAAATTGAAATAAAATTCTCTATTCTTAAGGATTACAAAGGGCTCAGTCCCTACTAGAACTCAGATAATTTTTGGATTATTAGAGTCATTCAATTTGGAAGAAATAAATTTTTATTTTCATTTTTACCAAATTTTGATTGTCTGATGGCGTTCGGGTGGACCTGCTACTACTAAAAAATTGAAATAAAATTCTCTATTCTTAAGGATTACGAAGGGCTCAGTCCCTACTAGAACTCAGGTAATTTTTGGATTATTAGAGTCATTCAATTTGGAAGAAATAAATTTTTATTTTCATTTTTACCAAATTTTGATTGTCTGATGGCGTTCGGGTGGACCTGCTACTACTAAAAAATTGAAATAAAATTCTCTATTCTTAAGGATTACGAAGGGCTCAGTCCCTACTAGAACTCAGATAATTTTAGGATTATTAGAGTCATTCAATTTGGAAGAAATAAATTTTTATTTTCATTTTTACCAAATTTTGATTGTCTGATGGCGTTCGGGTGAGGGTGCTACTACTAAAAAATTGAAATAAAATTCTCTATTCTTAAGGATTACAAAGGGCTCAGTCCCTACTAGAACTCAGGTAATTTTTGGATTATTAGAGTCATTCAATTTGGAAGAAATAAATTTTTATTTTCATTTTTACCAAATTTTGATTGTCTGATGGCGTTCGGGTGGACCTGCTACTACTAAAAAATTGAAATAAAATTCTCTATTCTTAAGGATTACGAAGGGCTCAGTCCCTACTAGAACTCAGATAATTTTTGGATTATTAGAGTCATTCAATTTGGAAGAAATAAATTTTTATTTTCATTTTTACCAAATTTTGATTGTCTGATGGCGTTCGGGTGAGGGTGCTACTACTAAAAAATTGAAATAAAATTCTATATTCTTAAGGATTACAAAGGGCTCAGTCCCTACTAGAACTCAGGTAATTTTTGGATTATTAGAGTCATTCAATTTGGAAGAAATAAATTTTTATTTTCATTTTTACCAAATTTTGATTGTCTGATGGCGTTCGGGTGGACCTGCTACTACTAAAAAATTGAAATAAAATTCTCTATTCTTAAGGATTACGAAGGGCTCAGTCCCTACTAGAACTCAGGTAATTTTTGGATTATTAGAGTCATTCAATTTGGAAGAAATAAATTTTTATTTTCATTTTTACCAAATTTTGATTGTCTGATGGCGTTCGGGTGGACCTGCTACTACTAAAAAATTGAAATAAAATTCTATATTCTTAAGGATTACGAAGGGCTCAGTCCCTACTAGAACTCAGGTAATTTTTGGATTATTAGAGTCATTCAATTTGGAAGAAATAAATTTTTATTTTCATTTTTACCAAATTTTGATTGTCTGATGGCGTTCGGGTGGACCTGCTACTACTAAAAAATTGAAATAAAATTCTCTATTCTTAAGGATTACGAAGGGCTCAGTCCCTACTAGAACTCAGGTAATTTTTGGATTATTAGAGTCATTCAATTTGGAAGAAATAAATTTTTATTTTCATTTTTACCAAATTTTGATTGTCTGATGGCGTTCGGGTGGACCTGCTACTACTAAAAAATTGAAATAAAATTCTCTATTCTTAAGGATTACGAAGGGCTCAGTCCCTACTAGAACTCAGATAATTTTTGGATTATTAGAGTCATTCAATTTGGAAGAAATAAATTTTTATTTTCATTTTTACCAAATTTTGATTGTCTGATGGCGTTCGGGTGGACCTGCTACTACTAAAAAATTGAAATAAAATTCTCTATTCTTAAGGATTACAAAGGGCTCAGTCCCTACTAGAACTCAGATAATTTTTGGATTATTAGAGTCATTCAATTTGGAAGAAATAAATTTTTATTTTCATTTTTACCAAATTTTGATTGTCTGATGGCGTTCGGGTGGACCTGCTACTACTAAAAAATTGAAATAAAATTCTCTATTCTTAAGGATTACGAAGGGCTCAGTCCCTACTAGAACTCAGGTAATTTTTGGATTATTAGAGTCATTCAATTTGGAAGAAATAAATTTTTATTTTCATTTTTACCAAATTTTGATTGTCTGATGGCGTTCGGGTGGACCTGCTACTACTAAAAAATTGAAATAAAATTCTCTATTCTTAAGGATTACGAAGGGCTCAGTCCCTACTAGAACTCAGGTAATTTTTGGATTATTAGAGTCATTCAATTTGGAAGAAATAAATTTTTATTTTCATTTTTACCAAATTTTGATTGTCTGATGGCGTTCGGGTGGACCTGCTACTACTAAAAAATTGAAATAAAATTCTCTATTCTTAAGGATTACGAAGGGCTCAGTCCCTACTAGAACTCAGGTAATTTTTGGATTATTAGAGTCATTCAATTTGGAAGAAATAAATTTTTATTTTCATTTTTACCAAATTTTGATTGTCTGATGGCGTTCGGGTGGACCTGCTACTACTAAAAAATTGAAATAAAATTCTATATTCTTAAGGATTACAAAGGGCTCAGTCCCTACTAGAACTCAGGTAATTTTTGGATTATTAGAGTCATTCAATTTGGAAGAAATAAATTTTTATTTTCATTTTTACCAAATTTTGATTGTCTGATGGCGTTCGGGTGGACCTGCTACTACTAAAAAATTGAAATAAAATTCTCTATTCTTAAGGATTACAAAGGGCTCAGTCCCTACTAGAACTCAGGTAATTTTTGGATTATTAGAGTCATTCAATTTGGAAGAAATAAATTTTTATTTTCATTTTTACCAAATTTTGATTGTCTGATGGCGTTCGGGTGGACCTGCTACTACTAAAAAATTGAAATAAAATTCTCTATTCTTAAGGATTACAAAGGGCTCAGTCCCTACTAGAACTCAGGTAATTTTTGGATTATTAGAGTCATTCAATTTGGAAGAAATAAATTTTTATTTTCATTTTTACCAAATTTTGATTGTCTGATGGCGTTCGGGTGGACCTGCTACTACTAAAAAATTGAAATAAAATTCTCTATTCTTAAGGATTACGAAGGGCTCAGTCCCTACTAGAACTCAGGTAATTTTTGGATTATTAGAGTCATTCAATTTGGAAGAAATAAATTTTTATTTTCATTTTTACCAAATTTTGATTGTCTGATGGCGTTCGGGTGGACCTGCTACTACTAAAAAATTGAAATAAAATTCTCTATTCTTAAGGATTACGAAGGGCTCAGTCCCTACTAGAACTCAGATAATTTTTGGATTATTAGAGTCATTCAATTTGGAAGAAATAAATTTTTATTTTCATTTTTACCAAATTTTGATTGTCTGATGGCGTTCGGGTGGACCTGCTACTACTAAAAAATTGAAATAAAATTCTATATTCTTAAGGATTACAAAGGGCTCAGTCCCTACTAGAACTCAGGTAATTTTTGGATTATTAGAGTCATTCAATTTGGAAGAAATAAATTTTTATTTTCATTTTTACCAAATTTTGATTGTCTGATGGCGTTCGGGTGGACCTGCTACTACTAAAAAATTGAAATAAAATTCTATATTCTTAAGGATTACAAAGGGCTCAGTCCCTACTAGAACTCAGATAATTTTAGGATTATTAGAGTCATTCAATTTGGAAGAAATAAATTTTTATTTTCATTTTTACCAAATTTTGATTGTCTGATGGCGTTCGGGTGAGGGTGCTACTACTAAAAAATTGAAATAAAATTCTCTATTCTTAAGGATTACGAAGGGCTCAGTCCCTACTAGAACTCAGGTAATTTTTGGATTATTAGAGTCATTCAATTTGGAAGAAATAAATTTTTATTTTCATTTTTACCAAATTTTGATTGTCTGATGGCGTTCGGGTGGACCTGCTACTACTAAAAAATTGAAATAAAATTCTCTATTCTTAAGGATTACAAAGGGCTCAGTCCCTACTAGAACTCAGATAATTTTAGGATTATTAGAGTCATTCAATTTGGAAGAAATAAATTTTTATTTTCATTTTTACCAAATTTTGATTGTCTGATGGCGTTCGGGTGGACCTGCTACTACTAAAAAATTGAAATAAAATTCTATATTCTTAAGGATTACAAAGGGCTCAGTCCCTACTAGAACTCAGATAATTTTAGGATTATTAGAGTCATTCAATTTGGAAGAAATAAATTTTTATTTTCATTTTTACCAAATTTTGATTGTCTGATGGCGTTCGGGTGGACCTGCTACTACTAAAAAATTGAAATAAAATTCTCTATTCTTAAGGATTACGAAGGGCTCAGTCCCTACTAGAACTCAGGTAATTTTTGGATTATTAGAGTCATTCAATTTGGAAGAAATAAATTTTTATTTTCATTTTTACCAAATTTTGATTGTCTGATGGCGTTCGGGTGGACCTGCTACTACTAAAAAATTGAAATAAAATTCTCTATTCTTAAGGATTACGAAGGGCTCAGTCCCTACTAGAACTCAGATAATTTTAGGATTATTAGAGTCATTCAATTTGGAAGAAATAAATTTTTATTTTCATTTTTACCAAATTTTGATTGTCTGATGGCGTTCGGGTGAGGGTGCTACTACTAAAAAATTGAAATAAAATTCTATATTCTTAAGGATTACAAAGGGCTCAGTCCCTACTAGAACTCAGATAATTTTAGGATTATTAGAGTCATTCAATTTGGAAGAAATAAATTTTTATTTTCATTTTTACCAAATTTTGATTGTCTGATGGCGTTCGGGTGACCTGCTACTACTAAAAAATTGAAATAAAATTCTCTATTCTTAAGGATTACGAAGGGCTCAGTCCCTACTAGAACTCAGGTAATTTTTGGATTATTAGAGTCATTCAATTTGGAAGAAATAAATTTTTATTTTCATTTTTACCAAATTTTGATTGTCTGATGGCGTTCGGGTGGACCTGCTACTACTAAAAAATTGAAATAAAATTCTCTATTCTTAAGGATTACGAAGGGCTCAGTCCCTACTAGAACTCAGATAATTTTAGGATTATTAGAGTCATTCAATTTGGAAGAAATAAATTTTTATTTTCATTTTTACCAAATTTTGATTGTCTGATGGCGTTCGGGTGGACCTGCTACTACTAAAAAATTGAAATAAAATTCTCTATTTTTAAGGATTACAAAGGGCTCAGTCCCTACTAGAACTCAGATAATTTTAGGATTATTAGAGTCATTCAATTTGGAAGAAATAAATTTTTATTTTCATTTTTACCAAATTTTGATTGTCTGATGGCGTTCGGGTGGACCTGCTACTACTAAAAAATTGAAATAAAATTCTCTATTCTTAAGGATTACGAAGGGCTCAGTCCCTACTAGAACTCAGATAATTTTAGGATTATTAGAGTCATTCAATTTGGAAGAAATAAATTTTTATTTTCATTTTTACCAAATTTTGATTGTCTGATGGCGTTCGGGTGGACCTGCTACTACTAAAAAATTGAAATAAAATTCTCTATTCTTAAGGATTACGAAGAATTCAGTCCCTACTAGAACTCAGATAATTTTAGGATTATTAGAGTCATTCAATTTGGAAGAAATAAATTTTTATTTTCATTTTTACCAAATTTTGATTGTCTGATGGCGTTCGGGTGGACCTGCTACTACTAAAAAATTGAAATAAAATTCTCTATTCTTAAGGATTACGAAGGGCTCAGTCCCTACTAGAACTCAGGTAATTTTTGGATTATTAGAGTCATTCAATTTGGAAGAAATAAATTTTTATTTTCATTTTTACCAAATTTTGATTGTCTGATGGCGTTCGGGTGGACCTGCTACTACTAAAAAATTGAAATAAAATTCTATATTCTTAAGGATTACGAAGGGCTCAGTCCCTACTAGAACTCAGATAATTTTTGGATTATTAGAGTCATTCAATTTGGAAGAAATAAATTTTTATTTTCATTTTTACCAAATTTTGATTGTCTGATGGCGTTCGGGTGGACCTGCTACTACTAAAAAATTGAAATAAAATTCTCTATTCTTAAGGATTACGAAGGGCTCAGTCCCTACTAGAACTCAGGTAATTTTTGGATTATTAGAGTCATTCAATTTGGAAGAAATAAATTTTTATTTTCATTTTTACCAAATTTTGATTGTCTGATGGCGTTCGGGTGGACCTGCTACTACTAAAAAATTGAAATAAAATTCTCTATTCTTAAGGATTACGAAGAATTCAGTCCCTACTAGAACTCAGGTAATTTTTGGATTATTAGAGTCATTCAATTTGGAAGAAATAAATTTTTATTTTCATTTTTACCAAATTTTGATTGTCTGATGGCGTTCGGGTGGACCTGCTACTACTAAAAAATTGAAATAAAATTCTCTATTCTTAAGGATTACGAAGGGCTCAGTCCCTACTAGAACTCAGGTAATTTTTGGATTATTAGAGTCATTCAATTTGGAAGAAATAAATTTTTATTTTCATTTTTACCAAATTTTGATTGTCTGATGGCGTTCGGGTGGGGTGCTACTACTAAAAAATTGAAATAAAATTCTCTATTTTTAAGGATTACAAAGGGCTCAGTCCCTACTAGAACTCAGATAATTTTAGGATTATTAGAGTCATTCAATTTGGAAGAAATAAATTTTTATTTTCATTTTTACCAAATTTTGATTGTCTGATGGCGTTCGGGTGGACCTGCTACTACTAAAAAATTGAAATAAAATTCTCTATTCTTAAGGATTACGAAGGGCTCAGTCCCTACTAGAACTCAGGTAATTTTTGGATTATTAGAGTCATTCAATTTGGAAGAAATAAATTTTTATTTTCATTTTTACCAAATTTTGATTGTCTGATGGCGTTCGGGTGGACCTGCTACTACTAAAAAATTGAAATAAAATTCTATATTCTTAAGGATTACAAAGGGCTCAGTCCCTACTAGAACTCAGGTAATTTTTGGATTATTAGAGTCATTCAATTTGGAAGAAATAAATTTTTATTTTCATTTTTACCAAATTTTGATTGTCTGATGGCGTTCGGGTGGACCTGCTACTACTAAAAAATTGAAATAAAATTCTCTATTCTTAAGGATTACAAAGGGCTCAGTCCCTACTAGAACTCAGGTAATTTTTGGATTATTAGAGTCATTCAATTTGGAAGAAATAAATTTTTATTTTCATTTTTACCAAATTTTGATTGTCTGATGGCGTTCGGGTGGACCTGCTACTACTAAAAAATTGAAATAAAATTCTATATTCTTAAGGATTACGAAGGGCTCAGTCCCTACTAGAACTCAGATAATTTTTGGATTATTAGAGTCATTCAATTTGGAAGAAATAAATTTTTATTTTCATTTTTACCAAATTTTGATTGTCTGATGGCGTTCGGGTGGACCTGCTACTACTAAAAAATTGAAATAAAATTCTATATTCTTAAGGATTACAAAGGGCTCAGTCCCTACTAGAACTCAGGTAATTTTTGGATTATTAGAGTCATTCAATTTGGAAGAAATAAATTTTTATTTTCATTTTTACCAAATTTTGATTGTCTGATGGCGTTCGGGTGGACCTGCTACTACTAAAAAATTGAAATAAAATTCTATATTCTTAAGGATTACGAAGGGCTCAGTCCCTACTAGAACTCAGATAATTTTTGGATTATTAGAGTCATTCAATTTGGAAGAAATAAATTTTTATTTTCATTTTTACCAAATTTTGATTGTCTGATGGCGTTCGGGTGGACCTGCTACTACTAAAAAATTGAAATAAAATTCTATATTCTTAAGGATTACAAAGGGCTCAGTCCCTACTAGAACTCAGGTAATTTTTGGATTATTAGAGTCATTCAATTTGGAAGAAATAAATTTTTATTTTCATTTTTACCAAATTTTGATTGTCTGATGGCGTTCGGGTGAGGGTGCTACTACTAAAAAATTGAAATAAAATTCTCTATTCTTAAGGATTACAAAGGGCTCAGTCCCTACTAGAACTCAGATAATTTTAGGATTATTAGAGTCATTCAATTTGGAAGAAATAAATTTTTATTTTCATTTTTACCAAATTTTGATTGTCTGATGGCGTTCGGGTGGACCTGCTACTACTAAAAAATTGAAATAAAATTCTCTATTCTTAAGGATTACGAAGGGCTCAGTCCCTACTAGAACTCAGGTAATTTTTGGATTATTAGAGTCATTCAATTTGGAAGAAATAAATTTTTATTTTCATTTTTACCAAATTTTGATTGTCTGATGGCGTTCGGGTGGACCTGCTACTACTAAAAAATTGAAATAAAATTCTCTATTCTTAAGGATTACGAAGGGCTCAGTCCCTACTAGAACTCAGATAATTTTAGGATTATTAGAGTCATTCAATTTGGAAGAAATAAATTTTTATTTTCATTTTTACCAAATTTTGATTGTCTGATGGCGTTCGGGTGGACCTGCTACTACTAAAAAATTGAAATAAAATTCTATATTCTTAAGGATTACGAAGGGCTCAGTCCCTACTAGAACTCAGATAATTTTTGGATTATTAGAGTCATTCAATTTGGAAGAAATAAATTTTTATTTTCATTTTTACCAAATTTTGATTGTCTGATGGCGTTCGGGTGAGGGTGCTACTACTAAAAAATTGAAATAAAATTCTCTATTCTTAAGGATTACGAAGGGCTCAGTCCCTACTAGAACTCAGATAATTTTTGGATTATTAGAGTCATTCAATTTGGAAGAAATAAATTTTTATTTTCATTTTTACCAAATTTTGATTGTCTGATGGCGTTCGGGTGAGGGTGCTACTACTAAAAAATTGAAATAAAATTCTATATTCTTAAGGATTACAAAGGGCTCAGTCCCTACTAGAACTCAGGTAATTTTTGGATTATTAGAGTCATTCAATTTGGAAGAAATAAATTTTTATTTTCATTTTTACCAAATTTTGATTGTCTGATGGCGTTCGGGTGGACCTGCTACTACTAAAAAATTGAAATAAAATTCTATATTCTTAAGGATTACAAAGGGCTCAGTCCCTACTAGAACTCAGGTAATTTTTGGATTATTAGAGTCATTCAATTTGGAAGAAATAAATTTTTATTTTCATTTTTACCAAATTTTGATTGTCTGATGGCGTTCGGGTGGACCTGCTACTACTAAAAAATTGAAATAAAATTCTATATTCTTAAGGATTACAAAGGGCTCAGTCCCTACTAGAACTCAGGTAATTTTTGGATTATTAGAGTCATTCAATTTGGAAGAAATAAATTTTTATTTTCATTTTTACCAAATTTTGATTGTCTGATGGCGTTCGGGTGGACCTGCTACTACTAAAAAATTGAAATAAAATTCTCTATTCTTAAGGATTACAAAGGGCTCAGTCCCTACTAGAACTCAGGTAATTTTTGGATTATTAGAGTCATTCAATTTGGAAGAAATAAATTTTTATTTTCATTTTTACCAAATTTTGATTGTCTGATGGCGTTCGGGTGGACCTGCTACTACTAAAAAATTGAAATAAAATTCTATATTCTTAAGGATTACAAAGGGCTCAGTCCCTACTAGAACTCAGGTAATTTTTGGATTATTAGAGTCATTCAATTTGGAAGAAATAAATTTTTATTTTCATTTTTACCAAATTTTGATTGTCTGATGGCGTTCGGGTGAGGGTGCTACTACTAAAAAATTGAAATAAAATTCTCTATTCTTAAGGATTACAAAGGGCTCAGTCCCTACTAGAACTCAGGTAATTTTTGGATTATTAGAGTCATTCAATTTGGAAGAAATAAATTTTTATTTTCATTTTTACCAAATTTTGATTGTCTGATGGCGTTCGGGTGAGGGTGCTACTACTAAAAAATTGAAATAAAATTCTCTATTCTTAAGGATTACGAAGGGCTCAGTCCCTACTAGAACTCAGATAATTTTAGGATTATTAGAGTCATTCAATTTGGAAGAAATAAATTTTTATTTTCATTTTTACCAAATTTTGATTGTCTGATGGCGTTCGGGTGGACCTGCTACTACTAAAAAATTGAAATAAAATTCTCTATTCTTAAGGATTACAAAGGGCTCAGTCCCTACTAGAACTCAGGTAATTTTTGGATTATTAGAGTCATTCAATTTGGAAGAAATAAATTTTTATTTTCATTTTTACCAAATTTTGATTGTCTGATGGCGTTCGGGTGAGGGTGCTACTACTAAAAAATTGAAATAAAATTCTCTATTCTTAAGGATTACAAAGGGCTCAGTCCCTACTAGAACTCAGATAATTTTAGGATTATTAGAGTCATTCAATTTGGAAGAAATAAATTTTTATTTTCATTTTTACCAAATTTTGATTGTCTGATGGCGTTCGGGTGAGGGTGCTACTACTAAAAAATTGAAATAAAATTCTATATTCTTAAGGATTACAAAGGGCTCAGTCCCTACTAGAACTCAGGTAATTTTTGGATTATTAGAGTCATTCAATTTGGAAGAAATAAATTTTTATTTTCATTTTTACCAAATTTTGATTGTCTGATGGCGTTCGGGTGAGGGTGCTACTACTAAAAAATTGAAATAAAATTCTCTATTCTTAAGGATTACGAAGGGCTCAGTCCCTACTAGAACTCAGATAATTTTAGGATTATTAGAGTCATTCAATTTGGAAGAAATAAATTTTTATTTTCATTTTTACCAAATTTTGATTGTCTGATGGCGTTCGGGTGGACCTGCTACTACTAAAAAATTGAAATAAAATTCTATATTCTTAAGGATTACAAAGGGCTCAGTCCCTACTAGAACTCAGGTAATTTTTGGATTATTAGAGTCATTCAATTTGGAAGAAATAAATTTTTATTTTCATTTTTACCAAATTTTGATTGTCTGATGGCGTTCGGGTGAGGGTGCTACTACTAAAAAATTGAAATAAAATTCTCTATTCTTAAGGATTACAAAGGGCTCAGTCCCTACTAGAACTCAGATAATTTTAGGATTATTAGAGTCATTCAATTTGGAAGAAATAAATTTTTATTTTCATTTTTACCAAATTTTGATTGTCTGATGGCGTTCGGGTGAGGGTGCTACTACTAAAAAATTGAAATAAAATTCTCTATTCTTAAGGATTACGAAGGGCTCAGTCCCTACTAGAACTCAGGTAATTTTTGGATTATTAGAGTCATTCAATTTGGAAGAAATAAATTTTTATTTTCATTTTTACCAAATTTTGATTGTCTGATGGCGTTCGGGTGGACCTGCTACTACTAAAAAATTGAAATAAAATTCTCTATTCTTAAGGATTACGAAGGGCTCAGTCCCTACTAGAACTCAGATAATTTTTGGATTATTAGAGTCATTCAATTTGGAAGAAATAAATTTTTATTTTCATTTTTACCAAATTTTGATTGTCTGATGGCGTTCGGGTGGACCTGCTACTACTAAAAAATTGAAATAAAATTCTATATTCTTAAGGATTACAAAGGGCTCAGTCCCTACTAGAACTCAGGTAATTTTTGGATTATTAGAGTCATTCAATTTGGAAGAAATAAATTTTTATTTTCATTTTTACCAAATTTTGATTGTCTGATGGCGTTCGGGTGAGGGTGCTACTACTAAAAAATTGAAATAAAATTCTATATTCTTAAGGATTACAAAGGGCTCAGTCCCTACTAGAACTCAGATAATTTTAGGATTATTAGAGTCATTCAATTTGGAAGAAATAAATTTTTATTTTCATTTTTACCAAATTTTGATTGTCTGATGGCGTTCGGGTGAGGGTGCTACTACTTAAAAATTGAAATAAAATTCTCTATTCTTAAGGATTACGAAGAATTCAGTCCCTACTAGAACTCAGGTAATTTTTGGATTATTAGAGTCATTCAATTTGGAAGAAATAAATTTTTATTTTCATTTTTACCAAATTTTGATTGTCTGATGGCGTTCGGGTGGACCTGCTACTACTAAAAAATTGAAATAAAATTCTCTATTCTTAAGGATTACGAAGAATTCAGTCCCTACTAGAACTCAGATAATTTTAGGATTATTAGAGTCATTCAATTTGGAAGAAATAAATTTTTATTTTCATTTTTACCAAATTTTGATTGTCTGATGGCGTTCGGGTGGACCTGCTACTACTAAAAAATTGAAATAAAATTCTATATTCTTAAGGATTACGAAGGGCTCAGTCCCTACTAGAACTCAGATAATTTTTAGATTATTAGAGTCATTCAATTTGGAAGAAATAAATTTTTATTTTCATTTTTACCAAATTTTGATTGTCTGATGGCGTTCGGGTGAGGGTGCTACTACTAAAAAATTGAAATAAAATTCTCTATTCTTAAGGATTACGAAGGGCTTAGTCCCTACTAGAACTCAGATATTTTTGGATTATTAGAGTCATTCAATTTGGAAGAAATAAATTTTTATTTTCATTTTTACCAAATTTTGATTGTCTGATGGCGTTCGGGTGAGGGTGCTACTACTAAAAAATTGAAATAAAATTCTATATTCTTAAGGATTACAAAGGGCTCAGTCCCTACTAGAACTCAGGTAATTTTTGGATTATTAGAGTCATTCAATTTGGAAGAAATAAATTTTTATTTTCATTTTTACCAAATTTTGATTGTCTGATGGCGTTCGGGTGGACCTGCTACTACTAAAAAATTGAAATAAAATTCTCTATTCTTAAGGATTACAAAGGGCTCAGTCCCTACTAGAACTCAGGTAATTTTTAAATTATTAGAGTCATTCAATTTGGAAGAAATAAATTTTTATTTTCATTTTTACCAAATTTTGATTGTCTGATGGCGTTCGGGTGGACCTGCTACTACTAAAAAATTGAAATAAAATTCTCTATTCTTAAGGATTACAAAGGGCTCAGTCCCTACTAGAACTCAGGTAATTTTTGGATTATTAGAGTCATTCAATTTGGAAGAAATAAATTTTTATTTTCATTTTTACCAAATTTTGATTGTCTGATGGCGTTCGGGTGGACCTGCTACTACTAAAAAATTGAAATAAAATTCTATATTCTTAAGGATTACGAAGGGCTCAGTCCCTACTAGAACTCAGGTAATTTTTGGATTATTAGAGTCATTCAATTTGGAAGAAATAAATTTTTATTTTCATTTTTACCAAATTTTGATTGTCTGATGGCGTTCGGGTGGACCTGCTACTACTAAAAAATTGAAATAAAATTCTCTATTCTTAAGGATTACAAAGGGCTCAGTCCCTACTAGAACTCAGGTAATTTTTGGATTATTAGAGTCATTCAATTTGGAAGAAATAAATTTTTATTTTCATTTTTACCAAATTTTGATTGTCTGATGGCGTTCGGGTGGACCTGCTACTACTAAAAAAATGAAATAAAATTCTCTATTCTTAAGGATTACAAAGGGCTCAGTCCCTACTAGAACTCAGGTAATTTTTGGATTATTAGAGTCATTCAATTTGGAAGAAATAAATTTTTATTTTCATTTTTACCAAATTTTGATTGTCTGATGGCGTTCGGGTGGACCTGCTACTACTAAAAAATTGAAATAAAATTCTATATTCTTAAGGATTACAAAGGGCTCAGTCCCTACTAGAACTCAGGTAATTTTTGGATTATTAGAGTCATTCAATTTGGAAGAAATAAATTTTTATTTTCATTTTTACCAAATTTTGATTGTCTGATGGCGTTCGGGTGAGGGTGCTACTACTAAAAAATTGAAATAAAATTCTCTATTCTTAAGGATTACAAAGGGCTCAGTCCCTACTAGAACTCAGGTAATTTTTGGATTATTAGAGTCATTCAATTTGGAAGAAATAAATTTTTATTTTCATTTTTACCAAATTTTGATTGTCTGATGGCGTTCGGGTGAGGGTGCTACTACTAAAAAATTGAAATAAAATTCTCTATTCTTAAGGATTACGAAGGGCTCAGTCCCTACTAGAACTCAGATAATTTTAGGATTATTAGAGTCATTCAATTTGGAAGAAATAAATTTTTATTTTCATTTTTACCAAATTTTGATTGTCTGATGGCGTTCGGGTGGACCTGCTACTACTAAAAAATTGAAATAAAATTCTATATTCTTAAGGATTACAAAGGGCTCAGTCCCTACTAGAACTCAGGTAATTTTTGGATTATTAGAGTCATTCAATTTGGAAGAAATAAATTTTTATTTTCATTTTTACCAAATTTTGATTGTCTGATGGCGTTCGGGTGAGGGTGCTACTACTAAAAAATTGAAATAAAATTCTCTATTCTTAAGGATTACAAAGGGCTCAGTCCCTACTAGAACTCAGATAATTTTAGGATTATTAGAGTCATTCAATTTGGAAGAAATAAATTTTTATTTTCATTTTTACCAAATTTTGATTGTCTGATGGCGTTCGGGTGAGGGTGCTACTACTAAAAAATTGAAATAAAATTCTATATTCTTAAGGATTACAAAGGGCTCAGTCCCTACTAGAACTCAGGTAATTTTTGGATTATTAGAGTCATTCAATTTGGAAGAAATAAATTTTTATTTTCATTTTTACCAAATTTTGATTGTCTGATGGCGTTCGGGTGAGGGTGCTACTACTAAAAAATTGAAATAAAATTCTCTATTCTTAAGGATTACGAAGGGCTCAGTCCCTACTAGAACTCAGATAATTTTAGGATTATTAGAGTCATTCAATTTGGAAGAAATAAATTTTTATTTTCATTTTTACCAAATTTTGATTGTCTGATGGCGTTCGGGTGGACCTGCTACTACTAAAAAAATGAAATAAAATTCTATATTCTTAAGGATTACAAAGGGCTCAGTCCCTACTAGAACTCAGGTAATTTTTGGATTATTAGAGTCATTCAATTTGGAAGAAATAAATTTTTATTTTCATTTTTACCAAATTTTGATTGTCTGATGGCGTTCGGGTGAGGGTGCTACTACTAAAAAATTGAAATAAAATTCTATATTCTTAAGGATTACAAAGGGCTCAGTCCCTACTAGAACTTAGATAATTTTAGGATTATTAGAGTCATTCAATTTGGAAGAAATAAATTTTTATTTTCATTTTTACCAAATTTTGATTGTCTGATGGCGTTCGGGTGAGGGTGCTACTACTAAAAAATTGAAATAAAATTCTCTATTCTTAAGGATTACGAAGGGCTTAGTCCCTACTAGAACTCAGGTAATTTTTGGATTATTAGAGTCATTCAATTTGGAAGAAATAAATTTTTATTTTCATTTTTACCAAATTTTGATTGTCTGATGGCGTTCGGGTGGACCTGCTACTACTAAAAAATTGAAATAAAATTCTCTATTCTTAAGGATTACGAAGGGCTCAGTCCCTACTAGAACTCAGATAATTTTAGGATTATTAGAGTCATTCAATTTGGAAGAAATAAATTTTTATTTTCATTTTTACCAAATTTTGATTGTCTGATGGCGTTCGGGTGAGGGTGCTACTACTAAAAAATTGAATTAAAATTCTATATTCTTAAGGATTACAAAGGGCTCAGTCCCTACTAGAACTTAGATAATTTTAGGATTATTAGAGTCATTCAATTTGGAAGAAATAAATTTTTATTTTCATTTTTACCAAATTTTGATTGTCTGATGGCGTTCGGGTGAGGGTGCTACTACTTAAAAATTGAAATAAAACACTCTATTCTTAAGGATTACGAAGAATTCAGTCCCTACTAGAACTCAGGTAATTTTTGGATTATTAGAGTCATTCAATTTGGAAGAAATAAATTTTTATTTTCATTTTTACCAAATTTTGATTGTCTGATGGCGTTCGGGTGGACCTGCTACTACTAAAAAATTGAAATAAAATTCTCTATTCTTAAGGATTACGAAGAATTCAGTCCCTACTAGAACTCAGATAATTTTAGGATTATTAGAGTCATTCAATTTGGAAGAAATAAATTTTTATTTTCATTTTTACCAAATTTTGATTGTCTGATGGCGTTCGGGTGGACCTGCTACTACTAAAAAATTTAAATAAAATTCTCTATTTTTAAGGATTACAAAGGGCTCAGTCCCTACTAGAACTCAGATAATTTTAGGATTATTAGAGTCATTCAATTTGGAAGAAATAAATTTTTATTTTCATTTTTACCAAATTTTGATTGTCTGATGGCGTTCGGGTGGACCTGCTACTACTAAAAAATTGAAATAAAATTCTCTATTCTTAAGGATTACGAAGAATTCAGTCCCTACTAGAACTCAGATAATTTTAGGATTATTAGAGTCATTTAATTTGGAAGAAATAAATTTTTATTTTCATTTTTACCAAATTTTGATTGTCTGATGGCGTTCGGGTGGACCTGCTACTACTAAAAAATTGAAATAAAATTCTATATTCTTAAGGATTACGAAGGGCTCAGTCCCTACTAGAACTCAGATAATTTTTGGATTATTAGAGTCATTCAATTTGGAAGAAATAAATTTTTATTTTCATTTTTACCAAATTTTGATTGTCTGATGGCGTTCGGGTGAGGGTGCTACTACTAAAAAATTAAAATAAAATTCTCTATTCTTAAGGATTACGAAGGGCTCAGTCCCTACTAGAACTCAGATAATTTTTGGATTATTAGAGTCATTCAATTTGGAAGAAATAAATTTTTATTTTCATTTTTACCAAATTTTGATTGTCTGATGGCGTTCGGGTGGACCTGCTACTACTAAAAAATTGAAATAAAATTCTCTATTCTTAAGGATTACGAAGGGCTCAGTCCCTACTAGAACTCAGATAATTTTAGGATTATTAGAGTCATTCAATTTGGAAGAAATAAATTTTTATTTTCATTTTTACCAAATTTTGATTGTCTGATGGCGTTCGGGTGGACCTGCTACTACTAAAAAATTGAAATAAAATTCTCTATTCTTAAGGATTACGAAGGGCTCAGTCCCTACTAGAACTCAGATAATTTTAGGATTATTAGAGTCATTCAATTTGGGAGAAATAAATTTTTATTTTCATTTTTACCAAATTTTGATTGTCTGATGGCGTTCGGGTGGACCTGCTACTACTAAAAAATTGAAATAAAATTCTATATTCTTAAGGATTACGAAGGGCTCAGTCCCTACTAAAACTCAGGTAATTTTTGGATTATTAGAGTCATTCAATTTGGAAGAAATAAATTTTTATTTTCATTTTTACCAAATTTTGATTGTCTGATGGCGTTCGGGTGAGGGTGCTACTACTAAAAAATTGAAATAAAATTCTCTATTCTTAAGGATTACGAAGGGCTCAGTTCCTACTAGAACTCAGATAATTTTTGGATTATTAGAGTCATTCAATTTGGAAGAAATAAATTTTTATTTTCATTTTTACCAAATTTTGATTGTCTGATGGCGTTCGGGTGGACCTGCTACTACTAAAAAATTGAAATAAAATTCTATATTCTTAAGGATTACAAAGGGCTCAGTCCCTACTAGAACTTAGATAATTTTAGGATTATTAGAGTCATTCAATTTGGAAGAAATTAATTTTTATTTTCATTTTTACCAAATTTTGATTGTCTGATGGCGTTCGGGTGGACCTGCTACTACTAAAAAATTGAAATAAAATTCTTTATTTTTAAGGATTACGAAGGGCTGAGTTCCTACTAGAACTCAGGTAATTTTTGGATTATTAGAGTCGTTCAATTTGGAAGAAATAAATTTTTAATGACTTTTTACCAAAATGTTGATTGTCTGATAGCGTTCGGGTACGGGTTCTTCTACTTTATAATTGCAATAAAATTCTTTATCCTTTAGGAATGTGTAGAGGGTGTAGAGCGCAGTCCCTACTAGAACTAAGGTGATTTTTATATGATTAGGATTCTTAAATTTTGATGAAATAAATTTTTGCAATCCCGGGGCCCAACCAATTCCCTACATTTTTCCTTACATGATTTTTACTGGAATGCAATTTTTGATAAGGAAACTTAGTGAAATTTCTACATAGGTATAGCTTCCATAGTCCCCACCGGGCGTCCGAAATGACAATTTTTGTCGATAAGGGTCAAATAACTTTCCAAATCAAATAATGTATATACGTAGAATGTTTATTAAAATAGTTTAAAGTGCCTATAACATCGTGGTAAATTATGGAGAATCCGGATAATCCTTCTTTATCGGTTCTTAAAGCTTTGGCATTACTATTTTTTACAATGTGATACATTTCAAGGATATTTCTTTTTCTAGAATTATTTGCAATTTTGCACTGTCTAAAATTTTAATGTTGTTACAATTAAAATTAAATTTATGTTTAAAATTATGTGGGTATTTGCATAATGCGGTTTTTGCGTGATCTTTATTTTGAGAATAATTGTGCTCATAGATTCTCTTCTTTAATTGTCTGCTGGTCTGTCCAATGTATACACTGTTACAATTTTTACATGGAACTCTATAGATATCATATTTGTGCTTTTGATTTTGGGGATTTTTTCCTTGGATGAAGGTAATGAAGAATTTTGTAATTGATTTTTTATGGAGAAAATAACTGACATTTTTAATTTTTTGCATAATGTGATTATTGCTTGTGAAATATATTGAACATATTTAAGGTAAAACTAAGAATCGTGATAAGTTGAAATTATGGATAATTGTATTATTGTTAGTTTTTTTGTCAAATAGGTTAGTCTTTTTTTGATATTATTCTTTATGAAGTCATAAGGGAAATTATTTTCTTGTAAATAATAATCGAAAAGCAATGTCCATGTTTTCATTATGAAATTTTTCTTCAGATAGTGTATACATATAATCGTGTCATCGACATAACTGTAATAAATCTATAGCTTTAATACCTATAATTAAATTATAAAAAATATTCTTAATATAATTTAATAAGTTATTTAATAATTAATTAAATTAGAGTTAGTGAGTGAGGAATATGTCACTAATATATATTAAACTTAAAAACTCTTTACATTTTTTTATTATTAAATTCAAAATATACATTGCAAAGATACAAAAAAAGGTATTTTTAACAAATATTCTCGAGAAGGTAACAATTTGATATGTTAAAAAATTTGTTTATCTTCTTGAAGTACCCGTAACTTTTTCTCACTAGATTATCAATAATCAGTAAAAATGTATGAAATTAACAATATCATGATAATTTAACATTCGTTATAATTGCACATTTCCATTTCTATACTATCTAAAACTGAAACAGCGATAAACTAATTTCTTTTTCTCTTTTCACAATTTCAATCTACAAGTTAGTAAGTATTTGCTTTAGTAAATTGTTTCATCAGTGGAAAATTGGAAAATTAATGACGATTTTATCATTTTCTCTGATTTTTAATACAATTTTTATTGATTAAAATCATGAAAAACAAGTCAAAAAAATTAGTGAATTCCATCTAATTGTAAATTTCAAATTTATGCATCATGGCACAAACACTTATTTCAGCAACTTAATAATTAAAAAATTTTATTATAAAACAATGTAATGTAAGTTTGCTTATTATTCTACTTTTTTTATTTCATTTATCTTTTTAATAAAGCAAAACAATTGTAGAACAAATAGAAAAATTAACAGTTACAGAATTGTAATACGTGATTAGAAAGTAGTCAAAAATTAAAAACCTTATCAATTATACTTATATTATAGATACAGAGGTTGACAAATTTAACACAGATACTGGTGATTTACAAATAACTATCATTTCTGCATGTTCATAATGCTAAAAATCTTACAGAAATTTTTTTGAGTTAATTACCATAAAAAATATAAATTATAAAATGTCAGTCTCTGCTTAAAGATATATAATATTCAGTTTTCATAAAGTAATCAATATTTTTATCATTTTCATATTTTTTATATTTTCTACGTGAAAAAGAAAATTTTTGAATTCATGAGAATTAGACTTCACATGGCACAGTAAAGATTAAATTTTGAGATAAAAATATTAAATATAGTCTTCTGTATGAAATAGAAGATTATCAATATTTAATCCATTGCAAAAATGTCAGTTATTTGAAAATTCATCATATACTTTACTAACTTTACCCTATTGAAAAATACGTATGTAATCACACATGTAATATCATGCGCTATTATATGTAGAATTGTATGATGAATTACGTGTTAAATTGCACGTGAAATTACAAATTTTTTTACACATGTGAATTTGAAATGGGATTTACAAGTGAAGATACAAGTATTTTTTTAATGCTATTATATATTACATTATTATAATATTGCAAGTGTAATTGCATGCTTTTTTTTCAACAGAGTAAGGAAATAGTTTCTGTGAGTTCAGGTACACAAAATAGATAAATAAGATGAGTACATAATAGCTTATTATTAAAATATTCTACTAAAAGGTTTTTTTAAAAAACGGTACCTTGCGTCTTATTGACGTGCATCCTACCATGATGGCTAGTGGTGCACAATTTATCGTACAAACAATTTTTGATGAAAGAACGACTTTACATTTTCAACCGAAGAAACTATTCTGTTCATACGTGTATATACATTATAAACAACTTTTAAAAATTTATCTCACCTCTTTAGCACCGAATTACAAAAATTCCTGGATTCACTTATGTTGTGTGTCAAATTGAACCAATTTGTAATGACAGAAAACATAGTGCTACCTATGAGGGTCAATTTTGCTCGCTTATGCTGCTTATCAAAATGAGTATTAGACAGAAATCTTTAGGACATGCTTCTAATGTCGTTGTGATAAAGAAGTTATAACTTTAATTATACATTTGTAACTTATTTTTTATATCTTCTTAGTCAGTGAAATTTAATTATGAATCAAATATTAGAAACAATCTAAAGTCAATTTTTTAAATTCTAATTGATTTTCATTTAAATAGAACATTAACTAAATTTTAAAATTCATCAAAATTTAGTTTGATTTCGTTAATTAATTTTTTTTTCAATGTGAATACTGTATTATCAGAGTAACTTAACTTTCTTTCTTAAGTTTTAGTTTGACACTTATTTTTTACTACGTCGTTGATACAGTGGGTTAATTTGGCCCAAACTTTATCATCATTCCTTTTAATAACACTTAAAAGTATTAATATAAACACTTTGAAAATTATAATCATAAACACTTTCAAAAGTGTTTATAACACTTAAAAGTGTTAAATTTAGGAAAAATATTACAGATAATTACGTTGCAGTCAAGCACATGGTTCCATTCATCATTGTGAAATTGAGATTTAATGTCAAAACTTATTAAAAAATGATCATTATAGTAACAATTAAAAGTTTTGTAATTATTTGAAAGTCAAAATTATTGAAAACAATTACATAAATAACATGTTAAATTGGTTTGTTTGCTCAGAAAATGAGCTTTCTAATGAGACCTTTTTCGACTTTCGTAACTTCAACAGAAAATAAAATATAAAACTTTCTATAATGCCCTTAATTGCAGTAGGGTGGGCAAAAGTTATTGAGCGACACAGCACTCGTCCTTATGCATACAGTTACAGTTTTGTTGGGACGATTGTACTCGGCTTTATGCGCAGGAGAGTTAAACCTCTATACCCTCGTCTGGGATTCTCTATGCATTCAAAACATAAAAATTTATCACAAAAACTAAACAACACTTTAAATTTTTATTCAAGGCAAAATTATTTTTCTAAGTCAAAAAAAGTTGCTTACTGACAAATGCAAATGTAACACGACGATTTTTATGAAACTATCCCCTGAATTGATCAAACAAAACAAAAAATTATTAAAAATAAGTACATGTGTAGTAAAAAACTTAGAGAAAATAATTTCTATAATTCTTATATCTTAACTTTTTAGATTCGCTATTTGAAATTTTTGATTTTGAAACTCATGTTCGAAATAAGTGATCCAGAAAAATCCTACATAAAAGAATTATGGAAATTATTTTCACTTATTGTGTTGCGCATTTTCATTCTTTTTGAAGATTTTCATCAATACAAGAAGTACTTCCAACCCTTAAACTTTTATGATTGGAAGATATAAAAAATACGGATCCTGTTATTTCTGTGGGTTCTACGAAAGTACCAAGTTTCATTAAAATCGTCGAATTACAATTAGGTATAGGTTTACTTGTGAATTCACTCGAGCGGTGTCCTCTCGAGCAGCACTCCATCTCCACTGTAATTGATTATTTGAATCAAAAAATTTAGGACAGTAGAACTAATTTATCTGTTTGAATTGTCGATTGCCTTAAAATTAAAAGAAAATATGAACAGTTGAAAAATAATACTCTCACAAATTAAACATTTTTCCAGTAAGTTTGAAACGTCGAAGTCCTTTTTTTAAATAAAAAAACATTTCTTTCAGTTTGAATCTATTTTAAAAAAATTTAAATCTTCCATTCTCGAAAAATTTAGCTTCTATGATAAGTTGTGTATCGCGGATCATCGATAATTTCAACATTCTTTATTTTCTGAGCTTTCCTACCCTGACTCGTATATCTGTTAACGGTCTCAATCATTTTAGCCTCATCTTCCATGAATCGTTGACCTTGCTTTATAATCGGAACATAATTACTAGATTGATAATGTCTTCTGTCATATCGATTATTATGGGTAAATTTATTTTGAAATCCAGCAGCAATATCCGGACTATTAGAATACTGACTTAAATTCTGAGTGAATTCCGTCAAATCCGAAATGGGATTTCCGTCCTTAGATTTTGTTCTTACATAATCATTTCCTAAATCATAGGATGAATCCTTACTCATTTCATTGAGACTCTGTGCATATTGTGTTAGATATTGTTGCAATAAAGCCTTCAAATTAATATTGGGAGTTGCTTTCTGTCGTACTGGTGGCGCACCGTCAACTCGAAGAATTATCACCGGAATCAATGAATTTCCAGCCTGGACAAATGTCGGCTGAGCGTTCAATATCGACGATGGATTCTTGATGTACTGTGAAATTGATGGATTATACTTCAATAAATCATCATATTGAGGATCGGCAATTTTATGACCGTAACTATTTTTCGGAAATTTTGCTTCATTATACATTTTGTTGAAATAATCTTGAGCTTCGTTTGTGACTTTTTCCGAATCAATTTTTCCAGGATTTTCTGTTGTCTCAATATACTCTGGATTTGGACTATTAATGGCATACTTGGAAATTGGTCTGACGGTTTTCGCGGAATTGTACGAAATTCTCTGATTTAGACGATGGCCTAAATTTGATGAAAAACGATGCCTTGTGCCTGGTTTCATATTGAAGGAATTCTGATAAACTAGCTTATGAGTTGGTAATGGAGAATCCGCATGTCCTGATTCGTAATTTGAATCTGTAAATGCAGACTGAGGATATTGATTACTCTTCAATTTTGTGTCATCTTTCAGAAACTGTGCTGGTTTTTGAGAGTATATCGCTTGACTAGGATTGTAATTATGTGTGATTGGTGGAAAGTTAGATTTTTCTTTATAAGTATTAGTTTGAAAATTAGAAGATGTTACCGTTTTTGGAGTAGGTTTCGAGTAGGTGACATAGGAAGTTGGAGGTGTATCAGAGACCCTTCCATCAGGATATTTCCAAACGATTTTGTGTTCGTATTTGACACCATTTTCCACGGAGTATTTGGGATAGCTACTTAAATCGTGCTCGGGTTCAGAATAGTAATCTTCCTGAAGATTAGGATTTCTGTGTTCGGAAACTGAAGGCCTTGGATGGCTGTAAGGACGGAATCGATATTTCGCTCGATATGCAGCTGGCGTGATGTCCAAAAGTGATTCTGGTGTTGAACTCTCTGTTAGTCCATTATTCTCTTGAACAGAGTAAGTGGTCGCTTCCAAATTTGACTTTACAGTTGTTGAAAACGAGTTGTAGGCCGAAAGTCCCGGACTTTCCGTTGTATACGTACTTAATTGAGCCTCCGGAATTATTGGAGCTTCTTGATAAGTTTCCAAATCAGCCGATGTTTTTAGCAACTTTGTCCTCTGTCTAAAAAATGCTTGTGTTTGATCATAATGCGGTAATTCCTGATTTGAATTACTATTCGATTTCTGATTAACGAAATAATTTTTTTGTCTATCACCGTCGTATTGAATTTCGGAATTATTTTCAGGTTCAACAATAGTTTTTGGTAGAAATGGACTGATGGATTCTTCAATGCTGACTGACGTTCCGGACTTACCAGCGGGAAAATAATAATTATAATGACCGGAATTAATATTATTTGATTGAAAACCATAACCTAGGACTCCATCTATCGTTCTTTTTGATTTATCATCATTTGTCACGTTGGTACCGTTCGTATATTCAAAGAGAAATATCGGAGGCAGAACGGAAATGTTTTTATTCTTGAGGTCATACTTGAGTTCTTTATCAAGGTCAAGTAAAGAATCGTGATTCGAGATGTCTTCGACCCCTGCTTTCCTTTCACTCTCGTGCAATTGTGATCGTAGCGCCTGAGTTCTTCCGACAACCAGTAGCGTGCAAATAACCTGCAAATAAAGTTCAACTTAGTCATTAATGCTTTAACAAAATTAACTTATCAAATATGCGGTAAGCATTATTTTACTTTTCAAGACTGGAATACATGTAAATGATTAATAAACATCTTAATTATGTTCACAAAAATTATAGAGAAATCACTTGAGGCATTATAATGTATTTAGAATAAAATTGAAAAGAACGATCTACGCAACCGTTACGCTTCGATCAGTGCAAAATGTATTTCAACACTTTTTGTACAGGAAAAGTGGAAACGTCTTTAAATATAAGTTTTAATTCATTTTTAACATTTAAATAAACGTTTAGAGTTCGAGATCTGATTTTTTAGTTGACAAATGTTAATAAGATATTTACAATTAAAAAGTTAGATTAGTTTGTGTATGATTTCCAAATTCTGGACAACTTAATACGTGAAGATTTCATAAAATTAGCAAAAATCATTTTCGACTATTGTGATACTTTCGCATTGTATTAATATAAAAATTTTTGAAACTATGATGCAGCCTTGACTCTGATTGTATGTCAGCTTTACTGGACCTTGAAATATTAAGATGTATCAAAAGGAAAAGAGATTAATAGTAATTTATTCTTGCTTTCTCAATAATAGATTTAATATGTTTCTTTATCTTTCGTATTTTTCTTATTTGATTAACTTCTATAATGGATAACAAATTTTATACCTAGGATCCACATAAATGTTTTAACCACTACTAAATAAGGTCCCATGTGTCTATTAATACGTAATAATAAGATAGGATATGTCAATAAAATTCGTGTCCTTTTTGAATCCTTTTTTTTCTTATATAGTCAGATTATCAAAAAAGAAAGATTCTTGAATGAAGACGCTGGTTATCTAACAAACGGAGGTGAGTTGAGATATTTAAAATGTTATTCTGGGTACAAAACTTTCACTATCTTGCTTAAAAGCATCTGCTCAGTCTCTTGTATTCCAAGTGACTTGAGTGAATCACAAAGATACGGTTCCGTATATGATAGAAAATCGGAAACACTTTCTCCACAATTACGCGTACCAGTAACAGTAAATATCTGTCCTGTTGGGGGAAAAAACAGTATTCGACAAATTCTGCCCGTTACATATATACTTTGTGATTGTACTTCATATTTTTATTGATCCCTCGCTCAAAAGTTAGCTAATTGTACTTATAACTTTGTTAATTAAGAACATGAAAAAAACAGTAATTCATAGTATTTAGTAGTATTTAGTATTCAGTAGTTCAGTATTTTTGAAAAAATGGACAAATTCCTTAACAATACTATGATCATCAACTTTAATCTCTTTAACTATTTTTTTATCTCCCAATCTTTTAGTTAAATATAACTGATGGTAATTAAAGCATGACAATCAGTTATTTTTACAGATTGCAAAAACTAAAAATCAGTCTCAGTGATTGTCAGTTAAACAGTGACTTTTAACTAATTTTAGTGACAAGTATGGGTCTAGCATGAAATCTTGAATTGCAATTTTTAAAAAAAAGTTCTTGTTTATTTTTCAATAACAAAAAAAAAGGAAAAGGAACAAAACGTTATTGATATTAATGCATGACAAGCAAACATTTTACATTCTTTTTACAATACATTTAACATTTTACAAAGCAGATTTGCGCGTTCGACGTCCAAAGTTTCGCTTGCAATAACTTTCTTCCTGTTCTTTTCTCTGTGCCCACCATTTCAATCAATGACCCTTGACAGCCAACCATTCATCCTGCTTATAATTTCAAATGTGGTTTTGTTTGGTCTCTTTGTATAAAATGCATCTAAAAGAAAAAGATATAATTTCAATAAGAATTCGATATATTATACATGAATATAATATTAATATATAATTATTATAATAGTATAATGTATTTTAAAATTACCATGCAATGTTGCGTCAACATGGAAACGTTACCACAATTTGCTAAATTTACCTTAATTAACTTTTTTGAGTTTTTAAATCAAACCACTGACAATTATTTCTTTGCTATATCTTTACATGTAACAAAAATATTTTAGAAAATAAATTACAAACTGTACACTTAGAGAATCAAGGAACTTCAGACTTCCCAAGAGAGTATTAATTGTGGTTGGTTCTCATATGAACCAACGATTCAGGAACGCTGAGCTCCCTTGTGAGTCGTGTGATGCCCCGTAGCGGTACTTAAATAGCTTACAAATTGAGACGTCGCATTAAGGGCGTTAAATCACCAGAATATGAGACAGCTATAGTTCCACCAGCAAAAAAGCAAAGACTAAGGTATATATAGCTGCGCGTCTGAAGTCTCGCACTTCTCTCAGAGTGTTAAATTAAGTACCTCTTCTAGAATTGCTGTTTTCAACTCCAAGCTCAGAAATCGAGATTAAGTAATGAAAAATTTTAAATTATACGAATACATGTTAGTTTATATTTTTCATTACTAAATGCGTTTGACAATTTAGTAACATCAGACTGGATTTTATCTTCATTTAACTATAAGGGATGCATGCTCTTCTTCATGCCAATCTGTAATATAATCAGTTTTATAAATTATCATACTTTGTAATTCATTTTACTTTAATATTACTTTAATATTAAATTATTAATATTATTATGCGTTTCAATTTTTCTAAATAACTTTCAAATAGAAATACAGAATTTAAAAGTCAAATGTGTTTTTACGCATATTTAACATTATCTTGTAAATAAATAAGATTACGATGATTAATGACTTGTGTTCTTCTCCGTAAAGTAAACCAAGTAAACGGCTGATTTTTAAAGAATTTGACAAGCAACTTGTGAGTATAATCAACATTTTCTAAAGCTAAATCAGGATGAAATGAAATATTGCAAGCAAAAAAAAAAAAAAAAGAAATTGCTGATACCCAAATAGTACAACAATATTTGAATTTTTATTAAATGTGCCATACTTAACACTTTGCACTACTAAAATATAACCGTAAAAAAATACTTCTTTGAAACTTTTGTACATTTTAACATTAATAATAGAAGCAATTATAATTGTTTTTCTTATAATAATATTACATACAATAAATTGTTTTTCATATATTTATATTTAAGGAAACTAACTTACCTTAGAAATAATGTTCCAAGTTTCAACGAAAATAAGAAAAGTTCTTTGATACTTGTTATTTGTTTGTTTTAATGACTTCCTTCTTCTATGAAAAATGCTACAATAGCCAACACGGACGCGAAGAGATCCTTGTTTCCCGCGGGAAATACAAAATTGTAAAGAAGGAAACACATAATACAAGCACAGTCTAAACATATACTGAAAACTTTTCAAAGTTATGCGTGGTGCTGTCATACATGGCCAACTATAGTTTTAGGACCCTATCTCAGTGAGGAAGTTTCACAGCTAAGTCAGTTTATAGTATATTTAGGAATTAAAAAAAATATTTAAAAACTGCTTAATCGGAAATATAACATAACTGCAACTAATTAACTATTAATTAATCAATTAACTATATTAATTTGAATGTTCTTTCATTCTTTCATTCATTCACTTTTTCTGTCCCTCACACTCTGAAGTTGTCTTTTATTTATTCTTTTGTTTTAGAAAGATTGTATGCATATTATATTATTATGTTATAATTATTTTTATTTTATAATAATTAATTCAAAATTTTAATGACAAATAGAAATCATCAGAATTTTTTTCACATCTTTTCATTAAAAGACTAAAATTTTCTTAAATATTATGTTTTGTCAAATTGAAATTATTTTTGTTCTTTACTTCTAAAGAAAATTAGAAAATTGTTAAACAACTGTGATTAAGAAATAGAAAAATTATTTATTTTGCATTATTTTTCTTTATAAGTCACAATTTCTTTAAATAAAATTATTATTTTGTTTTAGAAAAAGAAGAAAAAAATTTGCACAAATCTTATTTTTAATCTTTCTTTTTTTTGGAACAGGATTTACCACAGGAATTTGTTATAAAACATGAAAAAATCGATCACTCCGAGAAACATTTAAATATACTAATTCAAATTTAGAGAGTAAATAAAATATTTTTTTGACTGTAAATACAAATTTTCATAAAAAAATTTTTATTTTCTAGAATTTCAAATTATTTTTTATGAAAATAATAATTAAATTCCTTAAAAAAATTTTATTATTTATAAAAATAATTAAATGTTTGCACAAAATTTTATTAAACTTTTTTTTAAATAAAGAATTAAATTATTTTTATAAATAAGTAAATTTTTTTAGGGGATTTCAATTTTTTTTATAAATAATTAAATTTTTCAGGGAATTCAATTATTTTTTAAAATTTTAACAAAATTTTTCATAAAAATTCAATTATTTTCATAAGTAAGAAAATTCTTGTGAGGAATTCAATTATTTCAAAGATCTTAATCAATTTTTTGAAAAGAATTCAATTAATTTCATAAAAATAATAAAATTCTTCTGAGAAATTAAATTATTTTCAACAATAATAAAATTGTTTGCAAAATTTGAATAATTTAAAAGATTTTAATTAATTTTTTGGGCAAGAATTCAATTAATTTTCTAAATAATAACATTTTTCTGAAGAATTTAATTTTTTTTCAATTAAAATCGATGCAAAAATTTAATTATTTCTGTAAATAATAAAATACAATGTAGAATTTTAATTATTTTTTCATACAATTTTAAATAAATCCGCGAAAAGTGCAATTATTTAAAAAAAATTTTATTAAAATATATTTATATAAAAAATCTGATTTAAAAACAAAATTCATTTTTTCGAAAAAATTTTTGAATAAAAATAATAGAATTTTCAAATAATTGCAGAAATTCAATTATTTGAAGAAAAATTCTTGTCCTAATTTCAATAATTTTTAACAAATTTTCTAATTTTAATGATTTTCAATATCTACTATTTTAATAAAATTTCCCAAAAAGAATTATTATTACAAAAATTTTATTATTTTTTGAAATACTTGAATTCGTCAGAAGAATTTTATTATTTATGAAAATAATTGAATTTTTGTAAAGAATTTTGTTAAAATTTTAAAAAATAATTAAATTACCTATAGAAAAATTTAATTATTTATAAAAAAAATTACATTCTTTACAAAAATTTTGATTAAAATTTTTGAAATAATTGAAATTTTGTAAAAAAATTTTATTATTTTTTGGAAATAATTGAATTCTTAGGAAAAATTTTTAATATTTTTTATATTTGGAGAAGAATTTTGTTTCAATTTTTTTTCAATTATTATTTGTAATTATTTCAAAATTGATTTTTTCTAGTGTTTTCAACATGAATTTAAATTAGAAAATTTTTAAATTCTATTATTTTTAAAATTACTAATTATATTTAAAAAATGTAGTAAGAAGTTAGCCGCGCGCTTTAGTGCGCGAATTGTTTGCTAGTATTATTTATTTATAGAGAAGAGATTTTTTTTTAAAAAAAGCCTATTGGCTTAGTTAATTGGCTTAATTAGTTATTGAGAGCAAGTATCAGTGATTCACTCAAAGGGGTTTTAACGAATTTTGATAAAAATTTATACCTATATTTATCATATACCTAAATATCTCAAAACTGACAGAAGGATTTTTAAAATCCTAAGAAATTTTTTTTTATTTTTATCAAAAAAATCATTTCTTTGAAAAAAAATTTTTTTAATTTTGAATATTGAAGTTAGAATATAATAAAATGTTGAGTCAATGTTGCCTCAACAAAAAAGTCACTGTATAGTATTAACTTAGGTATTACATAAACATCACCTCTAACAATACTTTAATATTACATTTTACTTTTATTAATAATATAGTAGGTATTGTAACATTACTAATATTACATTGTAACATTACTAATATTACATTGTAACATTACTAATGTTACATGTAACTTTACTAATATTTCACGTAACATTACTAATATTGCATGTAACATTGCAGTAATATCAAAGTAATATTACGTTCTACTTGGATGATTATTTTTAAGTTATTTAAATTAGGTTTATTACTTGCACAAGTCGAAGAGATGATAATAAAAAATTTTTGAAAGGAGCACAATAACGGAAGAGCGCAGATCAAGTGAAAGAAAGTATACAGACACTTATTCTAAATTTAATCAAGTGGAAGAAAGTATACAAACACTTATTCTAAATTTGTAATTAAAATATTGATGCATTGGAACTTAACGGTTGTTTACTCTTCTCCTAATGTATATCATCTCACCTTTCTTATTTGTTTCTTTTCTTTATACATGTTATAGATAAATATTAAAATTTTACAGGTATATAGCAATATTCGTTTGTATGAGCGAATATTATTCAAAATAAATAATAAAATTAGCTATGTATGTAATATTTACAATAAAACATTAAAAATAAAGAAGATTGTTAAATTTCTAATTTGATAAACTTCATTAATTATGATTAAGATTGTAATATTTAAAAATTTATAATGTCTTGAATTTAAAAAATGATTTTTTGGAGAACATATTAAATTTGAACATATTAAATTTGATAAAAATTTAATAATACAATAAAAAAAACTGAGGGTCAATTATTTAAAAAAAGTAGAAACAGAAAGAGAAAGAAACAAAGTGGTAGTGATACTATAATGAAAAATAAAAAAAGGGGATGAAAAGAAATGTATATAAGGACAAAAAGAACAGAGTAGTTGTATTTGTAAAAAGAAAAATGTAATGAAGGAAAAAGTTAAGAAATAGAAAAAAAGATAAAGATTATAGAACTTGATAATAGAACCTGAAGAAAATGAAACAATTTAAAACTAGAATAAAAATTAAAAGTATAAAAAGAAGGATAAAAAGAAGAAAATAGAGAAATGAAGATAACGAAAAAAATTATAAGAATGAGCAGAAAGAAAAAGTTGTGGGGCATAGTAGCCGAAAAAGAGGATGATTGAATGCGATAAGGGAATCAAAGAGAAACAAGTTTTTCAGAAACTTGAGCAACGGTGATGGTAGTACTGGAAAGAAGAGAAAGTAAGAGAATAAAAATGAAGATTTGAGTAAACATAATAAGAATATAATCAAAGGTTAGAAACAAAAAGTGAAACATTGATATGCAAAGAATTATTGATTACAAACATTTCATTAAATATATTATAAAGAACACAATACTGAAAGAAAAATAATTTTTAATCTAAAATAATTTTTAATCTAAAAGAAATGTTTTAATAAAAAGAAATGTTTTAATCAAAAAGAAATGTTTCAATCTAACAGAAATGTTTCAATCTAAAAGAAATGTTTCATTGTAAAGAAATTGTTTATAAATATCAAAGGAATAATTCTTATAAAAGAAGATTAAATTTCTAGGCTGATATCATAACCAGGTTAACTAGAAAACCACATAAATTTCGTTTATGAAAGGAAAAACCAAAAGTGGAACAGCGATTTCCTAGTGTCCCACAAATGGATTACTCATATTGAACAAGTTTGTCTCTCATGGTAATATATGGCACTAATTTCAACCGTAAATCGACAATTTTAACAAACTTGATTACTATTATCAACAACTAATTCATGTCAGTTAATTACACTCTTTATCAAACGACATAAAGTGATAAAACTCAATTAAATCAAACACGTTTCATTAGCACTGATTTTGAAAATTTCATTCTAATCTCTAGGATAATTTATTTAGGAATACAAATATGATCGAATATATTATAATTTAATGTATCGAATATAAATCTACATTCAAATATTAAGTGAATTGTTATTTATGAATGAAAGCCAAACAATTGAATGATGTTTCAGTTAGTAATGTGATTATTCGAGAAGTTAGTTTTCTACAAATGTTGTGAACTTGACAATAAAAGAATGGCAGCAAAATGCGAGGCAAAATGTAAACTTCATGCATAAGTTGTTCCCTTAACGTTTGGCATGCTTGGCTGATTGTCAGACATTCAGTAAATGATAATGTTAGAACTAAACGGCTGCACAATGAGTCCATAGAGAGTGAGCAAACAAAGTCCGAAAATTACAGGTGATCAAGACGCGTAGATTAGAGATTGAGTTGCGATGTAAATTAAAGGAATTAGAACGCACAGTTTGATTAGAAAGCGAATTAGGAACAATTAATTTAATTGCAACTTACATGTGTCCAGGCGGACCGCATGGTGAACAAATTCTTAAACCTGCTGACTCAGAAGATGAATCTTGTATGTTTGGTACTGATGAAGTAGAGACAACAGCATCCCACCTTATATGCCTTCGGTTTCTCGTGAGCGAGGAGGACGCAGTATAATTTCACCGCACAACGAGTTGAATGCTTATTCTCTTTCGATTTTTTTGAAAGAAGATGACGCATTTGCCAAAAAGTTGTGGCGCGCTCTTAAAGACCAAATCGAACCCCAATAAGAGAAATTCAACTCCAAATAAACTGGTTACTAAATATCGAATATTTAATGCAATTTCTTTGCTAATTTCTCCAATGTCTTCACAATGAGAGACTTAAATAACTTTTTTTTCACACTTTTAAGTAAGAGGTGACAAACTTAATTTAGTGGATTTTTTTTTTTTTTTGCTTGTAATCATTTCGTTTTTTTTCCTGGATTGTCAGCATAATATAACGCGCTGCAAAAAGTAAAACGTGAATAATACGTTTATAAGAAGATAGAAAAGTGATATAGAGGAAGTACGTTAAGTTCAACGTACTTCTTTTTCTACTTCATCAAACTTTATTTAAAGAACCCTAATTAATCATAGCGTATTTTTAAATAGACTTTAGTGTTAATTTAAGAATTGTTTTTAAGTAAAATAGTTTTTTAGCTAAATATTCGTTGGGTGGTAAATTAGTTACTTAATTAAATAAATATCATAGTCTTTAACTAAATATGAGTGTAAGTATTTGCATTTAAAATTAAGTAAAATTAAACATTTCATTAAATCTAAAAACAGTGGGAAACACATACAGCGAATAATTAAAGTTTTCCATTTTGTTTATAACATTTTTAAATAATTATTTACTTAACATATAAATGGTCAGTGTCCTTTCGTAAAAATGTACTTAGGGCTAGTTTCACTAACTCCGATTAAAATTTAATCAATGATTAAATCCTTAACCGACCAATCATGGGCGATTAAAATGACTTTAATAATTGATTAACTTTTAATTGAAGTTAGTGAAACTGCTCCTAAATATAAGATGTAAGATTATAAATTTAAGACTCCTAAAAAATTGTCTGAGAATTGTACCATAATATTCAAGGAATTCATAAAATTCAATATTGCTAAATAATTTTAAATGAAGTTTATACCTTTAACAAACATTTTGATTTCAACACTGGCAAAAAATACTGGGACGAAAGTGTTTTAAAGTAAGACACTTTTAGTGTCTTAGACAATTTTGTCCCACTTATTTAAGACACCTATATTTTTGAAGTCAAGAGAGCAATATATAATTAAAAAACCTTTCTTCTACGATTGTCCTTTAAAGTTTGCAAATTGTTTATAAAACTAGTT
Source organism: Leptopilina syphax (assembly GCA_032872505.1). Lineage (NCBI taxonomy): Eukaryota > Metazoa > Arthropoda > Insecta > Hymenoptera > Figitidae > Leptopilina > Leptopilina syphax. The sequence continues at coordinate 45,342,714 of CM065470.1, read as the reverse complement.
AATAATATTGCTTAACATGGTTTATTAATTTTAAAGAAACTTGATCCTTTAGTTTTTATTTTAAAGACAAAAAAAGTTAGTGAGTTGAAGAGAGAACAATTTTTTTTACTCTGAACAGTTTTCTTTATCAAAATTTTTTATAACTTTGTCAAACCTTAAAACCTTGTTACTAACTAACTGACTAACTTAGTTACTAACTAACTTACTAATTTACTTACTAACTTACTAACTTAATTACTAACTAACTAACTTACTAACAAACTTACTAACTAATTAACTAACTTACTAACATAGTTACTAATTAACTTACTAACTAACTTAGTTACTAACTAACTTACTAACTTAATTACTAACTAACTAACTTACTAACAAACTTACTAACTAATTAACTAACTTACTAACATAGTTACTAATTAACTTACTAACTAACTTAGTTACTAACTAACTTACTAACTTAATTACTAACTAACTAACTTACTAACAAACTTACTAACTAATTAACTAACTTACTAACATAGTTACTAATTAACTTACTAACTAACTTAGTTACTAACTAACTTACTAACTTAATTACAAACTAACTAACTTACTAACAAACTTACTAACTAATTAACTAACTTACTAACATAGTTACTAATTAACTTACTAACTAACTTAGTTACTAACTAACTTACTAACTTAATTACTAACTAACTAACTTACTAACAAACTTACTAACTAATTAACTAACTTACTAACATAGTTACTAATTAACTTACTAACTAACTTAGTTACTAACTAACTTACTAACTTAATTACTAACTAACTAACTTACTAACAAACTTACTAACTAATTAACTTACTAACTAACTTAGTTACTAACTAACTTACTAACTTAATTACTAACTAACTAACTAAAATACTAATTTTGTCCTAAACGAATAATTTATTAGTAAAAATTAAAATTTTGAAAAATTATTATATTAATATGTTTAGTTGTAATAACAAATGGATAAAAATTGTAAATATCACCAAATAATATATGCTAAATGAAAATTAATACCATCAATAAACATTTTGATTATTAGAGGACAATATATATTATAGAAAATCATGTTTTTCTACTGTTGCACTTGATAGTTTGCAAATTTTTTAAACAAAATGTTTATAAAATTCTGATAGCAAAAAAACAAAACAATTGCTTAAAATAATTTTATTTTATTACTTTGGTTCATTGCTTTTAATTTATTAAAGTAAATTATTTATAATATTGTTAAGTAACATTAGAAAATAATAGTTTTTCTTGTACATAATAGTATTACTTTTTTTTACTGAAGCATTTAAGTTAAAAAAAAAGTTAAGTAGAATTTTTTTATGTTATTTTGAATTTTGAAAAATTGTTTTTTGGCATCATGCCTATTTGATAGTCTTTTATTATTAAAGTATAAACAATGAATGATGCTATTAATAGTTTATTGTTATTAGTTTTTTTGTTCAATTTTTATATTTTATATGTTTTATTAATTTTTTCATTAATTTATTATCTATTATATATTTATTAAAATTTATTTAATAATATTTATTAATATTAACGAGAAAAAATACATTGTTATAAGCAAATTGAAAAGAAAAAATAACTGTTGTTTTGTTTTTAATTTCCAATTGTTCAACAATAAGTAGTTGTTTAAACAAATTATTATAAAATGTAAAATTTTTAAAAACTGTTAATACCAATTGGTTCTTAATAAAAAATAGAAAAAGATGTATCGCATTTTGTTTAAGTATATAAAATTATTATAAGCAAATTATCGATTGACGTTGGCAGTTTTATGGCTCCTAAATAAAAAAATATTATTCACAAGAGCAATTATTTTAAAACTAGTAAATCACAGAATAAAATAGAAAGAGCGCTTGTTTAAAATGGCATTTGTTGTTTGAAGACTACGCTATTATTTTAAATAATGATTATTTTTAAAATGCACATAGGGAATAAATTAAGCTAATTGTTTAATTAGAGCAAAATTACAAATCATTACAAATCTTTCATCTTTGTATATTGGCTTCTTCCACTGACATTATAGTATGAGTTAATAAATTAATCCAAATATTTATCTTTCCGGCCTGCTTGTTGCACCAAATTTATTGGTATTGTTAAAAAATCGTATGAAATTAATTATAATAATTTAGTATCGTCTATTTTACTACTATTCTTATTTTATTATTAAATACTTTTTGTATTATTGAGGACTGTAAGAGAAGAAGCTGTAGATATGCGGATCACCTAATATTCCATTAGTTGACGATTAGATGTCCTGTGTTCTCATTAGCTTATTCTTTTCTCTTCAAATTCAAAATGTGCATTTAATTTTTCTAAATGTAAAATTATTTATTATTTGATTATAATGTTCTTCGTTCTTGATTTTAATATAAGAATTCATTAAAAAATTTAATATATTTAATTGGTCATTAAGCGACTAGATTTTAAAAAGAAACACGCCCAATTTTCATCATATTCTCATGCCACAGAAAAGTTTTTAATCTCGAACTTTCAAATTTAAGCGCGTCTTTAAACAAAGATTTTTGATTAAGAAATAAGAATAGTTAATTTTTGGTAAAAATTTTTATTTCAAGTGCAGTCTTTGTTACAAAGTGAATTTATTTATTGATACTTTTAGTGACATATTTTGTTTGAAGTGTTTTTTGGACTGCTGTGATTAAATACAAGAGGCTTGAATTAAACGTTTAACTTCAAGATTTTTTTTGGTTTTGAAGATTAAAAAAAATTTTTTATTGAAAATTATTACAAAATGGCGCCGTCAGAGCAGTTCTTGAAAAACGATTTATTCTTCTTGGGGCTTCCGCTTCACGCAGTCTACAGATTTAAAAAATGAATCTGGAACAAAATAAAATTTATTTTTGTTAAATTTTCAAAATTAAAAATAATATCTGATCAAATTGAAGAATTTTTAAAATTATAGTCTAAACTCTGTTCAGTTTAAAATTCTTATTAAAAATATTAAGACTTAGATAAAATTCTTTTTATAAAAAATGGGTCTTAGATATATGTATAAATCCAAAGGTTCTAAAAGCATTCTAATGAACATACTTAGTGCAAATACTGAACCTATCATATAACACTTAATGTATCCTTTACGTGATTTGGGATGGACTGTAAACAATTCAAATTAATGAAGCTGCTGTTCGTAATAATACTGCTTTACTATTTATATGTATCGTCTTTCTTGAAGAGAAACATTTAATTCAAGTTAACAAATAGGTGAATTAAGTGAATAATCTATAGTTTACATTTTATCGAAAGTAGAAAGTGATCGTATAATCTATAAATTATTATTGAACCCCTTCGCAGTCCAGTTAAAAGTCGCTTGTGGGCCTAAAACGATGCGAAACAAAAGTTTCCAAAAAAAATATAATCTCATCATATATAAGGTTTTCGAGGTCGCTGATTACAAATGAAATCTAATGTCAGATTTTCAAAATTCAAAATGGCGAATCCAATATGGCGGGCGAGAAAATTTAAAATTTAATAGATTTTTCTTAAAACTTGTTTCTCGGGGTTTTAAGGGTCATGGATTACAAATATGATATCAGATTTCAAAAATTAAAAAATGATTCAAATAAAATGGACAAAAATAATCAAATTTAGATGATTGTGATTGAAATTCGTTTTTTGGGTGTTTTAAGTTTTAACCAATGTATTCGATTCACCATTTTCCATTTTTAAAATCTAACATTATATTTGTCATCAGAAACCTTGAAAATCCTCGAGAAATCATTGAAATTTAAATTTTTTGTTCGATATACCGGATCCGACATTATAATTCTTGAAATATGACGTATACTAATTATCAGAAACCCAATAAACCTCCAAGTAATGTAAAAATTGTAAATTTTTTTAAAACATTTATAAATCTTATGTTAATTCTAAACAAGTTGTTCATTTCATGGCCATTTAGCTTTCTTAATATAATCAACAAATTTCTGCTTAAAAAACAAAAAAAAAAGTTCAGGACATGAATATAATTTTCAAACTATTTTCGAAGTGCTATTTTTGAGAAATTTTGACACATATGTATATTTTCATTATCAATTGGATTAAATAAGTCAACTGTCTTTCGGATGAACACGCTAACATAACGCCAGTCAAGTACCAGTGAGTGCCTCAGGGCACTGCTTCCCTATACTGACATTAGAGCGTGTGTATGAGCGTCCGTCAAGTTATTTTATCCAGATCCCTAATTTGATTAATTATTTTTAATTGCAATATTATTTTTATTCTCCTTATTTAAAAACTAAAATCTAGATTATACTTATTATATTTTCACACTTTATGTATAGGTTAATTAACCAGAATTATAAAATTTTATGTACATCTAAGCATTAAAACTTTAAAATTTACGACCATATGCAAAAACAACCAAAAATCATACAATTTGAAAAAAATATAAATTTAGACGAATCACTTTTACTGTTTTACATTTTAATATTAAACTTGTAATTATATCTAGGCCTTTTCATTACTCGACCCAGGTAAAATTGATTCTTACGAAATTCGTACGCATTTCGTTCCGAAATCCGTCCAGATTCGTACAGAATTCCTATCGAATTCGTATGAAATTACCAGCGAAATCCATGTGGCATTTTGAAACGTTTTTTCGCACGAATATTCGTGCGAATAATACCCGGATTTTTTTTAAATAGATTTTCAAGAAATATTTTCGTTCGGAAATCCGTATGGAAATTCGTACGGAATAATTTTTGACAATGTCTTCAAAAATTTTCAGTCAAATTTCCATACGAAATTCGAGCGAATAACGAACGAATTTATTTTTGAAATTTTTTTATAAAATTCTGCTCGGAAATTCGTATGGAATTCCGCACGAAATGTCAGCCAAAAATTCGCTCGAATTTCATACGAATTTCATATGGAAATTTCGCTGAAAATTTTAAAGGAAATTTTTTAGGTGACATTTCGTGCGGAATTCCGTACGAATTTCCGAACAGAATTTTATAAAAATTTTCCAAAATAAATTCGTTCGTTATTCGCTCGAATTTCGTACGAATTTCTTAAGGAAATTTCGTCGAAAATTTTTGAGGGAATTTTTAGATGACATTTCGTGCGGAATTCCATACGAATTTCCGAGAAGAATTTTATAAAAAATTTTCAAAATACATTCGTTCATTCTTCGCTTGAATTTCGTACGAATTTCGTATGGAAATTTCGTCGAACTTTTTGAGGAAATTTTTGGCTGACATTTCGCAGAATTTTATAAAAAAATTTTAAAATAAATTTGTTCGTAATTCGCTCGAATTTCGTACGAATTTCGTACGAATTTCGTATGGAAATTAGACCGAAAATTTTTTAAGAAATTGTCAAAAATTATTCCCTGCGAATTTCCATACGGATTTCCGAACGAAAATATTTCTTGAAAATCCATTTTAAAAAATTCGGGTATTATTCGCACGAATATTCGTGCGAAAAAACGTTTCAAAACGCCACACGAATTTCGCTAGTAATTTCATACGAATTCGATAGGAATTCTGTACGAATCTGGACGGATTTCGGAACGAAATGCATACGAATTTCGTACGAATCATTTTTACATGGGGACAAATTATTTAATATTAAATATTATATTTAATACTTGATCATTTCTTTCTTCAAGCCTTTTAACTTTAACAAATCTAAACTATTTTATTAATAAGTTTTCTTAATCAACTTTAATTAAAAAAACCTACACAGACGCATTATATGTTTGCTAGGATTGAAGTAATGAGACCAATATTGCTACAAAACCAAATGCTGTGAATTAAATGAAAGTGAAATTAAAATCAATTAACACTAAAGGTCGATTACTAAAAAAAATACTATCTCATCTATAAATTTGACACATTTGTGGTTTCTGTCCTGACAATGTTACCTCACATAAATTCAAACTTTTTTTTTACACTTAGTGAAATAGATTTGTCACGCATGAATTCTCACGAAATTTAATTACCCGTGAATCTTGCACGATTCATAAATCACGAAATTTTTAACACCTGAACCGTTAATCTACAGAAACTAATATTATTACAATACCAGTAAATATCACTGACGAAACTAATCATGAACTAGAAAACAATTTCGTTTACATCATTCATTATTATCCTAAAACTCTAAAAGCAATTAAAGCAGCTACTATAGAACAGGAAATTATAATTTCCAGTTCATTTCAAATTATCGTTGCAAGAATTCACTTGGAATATTTCGCCTTTTATATTTCAAAAAATTATGACACTAAAAATGTAAAAAAAAATTTTAATAATTCTTTACTTAATTGTTGTATTATAATAATATTATATTATTCTTCAGCGAAGCATTGTTTTACTAGATATTTAAAAATTCAATTTTCTGTTTCTGACCAAGAATCCAAAAATCATGTTTGTTAGAAAAATTGTTGATATCTATTTTGGGTTTTCTTTAAGTTTGATGAACATTAATAAGGACTTATCTTTGGTATATGATGATCAACATTCTGTCATCATGATGGTCAGTTATTTAAAAGTTATTAAAAATTTTTTAAAAAAATTAAAAATTTTAAAATTTTAAAAAAATTAAAAATTTTAAAATTATTAAAAATTTTAAAAATTAGAAGTTTTAAAAAGTATTTTATTGAGGGGTTTGATATTAAAATTGTCAGGTAGGGTTCAATATTTCGTACTCATTCTATAGAGTAAACGCTTTAAAAATTGTTGTATTATAATATTGTCATATTTAGGTACCATTCTAAACATTACCCATCATCCTTGCGTATAGAGGAGACTAGGTGCGGTTGACAAGTAGTGCAGTTGACACAAATGGAATTTCTCTAAAACAGTTAATTACAGAGATATGAGTTCAAAGGGCAAAATATTTAGTTTTCATGCACGAATCCTTAATATCCAGATGCTGTTGGTGTTAGCTTCTAACTTTAGTAAATTGTTTTTATACATGAAGGTAACAAATCTTTAAAATATTATAGCTCATTTAAAAAAAACTTTGAAGAAAGTAGGGAGGTTTTATTATGTGATACTGTTACTTTCAAATATACATAACTATTACATTGATTGATTTTATTTTGCAGATACTTTTGACTAACAAAGAAAATTTCCTCCTATAAAACACAAGTTTGTTTCAAACTTGTCAAAATGATAGAAAATAAAAATTTATCAAACACTATTTTTTCTATTTTAAAAATAGGCCACTCTTTGAGAAATATTCGATTTTGCAAAATTAAAAATATCGGATCTAAAGTGGCGGACATTATCACGAAATATTTGTTCTATTTTTCATTATTCTTGTTATTTCAAAAAAAATTGTATTATTAATGTAGAGGAAGTACTTTGTTATGAAATATAATGGAGAAGTTGAAAGTAAACCACAAACCACCCATAATCATAGTTTTATAATAGACATTTTTCACGACTAAAGTAGTCTACCACCTTTGGAGGTGATAAAATATTAATTCGCTGAAAAAATTTAAATCAAAGCATAAAGGTGCCAATGGCGTGGCTAGTTTATGTCGTACATCCATAAAGAGAGAGGCAAAGAGATTAGGCATTTTTTTTTTCTTTGCCTTGGTTTTTGTCACTTTCTGAAAAGTGTAATTTGTTCAAATTGTTTCGCACCACTAAACAGAGAATATAAAAGAAAGCGAAACCTAAGCACAGTACAGTTAGGATTAAACTTTTGTATCTGTCAACTCGTCTAAATGAATACCATGCTAGTACGTGAAGATTTTTCACTTATCTTTCCATTACAAGAGAAATAAATATTAAATATATTTTTAAAATTAAAAGTTTTAATTTGTTAGTTTGATAATTTATTCCTTCGTTTAACAAACTAAAAATTTTATTCTATATATTTTTGAGTGATTACGTATTGTACTTATGTTTAGTGTTTAGAACAACTGGATTTAAAAAAGTGTATTCTGGAATAATGTGTTATGTGCATAAGTGTTACATGTCTACAATAATAACAACCCAGATTTAATTCTTTGATATCACCGAAAATTCAGACACATTCTTTCAATATACATTTTTTTGGTTCTTAAACTCTTATAAATGGCTAATTTATTATTTCGATTTTTTTATAGTTTGAATTTTATAATTGATAAAGATTATGAATATTTTGCAGATCCTAAAGATAATGTTGCTTTCGATAGCATCTCTAGTATCTTCATATACCTACAATAAAACAACAAAAATACCAATCACCTACACAGTTTCAAAAGTCATTGATCTAACGAAACCAATAACCAATGAATCACAAACATCAAAATTAAATCGAAGAACATCGAAACAATCCATTAATACTCCGACTGATATCAGTAAAAGACAAGACAGTCCATCCTTCGGCGGTTCTCTTTCAACTTTTGACGAACCATCTGGAGGCATTTATGCAGATTCATTTTCAGGATTTAGAGACAGTAGACCTATAAATAAAGATGAGTTTGATATTGATGACATTGATATCAAATCAACTTCTTTTGGTATTGAAGATTCAGGAATAAAAAATAATCCTAGTTTTGGTATCGTTAGTCCTAAGATTAAGGAAAGTTCTTCTTTTGATGTAGATACACCAACCTTTAGTCTTGACAGTGAAAACTTTAATGATGATACAGCTTTCAATATCGGGAGCACATCCTTCGAAGAAGAGGAAGAGACACAAAATAAAGAGGAGGAGGAGGAGGATACTCAATATAATATTGATCCTTCTAATTTTGAAAGCGATGAGCCAACAACAAAAAAGCCAAGTTCTTTCGAACCCGATTTTAGTAATGCAAAAAGAAGTCCTCCATATAGTTCAGGCAGAAATAAGGAATATAGAGATTTTTCCAATGTTTATGGACCCCAGGCATCGAATTCAAGGGCTAAATCTTATGACTCTCCTTCTAAGGAGAATTACAAATATCCCAAAAATCAGGATAATAGTAATTCCAAAGATTTATCCTCAAATGGACCTATTTACAGTGACTCAAATGTAGAATACGTTGGTAGTTCAGCAACACCAATCAATTACGTTACAACACCTCATGACAGATTCGATTCTCCTTTCGTTGATGGCGGATCACAGTTTACATCCTCTGATCAATCTTTCAAAGGATTCGGTCAAAGTTCATTTCAAAATAGCCTATTCGATCAAGGACCTTTCGCTCAAAATTCCTTTCAAAATCTAAATAGCAATTCTTTTAGAACATTAAATCCCCCAACTCAGAATGCAGTTGAAAATACTCAGCATGTGGGTTTACAAAATTCGCAACAAATATTTTCACCCACTCATCAGACTGAAATCAATTTACCGCCATCGTCTCAATCCTACGAGAGTTTATCTACTTCCTTGCCAACGCACAATACACAATTTTCAGGATTCATTGAAGGACAGGAGTCACAACCGGTTTTATTCAATACTGACAATGGCTTTAATTTTCAAGCTCCGAATTTTGGAATTCCTTTTGATTTCGGAACGGAGAGTAGAAATCAACCGTTTCTAACTCTTCAGGATCTTCAGCAACAACGTCAGATTCTGCCGGTTCAAACATCAAGTAGTACTCCTCAATTTCCGCAATATAAAGGAGCGAGTATTCCGGCTCATTCGCGAAGTGACTTTGTACATCCTTCTGGGGCATATCAGTTTCTTTCGAACCAACCGCAGTTACATTTTAATCCGAATAATGGACCTGTCGATAGGATGCATGTTCAAACTGGACACAATCCTTTTGAAAGGATTCGAACTGACGTTGAGGTTATTGACAAAAAAAAACCTGCTCCACCACAGCATGATGGAAAGGATGATGAAGAATCACAAGAAAGCGTGGAGGAAAATGATGATTTAGATGACGGTTTGTAATAGATTGAACAGAAATTATTCAACCCTATATAAAACTATCTCTCGCGAAAAATGAAATACCATAGTTATTTATATTTTGGTACACTCGATCCAAATGAAAAATTACATTTCCTTTATCACGTCAGGATTTTTTTTTAAAAAACATGTCAAATATCAAGTTACATGAGCTTTTCTAAAAGTTAGTAATTTTGCATACAAACTATTAGCTCTAGATTCTCGATCTTGTATGTACTTTTCTAGAAATTGTATGACATATGTCGCTGGAGCTACAATTAGTTAAAAACGACAAAGAGTTTAAAAAAATTATACCATCAAATTTCAACATTTTAAATTATTATTAGAAAATTGTTTATATCAGTATTTTTAATAATACAGTCCAATAAAGTAAAAATGTCTTCTGCGGACATAAAAAATCAATCATTTTAGAAAAGTAGGGCCGAAAAATACTTAGGTAAATTTTTTTAAGGTATTTCAAGGAAAAGACAACCTTTAAGTGAAGGAGCACTGAAAATCTTTCAAAATTTTGTTGTTTATATTAGAAAAGTTTTCAATGCATTTTGGTCCGCATAACACGATAACCGATTCCGAATTCTGCCTCGCACGTTAGGATTTTGAAAAACGTGGAATTAAAAGGCGGTTTTCAAGATTCTTTTCTGTTTAACCTGACATGATAGAGACTTGTATAAGGTGTTAAATAAAAGCATGAAACGTTTACTTTGAGAACCATGAGTGCAAAACAAAAAAATAAAGAATCTTAAGAAAAGTGGGGATAAAGACGCCAAAAAAATTGTCTTACAAATTTTTAATAATTTTTTATTAACCCATTAATTCCCATGAGCACAGAAACGCATATATAAAAAAAGTTACTATTGGGATCCTGGCATAGGGTCTAATAATGATTTTTGACGTTAAAAATTTTTTTTAAAAAATTTTAAAAAAAAATTTTTTTTAAAAAATTTTTTTAAAAAAATTTTTTTTAAATAATTTTTTAAAAATAATTTGTTATAAACAATGAATAAAAATTAATTTTCATAAAAAACTGATAGGGTCATTCGATTCTACGAGAAAAACTACAACGAGAACATATATTACATAATTTTTTTAAAAAAGGCTTATTGTTGTAAAAATGTTGTAAAAATGTTATAAACAATTAGTTTGCATTTATACTGCATGAGGTCTAAAGATAGTTTTTGACGTTAAAAATTTATTTTAAGCAAAATTAGTTTAATTAGGACAGTTTTTGATGTTAAAAATTTTTTTAAACAAAATTTTCAACGTCAAAGAGTATTCTTAGACCTCATGCAGTATGAATGCAGGCTAATTGTTTATAACATTTTTACAACAATAGGACTTTTTTTAAAAATTATATAATATATGATCTCGTAGTAGTTTTTCGCGTAGAACCGAATGGTGCTATCAGTTTTTATGAAAATTAATTTTTATTTATTTGTTTATAACAAATGATTTAAAAAAATTTTTTTTAAAAATTTTTTTTAAATTTTTAACATAAAAAATTATTATTAGACCCCATGCCAGGATCCCAATAGATATTTTTTTTATATTTCGTCGGTTGGGTGTAGAAAGCTGCCAATTCAGACTAGTCGTGAAAAACGTGCCGTTTCAAAAAAAAAATTTATAAAACCTGTCATTTGAGCTGAGATTTGGAACAGATGCCAACACAAGATGAATTGACTTTTTAAAGATGATAAAATTTTTAAAAGAATAAGACCTTACAAAAGTCATTTGGCCATTATTTTATTTAGATATTTTTTTTAAAAATCGTCATTTTCAATGTTTTACAAAAATTTGAATAACTTCTAAAATATTAAACACTTTTTAATTATCTCAAGTTTATTTTAAAGGTAATTTTCTACAGAATGAGAATTACTTATAGGCATTAACGTGTAATTTTTTTCTTAAAAAATGAAGGTCGACAAATTTAGACAAAAAAGGTTCAAGAAATTTGAAATATTCTTATTTACAGAAAAATAATTTTTAACATTCAAATATATTTTTTTATTAAATTCTCTTAAAAAATCTACACTAAATCATGTTTTATATATTTTCTAGAATAGTTTTTAGTACAAAAAAATTATTTCAAATTTCTTCAATTTTTTTGTCCAACTTTGACGACCTGTATTTTCTAAGAAAAAAAATTACACGTTAATGCCTATAAGTATTTCTTATTCTGTAGAAAATGACCTTTAAAATAAGCTTAAAATCATTAAAAAGCGTTCATTATTTTAGAAGTTATTAGAATTTTTATAAAACATTGAAAATGACAATTTTTTAAAATATATATCTAAATAAAATATTGGACAAATGACTTCTGAAAGATCTTGTTCTCTTCAAAATTTTATCATTTTTCAAAAAATATAGAAAAAAAATTTTAGTTTCTATAAATTTTATGTTTTTAAATGTTTTTCATTCATCTGAAAATGGGTGGTCTCTTAACTTTGACCGGTAGTGTAGGATATTTTTTATTCTTTTACATAATGATGAGGCAAGATTAAATTTAATGTAGAATTTATAGTTAATTTAAAATTACCAGAATATAAATTTTATATTTTATATAATTAATATTTATTAATATTTTATTTTTTTTTATATTTTATTTTATTTTTTTTTTTATTTTTTGGTTCTTTATTTTAATTTATCTCAAAAGCCTCTATTTTTGGACACATTTTATACACACAAAAACACAAGAAAAATATAAAAAAAATAAAAATTAGTAATTTCTTGTAAGCATAACAAATTTTTATTTCCAGGCTACAACTCTGCTGGACAAGAATATGGCAGTTCAGAGGAAGATGAAAATTCAAAAGCACAGATCAACAGTGATGAAGATTCTAGAGAAAGTTTTTCTTTAGATGAGCCTGAATTTAAACATATGCCACCAATGGGCAAATTTGTTTTTCAACCATTTGATGATAAAATCAGTATGTTTGACAAATTCGTAAACCATAATAGGCCTGAAAATCGTTATTCGGTAGAATCGAATTCATCAGAAGACGATGATTATACTTCGAAGCAATACGCTTCTATAAATTCACCAAGTTCTGAATACGATGAAAGTGATGATGAAGAGGAATCGAAGAAATTTGAAAAACAAATAGACGATGATGTTAGTTTTTCTTCTGATAAAGGTCTGCCAAATATAAAAAATTATGATTCGCAGTTTCAACAGAAATTTAATCTTCCCTACCTGAATGAAGGCCTAAAAACCAGTATGTTATTAATTTAATTTAACATTTTTGAAAAATTAAATTTCTCAAACAAAATTCTATAAATCTTGCAAATTAAATATTTTATATCTTTATTGCTTATAAATACAATTTATTTAAAAGATTTACAATTTTACACATTTCAGAATTTGCACAAGACCGATCAAGCATTCCAGATATTTTAAAATACAATAAAAGGAAAAATTCACCAAAAAGTGACAAAAATATAAAAGGTGCTGTAAAAGGTGGATCAAAAATCCCTATTTCCAGAAACAATGAGGAAGAAGAATCGAAATTAAACTTCCAAATTTATGACAAGTCTTTTGGACACAAAATTCCAAAAAACTCTGATTCTTTATCTAGGTTCAAAAAAGACAATTCCCATCAACAGATTCCTTTAAAAAAGGAAAATAAGCCATTAGCGATAACAGAGAAATCTTTTCTTCCATCTCAAACATTAAATAATGTAGCATTTGTCACCGAAGATGATTACAATTTTTACTCCCCACAAAGAATAAAATTAGAATTAAATAAACGATTTTCTTGATAACCTAATAATAATCTTAAGAAATTAAAAATTTATTCAAATATTTATCTATTATTAATAATTAATTTGATAAATTTCTCAAAAGTAAAATATTTAGGATTATTATAAGAAAGTTTCAAAATAATTTAAAAGCGAATTTCATAGTGATTATTTTAATGGATTTAATATAATGTAAAGTGACTGAAAATTAAGGAATTATAAGTATAACATATATGTAGCAGTAAAAATGTTAAATGAACTATTGCAAAATTAAAACATCTGTATTTATAAGAAAAAATTGGAACAAGTTTTTGATATCTAATTATTACACTTATAGAATTTTAGAAAAAAAACAAATATAATAATAACAAGTCAATAAAAATACTTTTTCAGAAAAAGTTTCTTTTTCTCTGTGTTATTTAGTGAGTGTGGCACAGAATCCAGGATATTCAAGGAGACAAAAATTCAAGATATCAACGCTTTAGAACAGTGACTTTCATGTAATTTTTTTCGAGGCGCATGATTATTACCCAAATGTCATTTGACCGAACTGTCATTTTACCGAATTGCATGTATCCGAACTGTTATTTTAACGAATTGCCATTTTTACGAATTGTCATAATTGCCACTTTTGCGAAAAGTCATTTTTGCGAATTGTCATTTTTACGAATTGCCATTTTTACGAATAGTTATATTGTTCCGAAATGTCATTTTTTCGCATTGTCATTTTTACGAATTGTCAATAGTGTCAATAGTCAATATTGTGAATAGTGACATTTCGTAAAAATGACAATTCGAAAAAATGAGTTTTCGCAAAAGTGACAATTCGTAAAAATGTCGATTCGCAAAAATGACATTTCGTAAAAATGTCAATTCGAAAAAATGACATTTCGGAACAATAACTATTCGTAAAAATGACAATTCCTAAAAATGATATTTCGCAAACATCACTATTCGCAAAAGTGACAATTCGTAAAAATGGCGATTCGCAAAAGTGACATTTCGTAAAAATGATAGTTGAAAAAAATTACATTTCGGAACAATAACGATTTGTAAAAATGACAATTTGTAAAAATGATATTTCGCAAAAATGACTAATCGCAAAAGTGTCAATTCGTAAAAATGTCGATTCGCAAAAGTGACATTTCGTTAAAATAACAGTTCGGATAAATGCAATTCGGTAAAATGACATTTGGGGAATAATTATGCGTCTCATTTTTTTCTCAGTTATTCTTTGTTGTATTCTGATAGACGCATATAATGCTATAATTTATGTACAAATTTTTTTTACAGTATTTTAGAGAGTCAAAAGTTTTTCCAGTTCCGCCTCTCGCCACTTTGTTTCCTAAATTAATTTTGTGATTGAGAAAATATTATGTAAAAACAATTGAACATTTCATAACCTTTAATTTCCAAAGTTTACTTTACTTTCGAAGTCTGAAAAATATTCGAAAATGGCTATAAAGTGAATTCAGTTTGTGAAAACTTTGCAGCAAATTATGGAAATTATCTTATTCTTACTTATTCACGATTTTGATCACTTCTTATTCCACTCAATGTTTCTCCTCTTTATACAAATGCGAGGTGAAAAAAAAGTTTATTATTAAAAAATGAAAAAAATGAGTTTAAGAAAATATTTTATTGCTGTGATTTACGATACGTAACTATTTTATTTATTTTTACGCGATTGTTTGTGTTGCATAAGACAGATAAATGTCATTGTATGAATAAAATATATACAATATATGGGTGATTCTCCTGAAAGGGACCCTTTTTTGGTTGAAGTTCCAAAAAATGAAATTATTCTTTTTTTTTTTACTTTTTTTCATAAATAAGTTTTGAAGATGTTTAAAGATAAAAATATAAGTTGCGCAAAATTAATTTCCAGAAATAAGACCTTCAGCAACATTACATTATTATGTGTTCTAGAGGTTGAGTTTATAATACTAATAGAATTAATTATTTTGTAAAAAAAAACTCGGTAGGAATATTTTATTTTAAATAATAAATTGTTATGTTTTAATTTACTACACTTTCTGCTTACCTATTTCATTTTCATTAAATAAATAATTTAATTCGAGGGTTAAATATTCCAAATCAATGATTAAAAAATTAAAAACAAAAGAAAACGCCTATCAAATATAAAAAGGCTTCGAAGATGAATTGACAATTAATGATACTGTTAATGATACTGTAAATGATACTGTGTTAATACTGTTTTTAACTTATAAAATAAATATTTTTGAAAAAGGAGTTGGAAATTATATTAAAAAACTGCACAATTTTATTAAAAACAATTAGTTTTTATTTCTAAAATAGTAAAATACCCTATCTTTTATCAAATATTTTGAATATATAGAAAAAAAGTGTATATTATAAAATGATTCTAAATATGACCCTTACAAATGCCTTTATAACACAATCATAAGTCAGATATTTGATTAATGTTTGATTATGATTTTGCGATTATATGATGCGCATAAATGATTACTTCAAAACAAAAAATTTAACCCCAAGGACGATGCGCTGGTTTTCCTGTTGCCGAATTTTGTAAAGCGTTGGCAATAGCGTTTTCCTTAGCCGCAATTAAATCTCGAGCCTGAGTAACAATAATATTATTATTTGAATTTTCCCAGAATTTTTCACGATACAATTGTCAGAATATTACTTTTTTTATTAATAATCTTTAACGTCCTTTGATATTTAATAATTTTTAATTGTTATTGCCCTTTTGTGGTCGGAAATTAAATGGGCTAATAAACATGTAAAAAAAGTTAAAAAAGAATTGATGCATTAATGAATGCATTTATATTGTTTGCTTCATTAAACAATCAATATAGAAAAAATCAGCTAAAAATATATATTTATGACAAAGAATATAATTTACTGATTATAAGTTTCTGACTTGCATAAACAAAAAGTTTGTTATTTTTTACGTTAGGGGCGCATGATTATTCCCCAAATGTCATTTTACCGAACTGCACTTTTGCGAATAGTCAATTTTGCGAAAAGTCAATTTTGCGAAATCTCACTTTTGCGAATTGTCATTTTTTCGAAAAGCTATTTTTGCGAATCGCAATTTTTACGAATTGTCAATTTTTCTGAAATGTCATTTTTACGATTAGTCATTTTTGCGAATTGACATTTTTGCGAATTGTCATTTTTGAGAAATGTCATTATTGCGAATTGTCACTTTTGCGATTTGTCAATTTTTCGAAAACTCATTTTTGCGAATTGTCATTTTTACGAAAAGACATTTTTGTAAAATGTCATTTTTGCGAATAGTCATTTTTACGAATTACCATTTTTGCGAATTGTCAATTTTCCGAAAAGTCATTTTTGCGAATCGCCATTTTTACGAATTGTCAAATTTCCGAAAAGTCATTTTTGCGAATTGTCATTTTTGCGAAAAATACAATAGAAACTTGTAGGTATCTATAAATTCACTATTGTATTTTTCGCAAAAATGACAATTCGTAAAAATGACTTTTCGGAAATTTGACAATTCGTAAAAATGGCGATTCGCAAAAATGACGTTTCGGAAAATTGACAATTCGTAAAAATATCGATTCTCAAAAATGACAATTCGCAAATATAGCTTTGCGCAAAAATAACAATTCGTAAAAATGGCAATTCGTAAAAATGTCGATTCGCAAAAGTAACAATTCGCAAAAGTGACATTTCTTAAAAATGACAATTCGCAAAAATGGCAATTCGTAAAAATGACTTTTCCAAAAATGGCTTTTCGCAAAAATGATATTTCACAAAAATGTCTTTTTGTAAAAATGACAATTCGCAAAAATGAGTTTTCGAAAAATTGACAAATCGTAAAAATGGCGATTCGCAAAAATGACTTTTCGGAAAATTGACAAATCGTAAAAATGGCGATTCGCAAAAATGACTTTTCGGAAAATTGACAATTCGCAAAAATGACAATTCGCAAAAATAGATTTTCGTAAAAATGACAATTCGCAAAAATAGATTTTCGTAAAAATGACAATTCGCAAAAGTGACATTTCGCAAAATTGGCTTTTCGCAAAAATGACTATATTCGCAAAATTGCAGTTCGGTAAAATGACATTTCGGAAAAATGACATTTGGGGAATAATCATGCGTCCCTTTACGTTAAAGTTCAAGTTTAAAAAATTATCTCACCTTGGCCTCTCTTTCACTAGTAGTGATTTGTTTATCTACATCTTGCTTTCTTAATTCTGCAGCAGTGTCAGCTGCATTTCGTTGTATTGCTGCAGCTGCCGCGGCTTCTCTTGCAGCAGCTACTCTCTGTGCTGCAGCTACAGAATCTTTTAAAGTCGCTAATTTTTGTTGTAGAGCTACTAATTGTTTTGCACTGGCTCTCGCTTCCTCTTGAGCATGAGCGGAAATTTCTGCTGATCTGCAATTTCAACAAAACGTCAAATTATTTTATCTGCGTTAAATAAAGTTTTCGAGTCGATGTATATTAAAATTGCAATTGCTCCTAGAGAAAATTGTAATATCTCTAGTATGTACAATCTTTTGGATGTCCTAGAGATATTCACAGGATATCCTAGAAAAATCCTTAGTATACCCTTTAAATATTCTGAGGACATTCTTCTGTTAGTAAGGTGTTAATAATTATAATTTATTAACATTCTTGAAAGGCAACTAGTCTTCATTTCATTAGTTATTTTCATACTAGTTTTTCTATTTTCTATTAGTTTTTAGATGACAGAGTGGGGATTAACATTTATACAAATAATGCAAATGTATTATATTGATTTGTTTTACCTGTGAGCTGCTTCACGAGCTGCAGCTTCTCTGGCTATTGCTAATCTTTGCTGTAGAATTGTTGCTTGTTTCGCCTCTTCAACTCTGTGTTGAGCCACAAGAACATTATAATTTGCTTCTTTTGCCTGTTGAACTGAGCGTAAAATTTCCGGTGAATAAACAATGCTCGGTGTTCCAGGATGAGGATCATTCAAAGCCTGTGTTTAATATATTTAATAATAATTAATTCTTTATTTCTTTCTCGTTGCAAAACCTCATTTATCCGCTTTCTGATAAACTGATTTTTGCTTTATTTTTTTATATCTTTCTTCTTTGTTCAAATTTTTATTTTCCAAGCTGATTTTATTTACATAATTTTTATAATACTCAATTGTGATTTGATTGAAACTGCAAATGGCTGTACAAATAATCAATAAACACAAGTTTTAAGCCATAGTTAAAGTAGCAACTAAGAAGAAGCATGTACAGTCATATTACATGTTACCTACAATAATAATTAATCAATTGCATTTTTCTTGATATTTTATTATTGATCAAATTTAGAACTTGTGTTTGTTGGTTGTTCATTCGACTATTTTACAATTTTGGTCAAATGACAATTTAGAAATTCTAAAATTCTATCAAATGGCTATTCAGATATTAATTCATATGATTAAATGAGTGAGAATACTTGAAGAGCAATGTTGTGCGTGGAGTGCAGTTGTATTTGTCCTAATGCTAGATCAGAATTTAAAGAAGAATCCCAGGCCGATTGTTCGTAATTCGTGGGATTCCATGCAGAGGTAAACGCTGGTATAACCCCATAAATATCGTAACCCCTTGGGAAAAATGATACCCCTCGTTTTGCTTTCTTATTTGATCCTGCAATTGGATTTGAGTCTGCTACCAATATCAAGGCAACTAATAAAGAGACCTACGAAAATAAAATTATTTCATTAATACAATTTAAATGAAAATAAAAATTACTTAATTTCAAAAATTAATACAAAAATTAAGAATAGTCTTTAAAATTTTTAAATTATCAAAAATACTCAAATGAGTCAAAGACTCACGATTACAAAGTTATGTACATAACAATTACTTTGGTTAAAAAAAACAATTCATTTAATTTAATTCGGAAATTAATTTTAAAATATGTTTAAAATGTCTATACCCTGATAGAATTCTAGGATTTCCGGAACATTCTAGGAATATCCTAATTTCTTCAGACTAATGAACATCCAGAATATTCGGATGCTATCAGGGTAGCAAATGGAAAAAATAGTTTCGAAATATATAATACTTTCAGGGTTAAATAATAGATTAATAATTAACAATTAAGCAACATAAAATATTCAAAAAATAGTAAAATGAGAACAATAAATAAATTTTTAGAATTTCGTTACCAAGAGAAAAGCCTTCATCTTCGTGGATTCTTGGAGATTATGATTCTGATACTGAACCTAGTCAGAGCACAGGTTATATACTTTTGAGCTGTAATGATAGAATCAATTAAAACTATTACGGTTGTCGATAAATATCCGGATTGTTTGACTAAATTACAGGTCTTGTTTCTCTAATGACAATTGAAGGCGAAACCTCTGACACAGTACAATTACTACGTGTCCACTCTATTCGTTAATGTTATTGCACTCGAATTATGATTTTATCTTAGAGTTCAATAAATAATTTGATAATAGTATATTTCCGGTATGATAGTGTCTGGATGACTGTAGACGACTTTTTCATCCCTAACAACAATTTATTGTATAATCATGTAGTTATACATATTACACAACGGAAAATACAATAATGGGAAAAAAATAATAATAGTAAAATATGTTATAACTTCCAAAAGATCTCAAACACATCATTTTTACAATTTCTACAACTACAGACTTAACAATAAGTTTTCAATTTTTACATTGTGTGTAAGTAAATGC
This sequence comes from Leptopilina syphax, assembly GCA_032872505.1. NCBI lineage: Eukaryota > Metazoa > Arthropoda > Insecta > Hymenoptera > Figitidae > Leptopilina > Leptopilina syphax. Next base: position 45,322,407 of record CM065470.1, on the reverse strand, counting down.
AAAAATATGTTAGCGTATGGATTTAAAAAAAATTGTTTTTCACAAAATTAATGTTTTTGAAAAATAAAAAAACTCCTAATGCAGTTCAAGCAGTTACTTTTTAAAATTTTTTGTAGTATAATATGATTTTAGAAACTGAAGTAAGGTACAAAAATTTGATACTCAAAATGAGGTCAATTTTGATTGGTTTAAATTTTACTGGTGTTACTTTAAAAATTTAACTTCTTTTTTAATAATTCTTAATTGACAAATGTTTCATAGGTTATTTTATGATTCTAAACAATTATTCAATATGGATTTAAAAAAATATTTATTTTTTCAAAAAATAAAATTTTGAAGATGGTCAAAAATAATTTTTTTAATTCTAATAATAAAGAATTAATTTAGATCTTAAATGACAGAAGAAAAAAAATTGTTGCATCTTAACAGCTTAAATATCGAAAGGTTAAAATTTCATCTATCTCTCCCCTTAAACTTACTACCAGAGATACACTCGTGATGTTTATAGTTTAGTACTAGCTTTGCTTAAGGCGTTTTTTAACAAAAAAATTGTTATGGTTTTTATTCTTGTAATATATACAAAATAAGTTTAACATTATACTGAAAGTTAAACATTTTCACTAACAAATGAAATTTTTAATATTTATGAAGTTTTTTCAATTAAAGAATATTGGATGAATGGAATAAATATAAATAAATCTAAATTGCAATATTTTGTCGTCAAAATCTTAATCACAGACCACAAAAATACTACTAAATTAAGACTGACAGTAATTGGTAACAATTATAATTTTTTCTATATTTTGATATTAAAAACATTTCAGTACTTAAATCTTGTAGGATAGTAATTTTTACAAAAGTATACTAAAATATGACTAAATAACATGTAATACTCAATTATAGACAGTTTAAAGGCAATCCACAAAAAATTTTAATAATTAAAAAAATTTTAGTAATTAAAAAAAATTTTTAAATTTTTAATTTGAAAATTTTCGATTTTAAAAAAAAATTTTATACTTCCATCTTAGTTATAGTATTTTTTGCAAAATTTTATTCAAATGTGCCTAAATAACATGTAAATAATAATAATAATAACTACCATTAAAAATTGAGAGACCACGCAATTGCAGGTGAATGAAAAACTATTTAGAACATAAAATTTATGGAAACTAAAATTTTTTTCGTTTTATTTTTTGAAAGATAAAGAAAAATAATAAAAGATAAAATTGTGAAAATAACAAGATCTTTCAGAATTTATTTGGACAACATTGTAGGTATTAACGTGTAATTATTTTCTTAGAAAATGCATAGGTCGCGTCAAAATTAGATAAGAAAATTCAAAAAATTTGAAATGCTTTTTTTGTACTAAAAACTATTCTAGAAAATATATAAAAACATGATATGGTGTAGATTTTTCAAGAGAATTTAATAAAAAAATATATGTTTGAATTTTAAAAATTATTTTTCTGTTAATAAGATTGTTACAAATTTTTTGAATTTTTTTGGTCCAAATTTAACGACCTGCATTTTTTAAGAAAAAATTGCACGTTAAAGCCTATAAGTATTTCATACTTATAGGTATGAAATACCTATAAGTATTCTCATTCTGCAGAAAATGACCTTTAAAATAAGCTTAAGATCATTAGAAAGCGTTCATTATTTTAGAAGTTATTTAAATTTTTATAAAACATTGAAAATTACAATTTTTTAAAAATATCTAAATAAAATAATGGCCAAATGACTTCTGTAAGGTCGTATTCTTTTCAAAATTTTATCATCTTTAAAACATGTTCCAAAAAAATTTTAGTTTTCATAAATTTTATGTTTAAAAGTTTTTTTCACTCCCATTGTAGCAACCCAGTTCCAGTGAAGTTAATCTTGTAGCAGTCTTTAAGTAGTTTTGTTCCAGTATGGTCAGTCTAAAATTCGTCGTTAACCTTTCATAAGCACTTCGTCTGTGCGTGTTAAAGTTCTTCGTTACCAGTGAAGGAAGTTTCTATCTAGTCAAAATACCTGACATCAAGTAAGTAAAAAATTTAATAAATTAAAATAAATTAAATATTAAATTATTTAAATTATTTAATTTAATTTAAAATGGTTAATTACAAGTCTTCTTCTGAGACGTAAGACATACATAAAATTTTTATTGGTATATTTTGATTCCTTAATTGTCAAATTATGCGCGAAATATATAGCCCAGTATTTCTAAAGATATCTTGTATCCTCAAGACATCCTTAGGATATGAGATGTTTTTTGGATCTCTTTCGAACGGACATAGATGTCCTAATGACATTCCATGTCCCAGTGCCTACAGGGAGATAATATATAATAGATAGATAAAAGTTTCTCTCTGAAGATCGATAATTTTTATTTCCCGACCTTATAGTTCGTAATACCGAAAACACTACACATTTTTCAACATTCGGCTTAGGTCCAAAAATATGCAAGATAAGTGATAAAAAAACATTTTAACAGAAGATGAGCTCCACAACATTATGAAAAATGCTAAAACTAATATGATATTGAAATAAGTGAAGATGAAAATAACTTCAAAAAATAACAATGTAACTGCAATTTTAGGTTTATCCTTGAAAAACTCGATTGATTATAGACATCAACACATCATATAACAGAATGCGACCAGCTGAAGAGCTTAAAGTACAGGAGAAAAAAATTGAAGCTATTTCCGATAAAACTCATAAAGCCGTAGAAATAGAAGATAATATAACAATTCCAATCCCCGATTTCTATAAAGCAATGGACGACTTGAGAATTGTAGTGGGAGTGATTTTAGAAGGCAAATACGATATATAAAAAATTGCAACCTGGCATGTGATACAGAGGGAAATTGTATACTAATAACACATAGAGTCTGTTGTTTCGCTTTTTTCACGGACCACACATTGTGGCAAAGAAGGTTTAATAAATTTACAAAACTTCATGCAGAATTTTGACGAATTTTTTATTTATTACTCTCACCTTAGATAGGTAGCACATATTGTAATTTTGTAAAAATCTATATTCTACGAAATTGTACTACTTTTGATTGCAATAAGATTATTTTACTTTGTATTCCTGTTATTGATTGTAATTGTTTAATAAAATTAACATTTAATTGTTTTAATAAAAAAAACATAAAAAAATAAACCTTTTTAAAAAATGGGTTGCGCTTCGAAGAAATGTACCCAAGAAGAAAAATATTTTAGGTCATGTTTCTAACTTTTTGAATGACCTAATAATGATTTGCATCTTAGTTACACCTTTCTTCAGAGCGCGTCACAATCTGTTTTAGAATATAAGAAAGTGCTGCTGCTACGTTTAAAAAAATTTTGGTACTAAAACATTTTAGTAGTGTATTATACTGACATGGAATCCTAGTATACTATCTGGCACAGTACCAGGCTGTACTGTATGTACTGTATGGTTGATGTAGTACCAGAACATCTATAGTATATGATACAAGTCTTGTATACTTACGTCGTAATAGTACTCTAGTTATATGAAAGGTTAATAAACGACTTTATTTTTTATGAATTTTAATCTGATTATAATTTACAATTGTAGTTTTCAAAGATTTAATTAATTTAATTTAAAATGACTAGTTTTTTGAGCCAATGGAAAAAATTACGTTTTATTTTTACTAAACCCTAATATTTTTCTGAAGAAGTTGTAAAAACGCTTCATATTTTCATAATAAAATTATCTTTTTGGGTAGAAAATTATACAAAGTTCAATTAAGCATATGTTTTTAATACTCCTTTATCCCATACGATGGCCATGTCCTTTATACCGATGATAAATATGTCTATAAACAGGAACATGAATTGGATACGGTCTTTCTACTGGTACCGGAATATTCTTTTCAATTGTGTATGGAATATGTTTTTCAACAGCATATGGAACAATTTTTTCAACTGGAAACGGAACCTTCTTTTCCACAGGAACAGCTATTGTTCTTATTACGGGCACTGGAACCGGATGAGAAACTGGTACATGAATAGGATAATGTTGAGATTCACTAAACGCAATTGGATGTTGCATTTCAACTTCTACCGGTTGTTGAACTGAAACACATAAAATTTATAAAAATCAAACAAAGAAACTGAATACTTTTATCTCTTTTTGAGTAATTTCAATTTTCACACCAACTGATTGAGTAGAAATTTCACAAATTTTAATAATATTGTCATGTTCAAATCCATATATCTATTGTGCACTAATCAAAATTCTTGGGTTTTTGGATGATACGTTTCAAAAAATTATTACTCAAAAGTAAATCATTAATGTTTTAAACAGCAATTTTGTTTTTAATACATACCAACATTCTTATAGATAGGAGCAGTCACAGCATTTGGAGGTGCACCAGTAGGTGCTAAAGGAATACCATAACTATTGGCACCACTATATGATGGGTCTGACAAAGAAGATGATAAAGAAGAAGAAGAACTGTAAGTATTACTCCCACCTAACGTCTTTTCAGATGAGTCCGGAGATCCATAACTGCTGGTATGACTGTATGATGATGAGCCATATTTGCTGGTATCACTTCCTCATAAATTGAAAAATTTATTTTAAGATGTTACATTTGAATATATGATTTCAATAAAATGCAGAATCTTGCAATTTTTATACTTATAATAAAGTTGTTTCTATATTTATTATTATTGTCAAAGATATTATGACTTTTTTACGGAATTCTTAAAATTTGATAATTAAATTATTTCCATGAACATTTACCTGATGAAGTAGGAGAACTATAACTGTTAGCACCATTTTTTGAAGAAATTAACAATGAATTATAGCTGTTCGTGATTGGTTTTGATGGGTTCAGAGAACCGTAGCTACTGACACTACTTCCCGAAGGAATAAGATTTCCATAACTATTGTATTTACCAACTGATGAAATTGACGAACCATGATTATTTACATCTGTTTCTGAATTAGAGGATTTATATCCGTTGGTACTAGTAGCACTAAAAAGAAGAGAACCATATTTATTGGTACCACTATAGTATGAAGGCGAAAAGGTATTGATGGTATCATGTGATATTGACGAATCATGTCCATTAGAACCTCTAAATGTTGAAACAGGAATATAGTTCTTGACCTTATCAGATGATTCCATAACTTTCATAGTAGAGTCGTAGCCTTTATTTAATCCATTTAGTTCAGATTTTAACTCAGAAGCCTTTATTTGACTTTTGATGTTACCTTTTGGTCCTAGCGTTATAATAGTTGGATTGTACGTTAATCCATTAGGTTCATGTTTTAAATCAGAAGCTTTTACTTGACTTTTGATGTCACCTGATGGACCCAACGTTAAAACAGTTGGGTTATACGGTCTCGTGGTATGTTTTTGATACGATGTCTCACCTCTTTTTAAATCATTTTCTTTTTTAATAAAATGTCCTTTAATATTACTATTTCTTAAAGCCCTAAATAATGTTGGAGTTGTAGGAATGATTGAATTTTTTAAAATCCCCATATTGTCGACTCTACTGTTGGCTGATGAAAGAAAACTCTTTGCTTTATTTAAACGTTGATCCTTTCTTGTTATTACACTAAACAACAAAATAATACATTAATTAAAGAATTACATGGAATATTTAATTTTTGTTATTTAAACTTTTCAATTTATTTAATTATTTAAGTAAAATTGAAATTAAATAGCAATGTTTGAAAGAAAACAGAATAAAATTTTTTTTAAACATAAACAATCCAGAAAAACTATAATAGACTTACGTTTGCCATTTATATAACTGAGAATCTGCTCTGTAATTGGCCAAGGTTGTTTCAGAAACGAAGGACCCAATAATTAACTAGAAATAAAGTAATAAATTCTATAAGCATTTAAATAATGTAAAATACTTTATATAAATACACAGCCACACAAAAATAAAAAAGTGTCAGGGTTAGGAGATAAGAGTAATCTACCCCCATGTATTTTGGGCCGCTGAGCACGAATCCGCTGTCCGTTTTCAATTTTGTTCTAATATTTACTTCTTAGTTAGGGGTTCGGTTTCTATAAGTTGTGCTATCTGAGTACTTAATTTCTACCAAGGTAGGTAGATACGTAGGGGAGACCGGGTCGCAGTGGATCACTTTTTACTTTTTGTTGTATATCTACGCCATTTTCACATAACTCTTAAAACACTTTAAAAATATAAAAATAAACTCCACCATCGCATTTAGAAGAATCAAATCAATAAAAAATACTTATCCTCAATTTTGTATTTTTAGAAATTATTTACAAAATGATTTCAAGTTGTCGCTTTTAAATAAATTGAAATTATCCATTACACACCGGTCTCCCCTAAATCCAAATCCGTCAAAGATTATAACCCAATGTAAGATGAAAAAACTTTTTTCTATAGCACTGTGTAATTATTTAAAATTCTTCTCTTTCAAAATAATTTTCAAAGCATCACTAAACTTCTCACTAATATATGCGACAAAAACCTAGTTTTTTGCCTTAAATATTCCTTTATAATGCATCAAGTTTTATTTACTTTTTTTTAACAAATAATATTTACTATTTAATAGTCGTGACCATTCATGACAATTGAATATATTTCCTTTAAACTTTAACGCAAACTGTCACGAACTATAACCTTAGCATTTTACTTACAATTAAAAACATTTTCTTTGGAAATCAGTAAATTTGAAGTTTAATAGTTACTTAGTTAATCAGGCACTATGAATGTCACTAATAAGAGCATCAGTTTTTATAGGTAACACTTTCTCCCACTCATGCCGGAAAGATGCACAGCATGTTGGAAACCGGATTTAATAGACTCTTGTGCTCGATTCGCTAATCATCGGGAAAAAAAGGAATTAAAAATAAATCATATATTCCTTGCATACATATGTGAAATGCGATGCAATCAAATTTTGTTAGATGCATCTAAATTACAAGTGTAGCTAGATAAACGCGATCCAATTTAAGTTCAGTGAACGTCCGGTGAACGCCCATTCAGTTTGTTTTACTTTCTTGAGGTATCCTTTTTATATGTTCGTATAAATGAAAGTGATCACTTTTCATGAAATTGCATTTACAATACAATGCTATAACGGATATTTAAATGTACCTGTCAATTTTAAAGACTTTTAAGTTTTAACTTGCGAATGAAATAAACTTATTTGAGTTGTCTTTGCATTTTCTCCAATTCAAATATATCTCTAAACACTAATTGCCATATCAAAGTAAAGTTATAATAATAATAATAATAATGAATCCGCACTCCATAAACAGGTTCATATTCTGTACCCACTAAAAAAAGTATTGACCGTAAGCAAACAGAAATGGTGGTAAGTTAAACCCAATACGTTTTCGTATAAAAACCATAATATTGGAAGGTTACGGCGAATTCTATTTTCTTAGCGTGAATTCTGTCCTCCTGAATTTTTTAAACCATCGTTTATTGACACGATTTGTCATTCTAATCCAGAAGACTGATTTGTTTTTAAAGTTCAAAAATGCCGATTTCGAACAAAAATATGAAATCTTGTGTGGTCACAGCACTAACTTCTAAAACACCCTAAATCATATAGTATAGTAAATCGACAGTATACAGAGTCTGGTTGTCTTTCATTATTTTCACATTTTAACCAAAATTTCATATTTCATGTTCGTAAGCGTCAATTTTACTCTTTAACCCATCAGCACTCGCGCTGTTTTTAGTGTCTCTCTCGCACTACATGAGCAAATAGTGTTGCGTGAGACTATTTCAATGTTGTTAGAATTGATAATTAAGTAAATTATAAATGCGCATTCACTAATAGATAAACTGTGACAAATAACAAATGAAGAGTATAGAAAAAATCTGTAATGATTAGTGGCTCAACAGGAACACTATTTTTATATAAAAAAAATTGAAAATTGAACTTTGTTGTTTGTATACAACGAGGAATTGTTTTTCACTCGATGACAATTGAAACTGTATCGCCGCTTTTGTCGGTAGCTGTAAATAAATTTGTTTCGTTCCAAAGTTAACATAAGTTAAAAGTCCAAAGTTAACTTATTCTCACGTATGATTATGATGCTGCAGCCTAGCACTACTGTTGTTCTTTAAATTTTAATTATTACTAGTACATTTGTACGAAAGGACATTTATTTTTTGTAAGCCCGTTCACTACTTAAATAAATAAATAATAAAATTTCTTTATTTCGAATAATACCTAGAATATGTAACTTTCTGAATTAAATTTCTCCTGCCCTACATGATCACATTATTTGAAAAGCTGCGCTTAACTTTTAAAAGTAGGATAGCGATCCCGCAAAATGAATCAAGGTCCTTTAGACGTTGGCAGCTTTGAGCCTCCCCAAATTAGGATTTAGAGCAAACTCAAAAGCTCAATTTTATAAATAAATAAATTGTGGTTTGTAACAATAAAAAAATTCTCTTACAAATAATTTACACGGCAAATTTTTCCTCTCAAATGACAATGTGAAGAAACATGTTTCTATAGTAATAATCTTGAATTATAATTTAATTCGATTTTGGATTATTAACTTTATAATCCATTGTAAATACCAGAAATAATTCTAAAAAATTAAAATGTTGATAATAATAAATTATAAACGGTATTAATCAGATTATATTCAGTACAATTGTTTCAAAATTGTTTAAAAAATTTTCATAATCACAAAACAGATAAATTTTTTTTCCGATTGTATTAGAAAAATGTTTTATTTTTAAGCATTAAGCTTTCTTTTTTGAAGTTAATTATTCAAAAAAAATTTAAGCTTTAACCATTCTTTTACAAAATTATTTATTTTAAATTTTTTCCAGTAACAGTAATGTACGCATTATTTTTATGACAATCTCAACCATGTAAAATGCAGAGAGCTTTTAACCCTTTTTAAAAGGGGGTTAAAAGTTTTTTTAAAAAATTGTTTGTAAAATTTTTAGAAAGTACATGAAAAATTCTTTGAATTTATGAAACAAAAATTAAAATCTATAAAGTTTTATAATAGTTATATATGGTTTTGAATACCATTCTAATACATCTTCGCTCTCATTTATTTCATCTAGCAAAATTTTCTTTTTAGCTGGATTTTCAGAAATATTTTTATTTTCACACTGTATTCGTTACTACACTGAGAAAACTGGAGTATTGGACTAAACATCTGGAGGGACAAATCGTTGATATTTGAGAGTTAGCTATTGGATAACAATCTAAATGTTCAAATACACCATTGACAGATATTCGTGCCACTTCTCTTGGAGGGAAAATGAGTTTATAACAGAGGGACAAATTAACCATCTTGAGAAATCCCTTCCTTATCCGGCGCGAAATGAATAAATGGCAACCTAACCCCTAAATTAAATACATAAAATGCACCCCTATAGTACTTCCAGGATTTAGCATTAGAGACTCAGGTATGCTTAGTGATTATAGTTTGCGTAGTTCCCGCGAACAGCAACAGATGGCGCGGCTCGCGTCCTGCTCTATGAATACATTTAATTCAAATGGGATATTGTTTAAAATCAAATGAATTAATACTTTTAAATATATTAAAAATATAGTATTATTATTAATATATTATTATTTAAAATATATTATTACATGAAATATTGTCCAAAAAATAGAAATCGCGTAATATAGTAGAGTAGTACATTATTCCTGAATTATTTACAATATATTTATTAATGTATGCAACTACATATTATGCAATGTAGTATTAGAGAAGAAATTAATTCTTTAATTGCGATTTAGGTATAATTTTTTTGTGAACATTACATGAAAACAGGAAAAATTCCACATGTTTTCAGTCCCGACTGGGAAAGAAGGAATGTCAAAAGCCATTTATCGTGCCAATTTGGTTGTCAAAAGTTTACAAGTAATTTGTGAAAAACTCACTCAAAAATGATATATTTTTGAAAATAATTGAATTCTTTGGAAAAATGTTATTAACAATATAAAAACAATACATTTTTTTAAAAAATTTTTATAAAATTGTATTGAAAAAATTGAATAACTGTTTAAATTTTATTTTCGAAAGTAATTGAATTCTTTTAAGAAATTTATTAAAAATTGTATTGAAAATAATTTAATTTTTACAAACAATTTTATTTTCGAAAGTAATTGAATTCTTTCGAAAAAATTTAAAATAATTGAATTTTAGTTAAAAGTTTTCCAAAAAAACTTCCAAAAATTTTGTAATTCTGGAAATAATTAAATTCTGATACATATTTGATAAAAATTTTCAAGAATAATTGAATTTTTTTGAGAGTATTTAAAATAATTGAATTTTTTTGAAGAATTTTATATTAAAATTTTCAAAAATAATTTAATTCAAATACAGAATAGGTACCTATTAAAAATAAAAAAATTTTCTAATTTATGAAAGTAATTTAGTTTTTTTGAGAAATTTTATTGAAATGGTATTAAAAATAATTTAATTTCTGAAGAGGATTTTATTAAAATAAAAGAATTCAATTCTTTTAGGATATTTTACTAAAATTATATTGAAAGAAATTGCAATACTGAGGATTTTTTTTGTTAAAGTAATTAAATTAATGCTTAATAATAATTTAATGAAATCTGTCTTTTCTTTATAAGCTTAACTAAATAAAGATAATAATAATAAATTATTTCATTTTAAACATTAAAAATTGAATTTTCTTTAATCCTGCATTGCAGAATATGTAGTTGCATACATTAATAAATATATTTCACATAATATATTTTAAATAATAATATATTAATAATAATGTATTTAAGAATATATATATTTTTTTTTTTGCTTAGGGACTTTTGGGAAATCTGCCTACCTAGAATTCCGCACTCCAAGGTTATGTTGGGTTGGTAAAATGAAACAAAAGGAAATATTAAAAAAAAGATAAATAAATAAATGTTATATATTAACAATAATACTATATTTTTAATATATTTAAAAGTATTAATTCATTTGATTTTGAACAATATCCCATTTGAATTGAATGTATTCATAGAGCAGGACGCGAGCGGCGCCATCTGTTGCTGTTCGCGGGAACTACGCAAACTATAATCACTAAGCAACCACAGTTTATATGTAAGCAATAGGGGGCTGATAAAATGTCAGAAAAATAATTTCGCGCGCATCAGATCGTACACATTTTCTGCGCAACTTTTAACCCTCAGATATAATGGGAGAGAATATACAAGTAGATTTCCATTATCAATTCAAAATTTATTTTAGAAGGACTATTTAACTCTCTTCATAAGCAAAGGAAACATACACTTTTTGAACCTCTGAATTTGACTCTCCAGTTTTCTCAGTGTAACTATTTATCTTCCATAATAATAATTATAAGCGGGTCAAATTTGTTTGAAAAATGTTTATAGTAGTTGTTAATGTTAATTTTTTTTTGTTAACAATATACAATTTATTTATTTAATTATTAGTAATCAAAATAATATGAAGGAAGTAAAAAATGTTTTGATACAGAAATAATCCAAGATTCGCGTAAAGCTGAGTCTAGAATGAGAGAGGGTGGGCACCGACATTCACAGCATAGCTATACTAAAGCATACTGTAGTACACCTATTGCTATGAACATCGATGTGCACCTCGAAGTTCACATCTTCTATTATAGACTCTGCTTAAGTCCAAGGATGTGCGCTGCAGGACAAAAGATTCAATATTTCGGTTAGTTTCAATAAGTCGGCATAAATATTTTTTGAAAAATATTCTGGGGAAGATAAAGCATTTAAATTGTTAGCTTTCCTCTTTCTTCTCTTACACAACACTACATTTACACCAAGTTTCAGAAAAATGTGTATCGTAGGATTCAAATTCTTTAGGAATTTTGTTATTCAATGCATATTTTTAACACTAAATTCAAGAAAGGCAATTAAAAGTGAAAAAAATCGAAAGTATGCATTTTTTTAAATGTTCTTTCACTGGTGCCACTACCCTATAAGTTGAGTGTATAAAATGAATGTCACTTGAAAAGTATCATATTAAGTTGTTGATTATATTACTATAGTAAGCATTTATTAAATAATATAAAACATTTTGATCCTATAATTTCGAGCTGAATATAGTCTACAAGAAAAGACATGTTTTTTTTTATTTTTTTAGAATGTTTATTTAAAAATATTCAGTAGTATAAACAAAAAACTTAACAATATAACGTGTTGATCAACAATATCACTATGTACAATATCAATAACTATAACAAACATTGACGTAATCGAAGATTGAGTAATTCTTTTGTGTCAATCCCTCTGGGCACGGAAATGTCTAAAAAACGTTCTAGAAACGTTCCTAAAACGTTTTTAGAACGTTTTATTTCCTCCACATAACGATTTAAAAACGTTTTATGTTCTAAAAACGTTTTTAGAACATTTGACGTTCTTAAGCTGTTATGTAGCGGACACAAAACTTTCTAAAAACGTTTTACGAACGTTTCTAGAACAAAAACGTTTCCGTGCCCAGAGGGATGTATACGATATTTAAAAAAATCTTTTAAGAAGAAATAGACATTTATAGTAAAAATATATTGAACAGTGATTTTTAAAAATTTCCTTTTTTGTCATATTTAATAAACAGAAAATTCAAAATAGTTCAAAAATACTGTAAACAATTTTTTAAAATCAGTTTCTGTAGAATTCTTGTTTCAATATTTCTAAAAAAATTATTAGTGAACTTTTCTGTATTATTTTAAGAAATCTAATTTAAACCTTTCACAAAAATTTCATATTTAAATTTTAATTAAAATTTTAACTCAATGTCAGAAATAGAAAATTTATATTTCTCAAATTTGGTCACTTTTGATGTTTAAAATTTATTGAATAATACTAAAACAAAAATAAAGTTTCTAGTGACTATGAACATGACTGTGGCCCTTAGCATGATGATAGATTGTTTTATAAATAGGAATTTTAATTGGATAAGGTTTCACAAGTGGCACTGGAATGTGTCTTTCAATTGTTATAGGTACAGGTTTCTCAACAGGAACAGGTATATGTTTTTCTACAGGATAAGGAACCTTCTTTTCAACAGGAACAGCTATGGTTTTTATAATTTGAATAGGAACTGGCCGCGCGACAGGAACTGCAACTGGGTATGGTTGATTAACGCCAATTGCCACTGGATGAGGCACATTGATCTTCACTGGCTGAGGAACTGGTATTCCTGTAAACAATTAATTATTCATTAATACGAATAACGATAAGTTGTTATCGTTGTAAGTTAATCGCTAATTAGTGACATATATTATTCTTAAAATATGATTTTCAAATATATGGGTGATTCTCGAGAAATGTTTATCATATTTAATTAATTATTAATAAAGTTATTTACATTAGATAAGCTTATTTTTAGCCTGATGGAATTAATTAAATTTATCGAATCATGTTGGTAACATTCATAGCTTTCTGAGATTTGGCTCACGCATCTACAGCAGCTAATAATTATTTCATTGAAAAAAAGCTATAAAAACATTATCAATTATTTAAGTATTGAGTGTGATTATGTGTTGTAATTGTATTTTCTTTTTTATATTAAAGAATGCCCACTTAGGAATATTCTGAACTTGAACATCATTTAATTTCGTCTCCTTCGCTTAAAAGAAGCTAATTTTATTTTAAAAAAACTTTGTTAATTAACATTTTAGTTTAAATATAAATTAAGCTCAAAAGTATTTATTAGAATTCATTTTTTCTACAAAAGATATTCACTGAAGAAAAAGAGAACTTTCATTCAACAAAAATGAAAAATTTTCAATTTAAACATTAAAGTGAGTTATTTTCAAACAATTTACTTTTATGTAGTCATATTAAGTGAATCTATATATTGTAAATACTTAATATACAGTTTCCTCATTTTACCATGACATTTATAGAGTCTTTGCAAATTGAATAATCGTAAATTTGTTATTTATTATAATAGATCAGTAGATATTTCTGGAATTTAAAAAAATTATTAATTATAAACCTGTGAACTATTGACTCTCTCAGAAGATTATTTTAGAAAATAAAACATATTTGGCATTGTAAAACCTCAAATTACAGTCAAATGGTATATTAAAATATTATATACAATTTTCAGGAATTTAGGCTTGTTATAATTATTAATACTTAAAATGAAATAGAAAGCTTCCAGAAATATTCAAACATCTCTGTTCTATCATTTTTGATAGAATTAAAAATTGTAAATTTAATATTAAGTGCACGAAAAGTGAGTCTAATGTTATTTCACATTAGGTCCATTTTACCGTGAAGCGTCACCCCTATTTCCCTGTAAAAACAAATGTCAGAAAATTAACAAACATACAACTGAAAAGATTATAATATTCTATATTAAATTATATATAATTAAAATTTTTAATTAATTACACAAAGATTTGAGCAATTGACAAATTTGAAAAAAATAAAAAAAAATTCGACATTTTTTTAAACTTTGGCATATTTTTTAAACATTGCAGAAAAAATTAAAACTTACATAGGGGTCATCCTTTAAGTCAAATCTTTAAGTTAAGACCAAAAAAGTTTAAATATCTTATTTGGTTCGCTAGATATCATTATCTAGACGTTTTTTTTTTTTATCAGAGCACGTTTTTGGACAAATGCATTGATTTAGTCAATTTTAAATGGTTATTGACTAAAAATGCTTGTGTAATTTATTAAAATTTTCAATTGGATATCATTTACCGTAGAATATTACAGCTTTCAGATGATATACTTATTAATTCTTTGACCACTGTTTTAAAAGAAAAATCGTGATTTAAATATTAGTATGTTTTTCGAGCTTGCGCATGGAGCCGTACCGATAATTTCCAATGGTAATGTATAATTTACATAAAAAAATCAAAAATAATTTTAACCCTAAAGAATTAATATGCAAAACTAACTAAATTCAGTAGATGAAATAATAATTGTTAAAGAAATGGGTTTTAATTTATTTTAAAATTGACATTAAATAATAAAATTTTTAACGTACCAATATCTTTATAAACTGGAATGGCAATTGGTTTAGTGACCTCTACATGTTCGGACACAGGAACACTGTGAACGTAATTGTTCCCGTGGTCTTCAAGGCCATGAGGATTACCATTAGAACCGTGGTAATTTCCGTAATCAGCGTAGGAAGAATAATCATGTTGTCCTTCATAGCCACCACCACTGGTTTCAATCTGACCTCCAGAATTTTCCCCAGAAAAATAATGCGGGTCTGTTCCTGTTACATCATCATTATATCCTTCAGTTTCAGTGGCTGCAGCATAACTATCTGATCTTTCGATGTTTTGATAATTGTTGAAAAATGGTAAATAATATCTTCCTTGAAATTCGGTAATGGTAATTGGAGAAGCTGCTACCATACTTACTAAGGTAAAAAAAATCTGCAATAATCAAAAAATAATTCTCATTTCTCAAAACCAAATTATTTTGCAACTTATTTATTCCAAGCTTCAAGACAAAAAAGTTTGATTTATTCCGTTCTTTTAAAACAATTTTTGAATCAGTATTTATAATTGAAAATGTAACAAATTTGAACAATTATAGGCACTTGTTTTAAATAAGAAGGTTTCTTTAGAAGAATTAAATTTAATATTATTTTCCTAGGACGCGTCGTTGTTGTTATTATTACTCACAAGTTCAATCATGATTGAACACGTGTCAATAGAATTGGTAACGAATGTGTTGTTGCTGAGAGGTGTTTTCAGGGACTGATATATATTGAAGCATTTCTCATCTTAATATAGTATGAAAACTTTCACTGTCGACAATCTAATATTGAATGAGATCTTCCCTTGGAAATTCTCCTTTGAGGTGCGCTGCTATAATGCAATTGTTTCTCAGCGAAAGGAAGTGACCAGGGCATTGTAACTATCTATTTCTCTATAAAAACTTAACAGGTAATACATTAATTTTACCATTTATTGCTCTATTTCTCTATTCTGGCAATGTAATAATATTTTATTCACTAAAAAAATTGACTAAATCTTGAAGCGTTTTGATAATGTGAGAAAGTTGATTTGATTCATCACAGGGTAATGAAATCAAATGGTGTTTAAAATATTATTGTAGTTCAGTTTAAACTATATCTCTCTTTTACATTCAATGTTTTATTAACATAATTATAAACTAAAATTAGAGAAATAATTTTTATCATTATTTCGTGTTAAATATTATAATTTTCAGCCAATTGAAATTTATCTAGCAAATTTACACCGAAAAATTAATAATAATTATAATAGCATATTTTTTAGAATTTCTGAATTAACAGCTAGTATAGCATAGCAAAATATTATTCCATTATGCAAAACTTCAGTTTGGTAAATCATTTCGAACCTTTTACCGTACTGAAATTGAGGTTTTGGATTAAAATTTTAAATTTTTAACAAAATCACATATGTTAAGGGCATCCGGGAAAAATCGAGCCCAAAAAGTGTTTTCCCGCGTGTCGTCTCACTCCTAAATAATTAGAGATATTTAGTTCGGATTTATCATGATAATTAGGGGAATTCATGATGATAAAGAATATTCTCGAAATTTGCAAGTAATTTTTGAAATAAATATTGAAAAACGAAATTACAAAAGTTGGATTTTGGGCGAAAGTGAGAGGCAATATGGCGGCGAGCACACAGACAAGTGGATCTATGTGTCAGTGGTCAAGGAGGTGGCGCCAATTCTCGGAAGTGGTCGCGGGTTGAACTGAGGGAAATGTATTAACCTCAAATTACTCCACTTTCAATCGTTAATAAAATAATTTCCTCGCAAAATTATTGCAAAAACGGAGAGGGCCGCTCCTCGGAGAGTCTTCCTCTATCACCCCTCCAAATATGAACCCGAAATATTTTATCCTCTCAAAATGAGACGTCTATACTGAACCGTGAAAAACCCCTTTTTCCGTATATTTCAACAATTTTTTTCAATAATTATTTATGAAAATTTCTCTAAATTCCGAGAGGACCGCTAATCCCAGAGCATTTCTCTATATTTACCAAAAAATCCCGACTCAATATATTCTTTTCTTTTTAAATGAGACGTCTATCACGAAACCAGTATTTTTTCCCGGATGCCCTTAATAGGTGTTACGAAAAAAAACAATCGAGATTTGAGACGAGAAAACTCCATGTCTGGCTTGAAGATGTCCAAATGTGTTGTAATGATACAAATCGTTTTCTTTATTTCTGTAAATATGCTATTCTGGTAGTTTCTCCGTCTTGAAACTTATCGCGTCCAGCGATAGCCCATAAGGTACCGCAACCTTCGCTAATTAACAGAATTATATATTCGGGTGTCATCGGGCCACACACGAAACGTGTCATGGATTACGATGACGATCTCGAGCGATTCTCTCATCAGAGAGAAGCGTGCCTTCGTACATCGAAGAGATCTGCGAGATCTCTTTCTGTAAGGTTGAGTCCACAATAGCACTCTTGAATGGAACGTGAACGAGACGTAACAATGCTAAGTAATTGTTTCGTTACGTTTACGTTCCGTTCAAGAGTGCTATTGTGGACTCAACGTAAACGTAAATCAACGCGTGCATGTGTGTGTGTGCTTCTTGCGCTTCGACGCATCCTTTTGCATCGTTGTAACGCGCTTTATAGTTAATTAAATATTTACTCTTTAATTATTTTTGTTTTAGTGTGCTGTTCCCATCACTAGGAATATCATTTATAGAAGAATATTTGCGCTGCAATTCAATGATCATCATTTGGTAAGTTTGCTCAATCTTCTCCATCTCATCTATTGGTCTTGTTTATCAATAATATTGCAATTGCTCATTTAATTAATACTAATACTAAACATGACATAAAAATGTTTCAAGTATGTCTTATGGACATTCCAGAGAAATTTGAAAGACGTCTCTGGTTCAGACATATAACGTCTTAGACAGCTTATGGTCGTATTTTTCATATCCCAAGGACATGATAAGTTAACTTGGACATTTTAGAACATTTATCTTTAAGACATCCTACTGCCCAATAGGATATTACTGAGTATTATACCTCAGTATACAACCTTTTATATAACGTAGAATCTCATGTAAGAGCCATCGACGTTTCGTTCTCTTTTGGAGTTGATTTTTAACTCGAGAAATTTCACTCCTAACTCCCGAGTTCGTTAACTCCCTAAATTTTTTACAGTGTAATAGTTTTCAATGCAACATTGGATCATTCTTCATACATGAACCTTCTAAGATGTTAGCGAAATTTTATAGTCGACCATCTTTTCCCCGAAGTCTGGTGGAATTATTGGTTGATAGTGTTGGTAATTTTAATAGTATAGTTCTCTTCAAGAATTTTGAAACAAATGCCAAAAAGTGTTAGAAAATTAAACTCTTGAAGAAAACAAAAAGAATGAAATACTTATAATAGATGATTTTGATAATTCATTCTCTTCTCTTTCTTCAAACTATGTGAACGAATTAAAACGCTTAGAACCAAAGATATGCAATTCTATTCAGGGACATTTATGGAAAGAAAAATCGGCTATTTATAAATTAGAAAATAAAATTGTTCAGCCTGTATTTTTAGGCGCAGATGATTTTGAAATTAATAACCTCCTAGGATTGCACACAGAAGAGAATGAAGTATTAGGGTTTTCCGGGAACTTGCACACGACATAAAAGTGATTGTGCAAAAGATGTATCTAATTAACGTAAATTTTTAAGAAACCCAATAGATTATGAAAAAGCATATTAATAATGGTTTTGACGTTTCTGGTGTTGAAAAAAAATCCATTTGGCTTGATGTAGATCACTTTCATCCTCATAAAATTTTGCTATGTGTACTCTGCACGATTTTGTAGAAGGAATTTCATGTCGTCAAATATTTAAAATTATATGAGTAAAGTGCAAGATTTTACTTATTATTATTTTAATCTCTTATTATATATCTTTGAAAAATGTAATATAACTAATCATTTTAAATTTCGCGGTCAGTGGTACCAACCAAAATTTCAATAAAAAATTATTGTTTTCGACGTGTCATGTACTTCAAACCAAACGACGATATGTCATGTTTTTCAAATCAAATCCGAGGTATCATGTTTTTCAACGCTAATCCGAGGTATCATGATTTTACACCCAGCAAGCGAACTACTTTAATTATGCAACTGATACTAAGATACAGTGGCACGATAATCCCTCTTGTTACCCTGAGCTTGAGTCAATAGAGAATTCTAGACGATGATGAAATCATTACTGATGAAAACATGAATTCTTGGTTCCAGAAAATAAGAGAGGCAATTAGCTGTGATCATAATGTGGATCCCAACCTAAATGATGCCTACAAAAATATGCTATATTTTAATAGCTTACGCTACTCATTTTGAGACCAGGTTCATTCAGTACAACGTAAAATGTAAAAAATTATTTTTATTTAATGAAACTATATAAGGGTTTTTAATGTCGCTGACTGCCTATCCAGTGTAAGATTTTATATACTCACACCGCGTAGTATATGACTGATAATTTTATGTTATAAGTGTTAAATTACGTTTAAAATTGAACCAATCTTCGTTTTGCTTTAAGAACCTGTCATGCTTTCTATTTGCTTTTTCACATTTCATTTTGTACTTATATTTCAAGGTTGGATTCTCAATCGATTCACTGCTTAAATACAAATTTTATGTGGATCGCATTACAAGTTTTCTAAAATATAACGCATCACCAACACGATATCATATTTAGAATCATTCGATTTTTTTTTAAATTTCTCTCCTCGTGAAAGTAACCATGTTTAAAACAAGAACATTTTTCTTGATCTTTGCGATTAGCGAAAAAATTTTTATTCTTTATAAAAAATAAGATATATTATAAGATTTTGAGATATTATTTTTACTCTAATTCGTAACAGTTGCTTTTTTTAATATTTTCATTGGCACCCCATTGAAATAAATAAATTAATAATTTTTAAGACAAGATGTGTT
This sequence comes from Leptopilina syphax, assembly GCA_032872505.1. Taxonomy (NCBI): domain Eukaryota; kingdom Metazoa; phylum Arthropoda; class Insecta; order Hymenoptera; family Figitidae; genus Leptopilina; species Leptopilina syphax. The sequence continues at coordinate 45,302,531 of CM065470.1, read as the reverse complement.
AAACTAATCAATATTTATATATTCTACTAAAATATTTGCAAAGAAAAAAGCAAATTTACCCACTTCTAATAATAATAAATTAAGTTCAAAAATTTCAGTTTTCTTAAGATTTTCTTTAGAAAAACCGAAAAATTCCTAACACTTTGAGAATGATATTAATTTTATTTTTTTTAATGCAATTAAGTAATTACTTCTAATAAGTTATATATTAGATTTTTGTAAAAAATGTTGGAAATTCTAATAATCATATGCAAAACATGCTAGATTTTTGCTATATCTCGTTATTTAAAGAAAACCTAAGAGGGGTGCCAACCACTAGCGCAGTGCCAACGACTGGAGCAGTTACCCTATCATTCTCTATGCGGGAGTATTTAAATTTCTAATCTAAAATTTGAAAAGAAATTAAAAACTTTAAAAGCTACCATTGAAATTTTTTGCTGTAAATTTGTTGATTGCCTTCCGTGAAAGTATATTAATGTAATAAAAGACGCTTATTGCAAAAGACAAAATATAATGTATACAAAGTATAATAATTAAACTTAGCTGTATATCCCGTAATAATATTTTTATATTGTACGAAAGTTATTAGAATTAAATTACTTTTTAACTAGTTTTGGTACTGAAATTTGTACTTGACGTAATTCAGAAGTACTTTCATATATCAATTACTTGGAGAAAGCAGTTTTAGTTACATTTTTATTTGGTTTTTTAAGATGATTCTACTTTCGACCTTGTATTAAGAAAGTAAAAGTGACAATGAGAAAAGTAACATTAGTTTTTTGTTTAAAGATTATTTTGCTTTGTTAATGTAAAAATTTATACACATGAATGTACCTTACATTTATCTAATTAAAACGTTTATTTTGTAATAAGTTAATTATATTTATTTGGAAAAACAATGTAAATATAAAGAAAAACAAATAACGAATTTTCATTACATTGACATGTATTCTTATATTTTTAGATGTAGTGATAATGAATGTAACACATAAAAATTAAAGCAATGAGTGTCGATAAGGCTGTTTTTGGGCCCAAATAAAATCAGCTTATATTATAAAAAATTTCATCTTTTAAGCATACTTGAGAATCCCCCAAAACCGTTTTTTCGGTTTGTCAAGAACTAAGGAAAATAACTCAACTTAAAAATTGCAAAATACTGGGTTTTAGAATTTTTTAATGAAACTCAACCATTTTTGAAGTTTTTATTGACTTTCAGCAAGTTGAATATAAAAATCAAGTTTAATAACTGAGTAAGCGTTTTATGCCGTTTCTAGAAATCATTGACAGTTGTTCATATTCAACGTGTTAAAAAGCAATAAAAACTTCAGAAGTAGTGAGTGTCCCTGGGGCCATTCACTGCTTGCAGACTGGTAGAAGCGCGTGCCGTCGAGCGCATATCCAGATATTTGATGAGGCCCTCAATTATTATTACATCACATAAGTTCACACAACAAACGATAGTTTATCAATGTCAATCGTTTAGCTTGCAAAAAAAAGAATACAAATACAAAAATATCCATGTATTCTTGTCATTTTATAGAAGAGAATGGTATAGCCCCAGACACTTAAGCTTTTTTGGTAAATAAAATTTGTTTTCATGTTTTTGTAATATTAATTAAATTTTTTTATATCAGACAGAAAGCTTCATTCAATCTTGAATATAAAATCATTTGTAAAATAATCAAACCTTTTAAGAGAAAAATAAGGACAAATATGAGTATTAGAATCCTAACCTTCAACAATTTGTCAGGTAGCCCCGGACAAGCGTGAAAATATTTTATATTTGAATTATTGAACTTGATAAAGTAACATCAAATTATGTGTTAAATGAAAATAGACCATGTAATAGAAATAAATTGAAAAATCTGTTTAATATTTACAGAACTTGTACTTGTAACGTAGGTACAGCAAAAAAGGGAGAATTTTATTAGCTGGGGAATAAAAAGTGAGGTTTAGATTTATAAAACCCCGGAAAGTAATAATAAAAATGTAGATAAACAATTTAAAGCTTATGGTAATAGAACTAAAAAAGTTTATTAAATTATTATTTCTTTAGTGCAGCAGAAAGCAAACAGAATCATTGCACATAATAACAATTTAAAAACTTCTGGAATCACTTTAATCAAAATATAAATGAACTAACACTAAAACACTTAGTCTACACTTTCTATATTTTACAAACATATTTTGAGAAAAGTAATAAAAATTTTATCATAACTCGTTCTATTTCATACTATAAACAGATTACACAATCACCTTAATCGAAACATAATGGACTATACATCTGAAACGAAAGAAATGCATTTATAAACTTTTTTAAAAATGAATTTAAATTTGTTATTCATAGTTAAAAAAACAATTTATATATTATTACTTATAATCGCAAATAAACAAATATATTTTATAGATTTATTTTAATACAAAGTTCGTTCAAAGCTTTCAGGAGGGAATAATAAAAAAAGATTAAAGTTTAGCATAATCATTTATATTTTTTAAAATTGCGAACTATATAATAGAAACCTCAAACACGGAAGGGAGAGTATTCATTGTTACAAATAAGCACATTTATCTTGTTTATCTTGTGATTGAATCTTACATTCATAAAAAATTTGTCGAATAAAATCAATCAAAATATTTCAAGAGATCTCGAGAAAATTTATAATGCTATTGCTATAATGTAATGGCGCACACAGTATGAGAATATAAAAGCATATAGTTAATGAAAAAGAACGAAATTAAAAAAGTCCAGGCGAAAGTAAATGCATTGATTACTTCCTTCTATATTCTCTAAATGAAAAAAGAATATTTAAAAAAGCCATATAACAATTAATTTCTTATTCAAGTAAATCAACGTTCTCTTAAGGTGTTTACGATTTACTACATTTTCTGTTGTAAAATATTCATATTTTATTATCTTTAAATATTTGTTAGAAGTGTCGACTGAAAAAACGTTTTCAAATCGAAATTAATAAAAGTATTGCAAGAAGTCTCAGAAATTGTGCACTAAAACACTGTTTCTTTGATGTATTAAAAAAATATGTTACAATGAAAGTAATGCATACGAGTTCTCAAAACATTTTTCATTACACTGTTTTTATTTGAATGAATTATTAGTTTATTTAAATAATGAAAGTGCATTTATTACCGCGCACAGCTCTCAACAGGGGTACGGGGTATGTTATTTTCTTAATGGTTGTGTCAAAGGGTTAATGAAATTGAATAATAATTTTCTTACGTTTAATGTTGTATTTATTCTTTTAATGTTTTATTAATAGTTTTTAGACTAGGAGTTTATTTTCATTGTTGATACAATCATTATTATCAATTAAAGAGAAAATTGTTGAAGAGTACTTGATCTTCGCTAATTTGATGTAATTTTTTAATTACAAAGATGTAATAGCGTGTAATGTTAGTTAACAAATAATGTTGATTTCTTTAACAGAATTCTAAGACAAGTTTTGAATCATTAACAATCGTCCGAATACAATATTAGAACTGTTGTGACGATAATTGTTCTTCCATAATGCAGTTAGATACTTAAAAATTTTTATACAGTTGGAACATTTGTAATACCAATACCATAATAATCCCAAGCGGAAGAGATAGTACAAAAGAGGATTCAAGTGAAAGGTGATAGAATTCGAAGTGTATATAAACTCAATCTTTCAACTGGACATAAAACAGTGTCAATATTCTACTTCCTCCAAAAAGTTCTATCATGAATCAAATCGTAAGAATTTTCTCAAAACGAAAATACAACAATACATCTTTTCAGCTTTAATATTTTATCTCGTTTTCTTCTAATCCCATCGTCACTAAAATCTAAATAAACATTTAAAAACACAAAAAATATTAAGTACGAAAAACAAATCACACTAAAATTCTTTCCAAGTATTTTAAGCATTATTAAACTTAATGTTAATCTCTTAAGTTTATTTATTTATTTATTTATTTATTTATTTATTTACAGCAATTAAATTTCCACTTCCAACAATTAATGACTGATTCTTATACAGTAATACATTAAAATAAATATAAAATTATTTACTTTAATTTTAATGACCATGGGGGAGAAGAAAGTAGCCAAAATATTAATTCATTAGATTTGAAATTTCCGATTTACCTGAATCAGTGAAATTGCACTAATTCACAGTGAAAGGGATTGCGAGTTAATAACATTTTACTAACTGAGATAGCCAGAATTGAATTACTGATTATTAATTTTATTTACAATTATTTGTTATATAAAATAGGAAAAGACAAAAAACTAATTAAATTTAATTTAAAAATGAAAACTTTCACTGATTCAAATTAATTTATTAATTATAATAATTAAAGTAATTTGTAGAAATAAAAAATTGAGTTGGATAAGAAAGAATCACAAAATTTAAAAATATTTTTTGCAAAATAAAAAAATTGTTTAATAAAAATTTCCAGTCATATATATGATTCAGGAAGAAAATGTTAATAGGAAATTTCTAAAGCAAAATACTGTAATTAAAGTGCACTTTTATTGTCTATTGTGAATAAAGACAATAATTTTCCTCATGTGTACGTGAAGTGCAAGATTAAATATCGGAGATTTCAATTGCAGATTGTTTTCTTCGCTTGCATTTATTTGGTGTCTGCTGATTATCCTGATCATGTCGATACAACGTATGAGGAGAAAACTAAACCCGTAAATATTCCTATATATAAAAAATATGGTGAGTTTTAAAATTATTGATTTCATGTATTAGTAAATAACTTTATTAATCTTGTGTCGATCAAAGTTTATTAAAAAAATTAAAATAAAAAACAATGAAATTCGGTTTTGACATACATTTAACAATATACATTTAATAAGCTTATAACAAGTTATAAGCGAATTTGATCAGATTTGAAACAAATGTTCAATGTTTTAAATTTAAATTTTTAATTATTTAATTAATTTTAATTATAATCGTACTATGTAATTTTTTATTCTTTTTACAAATAGTAGTAACGTTCGTGATTAAAACAAGCTAAATCAATTGTTAATTGGTTAAAATTTATAAGAATTATTATTATTATTATTGCCAGAGGCACGAAAGGGTTAAATGTATATATATAAAGCTAACTAATATAAATATGTTATTTACCATTTGCGGCATACATTACATTACACCACTAATTTAACAAACAAAAATGCTTATAGGGGTTTTTGGAGTCACTGATTACGAATCTGAAGTCCTTTTTCCAAAATTCAAAATGTCGGACCCAATATGGCGGACGAATTTTTAAGAATTAATTGAAATCACTTGAAAGTCGTTACTTGGGGGTTTTTGGGGTCGCTGATTACAAATCTGAAGTATTTTTTCAAAAATTCAAAATGGCCGATCCAATGTGCCTGACAAAATTTTGAGAATTGATCGAAATCGCTGATTACAAATTTCAAGTTATTTTTAATTAATTAACGGTACAAATCAAATATATAAAATAATAATAAAAAAAAATTTTTTTAATACAATTTTTATACGATGTACAAATCCGATCGTGCAATACCGACGGTACAGTTATTTAGGAAAATAATGTTAATGAAATAAATGTAGCTTAATATTTATAATCAGCGGCCCCAAAAACCCCCGAATAACGACTTTCAAGCGATTTCGAATAATTCTTAAAAATTCGTCCGCCATTTTGCATTTTGAAAAAGGACTTCAGATTAGTATTTAGCTACCGTAACAACATTTTAATACGAAGTTTGATTTTGAAAAACCAAAAAATTTTGCCAAAAATATATTTTTTTTTAATTTTGGAAATTTATTGATTTATAATTGTTTATAATTTTACGTAACTGCATTTATTATTAATTTTTTTACATCCAATAATGTCTCATTTATCAATAGACCTCTCCCACCCAAGGGGGGGGGGGTGTCAAGCAATGTGTGACAACCTGCATTAAAGATGGTGTTAATGTACTTAATAATGGGTAACATGGTACAAGTGTTGACAGATATACCGGATTTCTGCACTTAACATCGCAAAATGAGACCGTCATCCGCAATCCGCATTGACAAATGGGAATAACGAAAAATTCCATATTTTGACGATAAGCGTAATTTTTTTTCAAATAATTTTAATTTTATTAGGTACTATTTTAAAACAGTTAGAGCCATATGCTAAGTAATAATGTGATTTATTCATTTAATACAAAATCAAAAAGTAAAAATTTATAAGAATTTTCATTTTACTTACTATATAAAAATAAACAATATCTATTTAACAAATGTAATTTTTGCTCATAAATAAGTATTTATGTAAAAAAATTCATGCCGAATATAATTAATAAAGTTTTATAACTAGTTTTGATTTTTAGAAAACTAAATAGTGTTTTAAAATCTATTTTTAAAAATTCCGTTTTTCAAATGGAAATCCGCATTCTTGCACTTGCGCCTCCGCAATCATTACAATCGAGTCTAGTAGCACTGCATGGGAAAAGGGGGATCAAAAATAGTGTTACGTAATATATTGATGGCACCTTTGGACATCTATTCCATAATGAACAGCATACTCAATATCGGTCGTCCTACTCCCTTAAAACAAATTAAAGTGACCTGATTTCTTTGCGATATGGAACATTCAACTTAACTTCTCTTAATTAAGACATTTGGAAATCAAAGATATTTTATTTACTTTGTCTAGATTAAATTCATAATATTTAAATACTTTCATACAGCATAGTATAAATATTCTGATTTCAGCTATACCAATTCCACATCCTGTAATAGTCAAAGTACCACAAGAAATTAGGATACCAATTCCTCAACCATACCAAGTGCCAATAGAGATATCTCAACCATATCCAGTTGAAGTTATCAAACACATAGAAATCCCAGTTGAAAAACCTGAACCATATGTAGTGGAAAAGCACGTAAGTTTAGAAACAGAATAAATATACATTAGCAACAATAGAAAATTTGTATTTTTCAAAATTATTTTACAAATTATATTTACAACTTTAAGATAAATAAAAACTAAACTAAGCAGCCAACATTACTTCTATGCTGTTTTGATATTGCTTTATTTTCCCTTAATAAAAATACAATAGAAAAAGAATACCGTTTATCTTAAAAAACAGTGAAAGGATTAACAACTAAAGTATGATTGATATCTGCATAATTCAAATCAAACTTTTATATACTGTCATGCAGCACTGACTTAATTCAGCAAGTAGGTTACAGCACCCCATAATAATTTTTCATAATTTTTCTTAATTTTCAAGATCTTTTAAAAAAAATTGTCAACCTCTCTTTTTTAATTTATACACAGTCATCAAAACTAACAACATTTCAGTTGTTTAATAAACGCTTTCATTAGTTTTATCGTCCAAAATGTAATGTTAATTCTCACTATTTTTTTTAGATTTTTATTATTTTTCATTAACAAAATATAACCTTTTCAGGTACCATACGTCGTGGAAAAACCTTATCCTGTTTACGTGGAAAAAAAATTCTCTTATCCCGTTGTAAAGCCTTATACAGTACATGTACCTATTTACAAACATGTGTACCAACACTCATCAAAAGGAAAGCATTGGCATTAGACCATTAATGAAGAATTCTAAAAATTTGACATTTTTCACTGTAAAAAGAGACTTCTTTCTAAGTTATAAAAAGAAATAATTTAGATTATATAAATATATAAAAAATAGACACTCTGTAAAGTCGCATGAAAGAATTGACTATATACAATATTTACGGAGCAACTTCAAGAGTTGGTCTCTGTAAACATTGATAATAAACATAAAACTGTGTGCAAAACGGTTTTGCAATATTTATACTCTTATTAATAAATATTTAGTGATAATAAATTATTACTTAATAAAAATTATTACTTCTTATTTATGTTTTGAATAAAATTAAGATTGTTATTGTTAATAAATTGTTAATAATTTACTTTGTGAATGTTACTTTTTCAATGTTGCGTTTACTATATAAAGGCAGTAATAAAAATATGTGAATATTGTATAATAGAAAAGATAATAGAAAAATTATCATGGTAAGATTATTTAGAAATTAAAAAATTATTTAAAAGAGGGATTCCTAAGCCATAAGATATGTCTATTATCAAATGTTTTTGTCAAAAAACATTTGTTTTTTGGATGTCAAAGTCGATGCGATTTTCCCATTGAAGCTCAATGCAAAAATCCAATCCACTTTGATACCGCTTTAATGGTTCAAAATAATTATAAACTTCAAATATTGCATACATCTGATCCTTAAAAGTTTAAAGCATTTTTTCGAATTTGATTTTTTGCCGTCATCACGATTATCAAGTATTAATTTGACTTTTTTATCAAAACTATTGTATTGCTCAGATTATTTTTTCTGTATCTTTTTAAATTAGATATTTCTTCAAATAAATTTTATTAAAATCTACAATTAATTTGAAATGAAGTAGTAAGGAGAAGGTGAAAAGAAATAAATAAAACTGCAACTGTTCTTCTTTTTGTGGTAGAAAAAAGACTTTTAATGATGGATACCTTTTTACTCGTTGCCTGGTCACTTTCATACGTATCGTAGAAATAAATACAAAATTAAAACTAAGTTGTACATCATTGAATGGATCAAAAATAATACATTTGCAAACAATAAGATTTTTGAGAGATGTGTTAAAATCAAAATGACAGAATATTTTATTTTAATGAGACAAGATTCTTTCTTAAGACTTTGAATGGTAATGTAGAAGCCAGTGAAAAGATTTGAGTAACGTTTCAATCACAAGGCTCCTCCCAAACCTTATTTTGTGCAGGTGGCAAATGAACAACAGGCTGTATTTGAGGTTTAATGTAATTTATTTGAGGTATTTTAATGTGATGCATAAGTGGTAGTGGAGCATGTTGTTCAGGGCATGGTTCCTGCCAATTCGAGGCCCAGGATTTATGTATCATTGGTTGGTGGTACATTGGGGCATATTCAAACATTGGTTTGTGCAGATTGACTTTCGGTTGCTGCCACCCTGTCGTTGGTGGTTGCCATTTTTGTTGCTCCCATCCTGAAGATTTAGGCTGCCACCCTGTCGTCGCTGGTTTCCATTTTTGCTGATCCCATCCTGAAGATTTAGGCTGCCATCCTGTAGAGGGTGGTTGCCATTTTTGTTGATCCCATCCTGAAGATTTAGGCTGCCATCCTGTAGAGGGTGGTTGCCATTTTTGTTGCTCCCATCCTGAAGATTTAGGCTGCCACCCTGTCGTCGCTGGTTTCCATTTTTGTTGATCCCATCCAGAAGACTTAGGCTGCCATCCTGTGGAAGGTGCTTGCCATTTTTGCTGATCCCATCCAGAAGACTTAGGCTGCCATCCTGTAGAAGGTGGTTGCCATTTTTGCTGGTTCCATCCTGAAGATGTTGGCTGCCATTTTTGTTTTTCCCAACCACTTGACAAGGGCTGTACTTTCCTTGATAGCATTGATTGCCAACCTGATGGCATTGGTTGCCATTTTTGTTGATCCCATCCTGAAGATTTAGGCTGCCATCCTGTAGAAGGTGGTTGCCATTTTTGTTGTTCCCATCCAGAAGATTTTGATTGCCATCCAGTTGGCAATGGTTTCACAAAATTTATGGCTTGCTTTGAACAATAAACATTGGCTTAAGTTTAAAGTTGTTTACGAATGAATAATAAGAGGCATTGCTTGAAAACTAACTTTAATTTCAGGTTTCCATATTTGAGAACTAGTGTGTTCTAGAGGACAGGGTTCTGGATGAGAAGCATGTCTTTTCGATTTCTCTACATCTGTTTCTTTCTCTATTGAGACCTTTTCTACCGTTTCTGAATAGACACGGGAGAGACACAGTAGCACTAAAATCTGAAATACAATTTTTTATTTAAAGTACTGTTCGTCAGATCGTTTGTAAAAATACTGACACGTTTTACTTCTTATTCAAATGACTTATTTTTTAATTTGTTTTTAAGGTTTCCAAAAACATTTTTTAAAAGTTGTTTCTACTTATTTACTAAACTGTCAACTGTCATGTTAAATACACTATACGTTTTTTGGAATCGTTAAAACTGAATTCAAAGTCCACATTACCCCATCACATAAGGATTTTGAAATAACGTCAAAAACAGTTCTAACTAAACCAATGAAAAATGGAACATCATAAAAATCTTCTTAGTCGTTCAAAAAAATAAACAGCAATTCAAATCTAATGGTTTAAGAATCTTTCTTTTATGAAAGTAAATAAATATTCCCTGAACCCTAGCCTTAAATTAATTTTTCAGGCAACTAACATGCCTTTCTTGAGTGTATCCCAAAATCATTTTGAAGTAGGGTATAGCGGACCTAAGATTCGGTTTCAGCGACCCCAAAAACGCATATAAAATATTTCCTAACATCGAAACCTGAATCAGATTTCTTTTGTGTAGCTAAAATGTTTTTCAGAAATTGAGTCAAAAAGTCTGACGATTTGGGGTAAAATGAATATCGAATTTTAATTCATCGACACCCAAAAACATCAAGGAAATAGACGTCCTAAGGATGTCCTAAAAACATCTCATGTCCCAGTGCCCACAAGGTAATCTTTTTACCATATTGACATTAAAAAAATAATAAATACATTATGTATTAAAGTAAACTATTGTTATTTTCAAAAGAAACGTTTAATAAAAAAAATTTTTAATTTACTGAATTTCAAAAATTTTATGTCCGTCATATTAAAACCACTATTTTGAATTTTATAAATTTGATTTAAGTTTGAAAAGAAAGACCCTGAAAACCCTTAATCACATTTCTTTTTGTACCCTAATATATAAACACACCCCCTGCTCAAAGGGGTCAGAGTTTAGCTGCACAATTTTTCATTATTTTTCAATTTATTCGCAGGAAAAAAAGTTTAAATTTGCAAGACAATGTTATTTCTCTTACAAAATAACATCGAAAAATAAAATTAGAAACATTAACTAAATGAATATTTGATAAATTAATAAATTTTCTATCCTTGAATAATGTGTACTTTTAAAAAATTTGTTAGAACAGTTGTTAATTTATTATCCACCTAATTTTACCAGTTTACCATTTGATAATTATTAAACATTTATAATTGTATTTAAAATTGAATTGTATAATAATTATTATTAATGTTCTGATGAACATTTTTATTTTCCATGTTCACTTTTGTAATGAAGCAAACAACGTCTAACAACTTCAACAAATATTAAGATCGATAAAAAAATATTTCACTCACCGAAATTTTAAGCATGGTTATAAACTAAATTAGATGCTTCATTCAATAAATGTTAGTATCCGCTGCTCATGTGAAACTAAAAGTATTTTGTGATTGCTCCTCGATTTATAAACTTGTGCCCCATTTGGATAGAGCAAGTTTCTCATTCAGTTGAGTCCAACGATGCCTAATGAAATTCCCTTAAGAAGTATAAAAAGTGGTCGATACATATGATGCAATGGTCGCTCCCAGATATTTCCTGAATAAATCTCCATCATGCCGTAATAGCCTGCAGGCGCTGAGTTTGAGGGTGATACATTTGTTTTCCGAATTTTAAAATTTTTTTTGAATTTTTTTCAAGATATATACGTTTTATGCAAAATCAATTTTTTTGAAAATAGCATAAATCTGTTTTCTGGTTATTTCGTAGAGATTTTTTTGAACTTTTTTGGAAAAACTGACTAAATTTACTGTCATCTAACTTTTAAGGAATTTTACTATTATTTCGTGAACGCAATGTGTCAGAGCCTTAATTTAAATAAGTTCTCTTACTTTTGACATAGGTTTCGAAACGAATAAATACAGAAGGATGTTGAAATAGAAACTATTTATAAGAACGAAGTTTTACTAAAAACAAGGTTTAAAAAAATTATTTACCATGTCAGGTACCTACACAGAAGTTCTACACATTTATTCTTTTTTCAAACACAGAACGTCCTATGAACAGACGTAGACATCCAATAGACACCCCATGTCCCTGTGCCTACTGGCAATAAACTTAGACTTAAACAAAAATGTAGGTGTTCATAGGGAATTGTTGTTCATTTCATGAAGCAAAATTGTATACAGGAAAGGAAAAGTTCTGGTAAATAAACTTTATTTAAATTTCTTGTAAATGTGATACATAATATTTTATATAAAATTATGTTTTTACTTTTCTGGTTATGTCATTATTTTAAAAGTTAAACATCTAAATATCACTAAACCTATAAAAAGTATGATGAAATTTATGTATCAAAATAAATATGTTCAATTTCATGTTTTTTATTTTCATGGAGAGAAAAGGGGCATTTGAAAAGTTGCGGAGTTTGTTTTATTCCTTATTATTAATGCCATTTTAAAATAACCGGCTTTACAACAAAAGACGCATTTTAAAAGCTATATTACTTTTTCTGGATGTTAACACCGCAAAGAAGCAATGACGACATAACTCGCGCTGGAGTTGCTGCTTAACATCCCCTTTTTCACTCTTAGTAAAAATATGGAGTTATTAAATTAACTCTCTTTTGGAGTTTTAAAATTTGTTAGAAAAATTGTCCTCCGTTGTAAGACGACCATTTGTCAACTTTGTAATCTCGTTCGCAAATATCCTTATTTCTTACTGTTCTTTGTTAATGTAATTATTGAAAAAATTTAATATAAATTTATAAAAAAAAATTCATTTATTCATAAACAATTAAAAAGTAATTATTCCTAATTATGAAAATGTTTGTTAATTAATGTTAAATATTAAAATAAAATATAATTTTAATATTGGCCTTTTATTGGAAACTAGTAAATTAGTCAATAAAAAAACTTGTCGATTTCCCATTGGGATAATGTTAAATAATTGATTATATTAACATATATACAGTTGTTTCAACATTTTTTTTTAATTTAAACATTAAATTATACAATTTGATGAATTTGTCCATGTAGACAATTTGTTATGAAAAGGATAGCTGAGCAATTATAAATATTTTTGCTATGACGAATGAAGTAATTGCTTCAGTTTGTAAATAAAGTGCTCTGGTAAAAGTAGGGTACTCCTAAACTTCGATTAATCCGCTCTAAGATCAACACTTGACTCTTTCAAAATACTTAAACATCCAGTTAACCTCCTTCCACATATTATACGTGTCAAACAAAAATATAGGGCTATATTGTGAATTAAATACATCGTAAAATAATCATCTTTTGTCTTCTATTTTCAAGTTATATGTATGATTTTTGGTAGATATGAGTACATTTAACACCCTAAAATATTTTAAGAAATGTTTTATTTTAGAAGTTAATTAGGTGTTGAATTTTTAGGTAGTTTTATTTTCTTTTTTGATATTACTCCGAAAAAAGAAATTATCAAAATTTTGAAAAACCGAATTTCTTAAAATTCAACATTTTTCCTTCTTTTTTATGGCATTCAGCTTCATTATTTTTGTGCTCTTCAAAAATACTTTACTTATTTAATATTCTCCACCATTTGGTAAAAAATCTAAAATTATGGAAAATTAGCAAAAATTCAAAAAACCGAATTTCTTAAAATTCAACATTTTCCCTTCTTTTTTATGGCATTCAGCTTCATTATTTTTGTCTAATGTAGCAAATTTCTTACTGTACATACTGATCTTTAAATAAAAAACTTTAATAACTTTTCCTGAAAAGCTTGCTTAAGGATTAAAAATCACTATTTTTTTAGAAAAAAGTTGATCTAAAAAAACGAAAAAAAATTTCAAATACGTATTTTTTAAAAAATTGTATTGTAGAAATGGATTGTATTTATCTGAAAAAGTTAGCTAAGGATAGTTTTGCATTCATTTTACAAAAAATATAAAATTTGCATTTTTTTGATTTTTCGAATTTTTTGGAAAAATTTCATAACTTTCGTTCAAGTTAATATTTTTTAATCTGATAAGGCTGTGATTTTAAGTTACATTAATACCTAATAGACTGCCAAATTTCACTTTAATTGGTTAAACCGTTTTCAATTGATGCGCGAACAAAGTTTTACATACAGACAGACAGAAATTTTTTTTTACATTTTTAGAATTTTAATGTCTTAAAACGAAAAAATATATAAAAATTTTCAAGTTTGGAGCAATGTACACACAGAAGTCTGACTTTATTAATATAGATAGATAAACTTATTGTATTTTGTCCTTGTAATTATAATCAACTGTAAAGACATCTAAAGTGCTAATCAAAAACGTCAAAAGATTGATGATGCTAATAAGTATTAAATATAGACATAAGATGTTAATGAAAAATCGTCGAGTTATTATAGAATCGGTTTCAGTGGAGGACGTGGATGACAGAACCTCTTAGTGCAAGAGATCAGTATATAAAAAATGGCCGACAATCACTTCAATCGTCGTTTAATAGAAATGAATATAAAGATCGAACAGTTTTAACGGAAAATTATGACGATAACAACTGCAATAATGAAAAAGAATTGTCAACAAAATGCAAAATGACAAAATAGCAAAATGACGCTGTAATGTCATCGGATACAATATCCGATTAGACTCTAAAACACCAAAAAGTCGTTTAAGAGAAAAATATTTAACACAATTGTCATGCAACAAAATTGACATTTAACAGAATTGTCAATTGTATTAAATGTCAATTCTGTTAAATGTCAACTCTGCCCAGTAAACAAAAACTAATTGAAATAAATTAAAAAGAATTCACAAAGAGTTTCAGTGAATCCCGCTTTGTGACAAATACGAATTGGAGCTATGTTGCAATTTTCCTGATTTCGTCAAACTATATTGAACTTCCAAACCTTCTATTCATACTAATTCAATGGACAAGTTTTGGGGCCTTTAATTTTTTTTAATTCGTCAGCACGAATTCAATGCATGCCTTGGTCATTTCTTACAAATGCGAATTCGTTTGCACAACTTCAGGCAAATTGAATAATTAAATTCAATCGAATATACAAAGAGCTTGAATGAATCCCGCTTTCTACCAAAAATCTTAATTCATTTCAATCCATTTGAATTAGTTTTTTTTTACTGGGTGGTGCATGTCAATTCTGTTATATGACAATTCTGTTCGATGTCAATTCTATTAAGTGTCAATTCTGTTGAACGTTAATTTTGTTGCATGACAATTATGTTGATGACATTCCGTTGCATGGCAATTGTGTTAAATGTCAATTCTGTTGTATATGACAATTCTGTTAAGTATCAATTCTATTAAACGTTAATTCTGTTGAATCTTAATTCTATTCAATTAAGGTCATGTTATTCAGTGGTCACGTGTTCCCATAGTAAAGTATATGGAGCACGTGACCACTAAATAACATGACCTTAAGTTAAATATTTATCTGTTAAAAGACTTTTTGGTTCTTTGTAATTTGTGGAATATTCATGCATCCCGCAATAAATATATAACAAAACATTATTGATGCTAAAAAAGAAGCTCTTATTAAGAAAAAAGATGTGAATGTGGCCGTAGTCACGAAAGACACCACGTAAAAAACTATGAATGCAGTGATGGGAATATCGACTGCGGTCATTATTCGTGTCACTCAATGAAAGACTTATAGCAACGTTTTGGGTTAACTAAACTATAGAGAAATTCAGACAATTTCAATTAACATCAAATTTATTTATTTTATTTAAACATTTTAAACGGCATTAAATAGAACTTTTTTGAAAATAAGCAACAAGAATAAATTAACCAAAATTATAAAGGATTAATTCTCTAATATACTAATATTACCAAACGGAAGTACAATATCTATATTTACTTTACATCAATCTTAAAATATTATGTACAAAATTTAAATTACATGCTTCATAACTTAATATAATTAAAGAGTTTTTTTAAAACATTTTGAACAATGAATATGTACGTGCACACTCTGAAGTGCACACATAGTCAGTTGTATATATTTTGGTTTACTATTTTCCAACTACTAATTATTTTCTTATTTTAGAGATTAATAGTGCTTCCAGCCGTGTCCTTTGCTCTGATGGTGAAATACATGTTTATAAACTGGAACATGCACAGGATATGGTTTTGGAATTGGCACCGGAAAATGTTTTTCCACTGTCACAGCATAAGGCTTTTCCACTATGTAAGGTACCTGAATGGTGCATAGTAATAGTATAATGTATATATAATACAGTAGTGATAATAACAGCAATAGTAATAGAAGAACAAATTTCAAAAATTCAATCTGGCTATAAGTTTGAAATTTATTAATTAAAGAAGTTAAAATACCTTTTTTTCAACAATGTAAGGCTCCGGCTTCTCTATTGGTATTTCGATGCGTTTTACGACTTCTACTGGGACTGGATGTGGAACGGGCACCTGAACTTGGTAGGGTTGAGGAATCGGTACTTTTATTTGTTGTGGGACAGCAACTGGTATCGGATGAGGAATTGGAATAGCGTACTTTTTGTAAATTGGTATCTCGACAGGCTTTTGCGTTTCATGATAAGTCGTTGCCCCATGATCACTCTCGTAACTTCCAAATATACCCACCACTAACGACGCAAATATCTGTAAATATTATTAATTATTTGCAAATTTCCAGGTAGAAGCTAATATTTGTCATATACCAATGCTACCCAGTTCATCAAAATATTACATTATGGAAATTGAACCCGGGGATTTTTTTAATTTATCTGAAAATTGACAGATAAAAACACTAAAAGCATATGTAAACTTTGTCATATATTGAAATTCTATGTGCAATAAAGATTGACAAGAGAACTTGCAAAAGTTAAAATTCATGTTTTTCTGTGCAATTAATTAATTAATAACGACTTCAATAATCAGGAGAATTAATTTTTGGTAAAAGGTATGTTTATATTTTCATAACGTAATATAACTTGTTTTGTTTTCATAATAAAAACATTTTTTTTAGTTAAAAGAAATATAATAATAAAGATTTTTTCTCTTTCATAAACTATTAAAAATTATATTCATAGAGAGAATTATAAATCGTATTATAAATATTTAGTACACTTGTCAAAAAAAATTAATTCTAAAATTACATTTTATGGAAAAATATACCATAAGTCATCAACTCCATCAACCGGATAGTATACAATACACCCTTTGCTTAGAAATCATAAAGATATTGTATAGTACATTATATGCTCTATTGCAAATAATTTGTTATTTACAGAAAAAATTAATTTTAACTCTTACATGGCTTTTGTAAACGGTAGTGTCTCTTTTTGGAAAGTGGACGTGTTATTTGACGAAAAATTATTACTTACCAGAACCTTCATGATTGTAGTAAATAGAGACACTATTAGGTTCAAAGAACCTGACTCCACAATAACAACTTTAAATCGATGCTGTATCTTTAATACTTTCAAAGTCACGGTCAAGTATTTATAGTGATGCCACTTTCTCCCTTCTCTTTAATATACAAGTCTAGGTGCTTCACTATGAATCGAATACTTGCACATATTGGATCAGTGTATAATATCATGATAATAATTTAAGAGTAAATCAGTTCTCTGTCTACACATTCACTAAGCCCCTAGCAAATTTAGACCAAATTGCGTTCTCAACGAAGAAGTGGTAATATTAGTTCAAAACTCTGTTCCTTTATTTTGCATATCAATATGTTTACATGATCATTTAACTCACCAATTTCTTCATTAAATTTTTTATAGTCTTATTATGAAGACTCAAATCCTTTAAGTCTGCGACACTCACCTCAACTTCTTCACTCCCATAAGACAAATATAAATCTCCTTTAAAAATTTAATATTTTTAAGTATTTTTGAGTTAGTGATGCACAACGAGAATCTGTCCTTTCATAAAAGAAAAGAGATGGAAACATAATATTCAATTGTTTTCATTGTTTTTCTCGCGAAACTCTCAGTTTTTCGAGACGAAACTTTTCTACTATTCCTTCTTTTTTTCAAGAGGAATTACGCTTTAAGAATATGTAGTCCAAATATTGTTTATTATTACTAATAAAATGGTAATGATTATTACTTGGGATTTTGGGGTTGCTGATTACAATTACGGTGTTGATTTTAAAGAATTCAAAATGTTAGATGAATTTTTCAAAAATAGTATAAATTCACTTTAAGGGGTTAT
Source organism: Leptopilina syphax (assembly GCA_032872505.1). Taxonomy (NCBI): domain Eukaryota; kingdom Metazoa; phylum Arthropoda; class Insecta; order Hymenoptera; family Figitidae; genus Leptopilina; species Leptopilina syphax. Next base: position 45,284,516 of record CM065470.1, on the reverse strand, counting down.
ATACAGTCACGATTTTCAAAAAATCGATTTTTTTGCATTTTCTGAAACCTGCAACAGGAGTGGAAGACTCAATATATGGGCCTTGAATAGATGATTCAATGTAAGTTTAAAAAAAATTTTAACTCAATGTAAACTGTTTATGACACTTTAAACTCGTTTTTTTCAAAACTATGTTTTTCAAGTCGGTGAACACGATTTCTCAAAAACCGATTTAGCTCTAATTTTCACACCAGCTCAACAACTACTTTTTGCTGTCCTTGATCGTAGGTTTTTTAAATAAAATTATAATTTTAATCAACATTTGAAGACGATTTTTTTTTCATAAAAATGAACTTTTTTTTTGGCTTCCATTTTAGCAAAAAGTGATAATTTTTTAATTCCTCTGGCATAATTATTATTAGGCGAAAATATCATTTAAATGTTCAGGAAAGTTTCGCGCTAAACATTTATTTAATCGGGACATTTAAATCTTTACACAACTTTCAATAAACATTATGCAATTGAATATTCCGAATATTGCAAGTAAATATTTAATAAATTTTTAGGAAAGTTTCGGTGCTGTGGGGGCATCGAAAAACATATATAAACATGCAAAATATATCATGTATATGGGTGATTAAATTTAAAATGTCATTTTCACTATCTGCAAATGTTGACTTGGCGATGTTGAAATTTCTGGTTAAATTATTTTTTTTTTGGTTGACTAGCATGTATAATCCATGAAATCAATAGTGGTCAAGCACATAATAACAAATATTTTCATAAACAGACAGATTTTTGGAGAAAAAACATATATTTTCACGAGGCACTTTTTCAGTATGTATTCACTAGAACAAACTGAAAATACAATCAGATTTTATAATAAATCATTGTATTAAAAGCTAATAGTCAAATACGAATTATAAAATAATTTATATTAATTTTCACCGTGAATTATGTAGCTGTAGATCACAAGAAGACATAAGCAAGTTAGGGGACACCAGTGACACGCTTAAAGATGTCATTGAAAATTATTTTTAAATAATAAAAAAGATATGAACATATGAGTAAAAATATAGTTTAAAACTAGAATAATTAAACGTAATAAATAGAAAATATAGGTGGATTTATAATTCATAGAAAAAATGTAGAAAGCTTAATATTGACAAAAAAAAAGAAAAATATGTTGTTAAATTTTATAATTTCAAAAAACGAATCTAAAATTATTTATTATTATTTACTTTTATTTCAAAATTTTGAGCAAATTTGTCAATTCTGCCTTCGGATTCGGATTCAGCAGCGAAAAATACATAGTGTTTAGAACAAAACACTTTTTTTGAGTGCCTGTGTATTTTAGGGGACACCAGTGACAGGGGACACCAGTGACATTCTGCCTCAATTTTCATTTTAAAAAAGAATGATTATATTTCTAACTTTGGAGGTGTGCGATTCTGAAAGTTTCAGTAATAAGTGAGACTATAATGAGGTATTTGAAAAAAATACTAATATTAAGTACTATTTTGTCGCAGGGACACCAGTGACATTTGTGCTCGGTAAATTCATTCTGCCAATCTGCCATGCATCGTGTATTTTGTAGATAGGTTAGAACGTTGTAGTTTTTTTCTCTAGGCTTCTAGACACATAGTACTTTCTATTAACAGTCGATAAAGCAGTTTCATACTCTTGCACAATTAAATATTAAGCGCGAGATTCAGATTTTGTCATTTTCTCTTAAAAATATGAAATTTAAGGACATACGCTTTTGATTTTTTTCCAACCACTATTTTATTTATTTATATTCGACTAGTAGTTTTTCTTTAAATATAGAAGTTCCACTTTACGAAATAATTTTTTCGGTAATCAAAAACATGAAAAATAACCATTTTTCTTAGTAGACAAGATATGGTTTCATGTTCGCGGACACGGGACACCAGTGACATTTTGCCTGCAATTTTGCTGCCAAATTTTTTCTGAGTGCTTTTGGTGGCTAAAAATTAAAATTTGAACAAAATAAATGATATATAAAATTAATGAACCATAATATGTTCGATATATAAGTTCGGACTCGAGTTTTCTCGGCAGGACAGCAAAATGACATTTTAAATTTAATCACCCATATATATGCCGATACGCATTTACTCAAAATAATGAGATTTGTTATTTACTGAAAAAAATTATAGCGACTTCCAAACAGTTTTGGCAGACATGAAACCTTTTGAAAACAGTTCCTTTTTTCATCTAGTAATCACACAAAAATTTTAAGAAAAATTAAAAATAATGTTTTTGAGAAAATTGACTTTTTTGATTTTTCGAAAAATGGCCGCCATTTTGTTAATTTTCAAAATTTTTCATATTTTCAAATTTGCAAAGAAAAAGTATCAAAAACCCTACTAAAATCAAGAAAAAAAATTGTAAAATATTTATTTTTGAAAAAACTAGAAAGATTTGAAAAAAATTTGTCATCTGTTTAGCTCTAAAAAAATTTCCAAACACTCATAACTCAGAACAAGAAAAATCACATTTAACATTGATTTAGAATTTTTAACCTATTTACCCTGCATAAATTGAAATAGAATCAGTCAAAAATCAATTTTTTCAATAATTAAAAAACTGCTAAAAAATTTTTTTTTTTGAATTTATAAAAATTCTGTTTTTTTATTTCAAAGAAATCTTTGAATTTTGTTAAAAAAAATTGTAATTAAAAAATCGTATATGGTGCAAATTATTTCCTTTTTAAAAAGAAACCGAATTTTGTACAAAAAATGTGATTAAAAAATAAGAATTATGCAAACATTTTTCTTCTTTTTATAAACCAAATTTGTGATTATTAATAAACAGAAATAATGCAAAATGGATATATATTTTTTCTATATATTAATTTTGTTTGGAAGTATAATGAAAAAAATCTGCATAATTTCAATTTGTCAAAAAACACTATAATATAACCTCGAATATAACAAAACTAGTATTTTAATGAAAAAAATATTTATATTTATCATTACCTACAAAGTTCTAATTTTTTATAAAAAAAGGAAAACAATTTGCAGAATTTCGTTTTCTCAATATAATGACAATTTTTTTAACATTAATTAAGTTTACTGAAATAGTTATTGTAATTAATACTTTGTATTTGAGCATAAATTTTGTTTTCTGTCCGTTTAAATTAAAATAAATAATAAATAAAACCAATAAATTTTTTTAAAATGTTAATAAACATTTTCTTGAATATTGTAAAAATAATCATCAGCCTGATAATCATATTTGAATTTTTCCCTGCAGCAATATGGCTGCCAAATTTGCGCATGCGCAACGTTCAGCTTTCTGTTTTGTATTGACGGGAATATAGCAAAGTAGCTCTTTAACCTATAACTTGAATAAATAATTAAATATAAATTACCAAACAATCAAAAGTGATTAAAAGGCTATCAAACGATTACAATTGATGAAATCATTATTTCCTCTGGTATTGTGCCAATTTGACACTCGTTAAAAATTACATTTATGAAAGTGTCTTTACATTATTTTGACACTGTACCATGAATAATTATTTTGTTTATTCGGGTGACAAAAACAATGCAGAACAATTAGAAAATGTTAATCCTACATTATATAAAAAACTTGATGAGAGGAAAGTGACAGCTGATGATGAAAATGAGGACGTTGTCGACGAATTCGACTCACGTGAAGTTTTCGGTATGAATAATTCAGATACTTTTTTTAATAAAAATTAAATTACATTGTCGTTTATGTGTAGGTACTACGTTCCATATAATATTTTTTTAAACTATTATTTACAATTTTTTTTACTTTTACATTTAATTATTATTGAATTGAAAATTTGTTTAATTATTTTGTTATTCAAAATTTTATTTTATTACCAATTTGAATCTGAATTAGAAATAGAGCTGCCAGATCGGAAGATTTTTGTCTACAAATCTGAAGAAAATTATCATTAAAGCAAACCGATGTTTAAAGAATTTGAAGAAATATTGTAAAAATATGAAATTTTTTGAAAAAATTTTCAAAGGCTGTGTAATATAAAGTAATAATGAAAATATTGATAAACAATTAAATAATATAAATCAACCATTTTTTAAAGATAAATTGAAAAATTTTATATTTTTGAATATAAACATCACTTTTTGAATAATTTCACAATCCAAATTTAAAAAATTTACTTAATTATATTTTTGTTTATTATTTTCAAAAATGTTAATAACATTATTTATAAGAATTTAATTATTTTTATAAATAGTAAAATTCTTTGCCAGAATGTTCAAAACATTTTAATAAAATTTCACGAAAAGATTCAATTATTTTTAAAAATATTTTAAGAACATTCTTTGGAAAAATTTGATTCTTTTTATAAATATTACAATTTTTTGTAAGAATTTAATTATTTTCAATACAATTTTAATTAAATTTTCTCGAGAGAATTCAATTATTTAAAAAATTTTAATATAACCCTTCAAATGACTTAATTATTTTCGAAATTTTTAAAAACTTTGCAAGAATTCAGTAATTTTCAGTACATTAATTTTAAAATTTAAATCATTTAAAAAGAAATGTTATTAGAAAAAAGTAATTTACCTAAGCAAACAAAAACTAACTGCAAACTGCGAACAGATTCAAACACATATTAATTTTTGTTTTTTTTTAAATTGTTTGTGAATTTTAATTTCATTTATTATATTTTAGAAAAAAATTATAACCAAAATCTGAAAATTTTTTTGACTAGTATAAAGATTTCTGAAGATAAATTAACTAATAAAATAAATAAATAAAAAGTCTTCTGTATTGTTATTATAAATTTTCTCGTTGCCCACAGACATCGTCAGGAACATAAATGATCCGGAACATCCTTTAACTCTCGAAGAATTAAAAGTCGTCGAGGAGGATCTTATTGAAGTAAGAAAATATCAGGTCTCGGATATTAACTTTTTGGACTTTTTTCGACTTTTTTTGACGATTTTCCAAAAATGGCGACTTTCTCGACTTTTCTTCCAAATATTGCTACAAAAAAACAATATTTTTAGCATAAATTGCAATTAATTTCGATTTTTCAAGTGTAAAAAATAACTATAGACAAATCTTTGAAAAATTATTTATGAATAAATTTTCTAATAAAATTTTCAAAATATACAATTAAAAAGATTTGGAATAATTGAAACTTTGTAAAATTTAATTGAAAATAATTTTTTTTTCAAGTATTATTATTACAATTTTTGAAAATCAACTTTTGAAGAAATTTAATTACAAATTTTGTGAAAATAATTGAATTCTCAAAAAATTTAATGAAAAATCATCAATATTTTCAAAAACATAATTCAGAAAATTCAAAAATACATAGGTACAAAAAATAATACAAACATTAAAATTTTTCAAGATTATTTTTAACATTTTAGAGAAAACAATCATTGTAAAAAATTTTAATTAAAATTCTAAAAAAAATTACTTAGATTTTTTTAAATTTATACAAAAATTCTTTTAAAAAATGCAATTATTTTCGAAAAATTACATTAAAATATTTTTTTAAAAATATTTCTTAGAATTGTTTTAACATAATTTTTTAAGATTTACTTATCTTCGAACAAAGTAAATTAAATTTTTTAAGAAATTAATTTTAGAAGTTTATTAAAATTTTTTAAAAATATTATACCTTAATAACTTTAAAAAAACATGGACAAATAATTACAGTTACAAGATAAAATTTTTGTTGCAACACTGAATTAAATAAACGACTTTTTCGACTTTTTTTTGTATTTTTAATTGACTAAAGCGACTTTTTTATGTTTTAAAAATATTATTATATTATTAAAAATATTATTATTAATTTTTTTTTAAATAGATCCGAGGCCTGTAATATCTGAAAATATTTAATAAAAATTCAGGCCTTCGATATAATAACATTTCCGACTTTTTTCGACTATTTTCAAAAAATGCGACTTTTTTCGACTTATTTTAAAAAATTATGACTTTTTCGACTTTTTTTCCGAATATTGCAATAATTTTTAGTATAAAATGCAACTTATTTTCGAAATTTACAATTGAAAAGAGTTTCAATAAATATTGAAATTTTGTAATATTTAGTTGAAAATAATTGATTTTTTTTAAAGTGTTTCATAAAAATTTTTGAAAATCAACTTTTGAAGAATATTAATTGCAAATTTTGAAAATAATTGAAATTGAATTCCTCGGAAGAATTTAATTTTTAAAAAGTTTTTAATATATTTCGAATAAATTCAATTATTTTCTATAATTTTAATAAATCCTTCGAAACAATTCAATTATTTTTATAAATGGTAAAATTTCTCGCAAGAATTCAATTATTTTTATAAAAAAATAGTAAAATTCTTTGCAGGAATTCAATTATTTTCAAAACATATTTAATTAAATTTCTCGTAAGAATTCAAATATTTTCAAATATTTCCATAAAATTCAATTATTTCCTAAAATTTTTAATAATTTCTTGGACACAATTCAACTATTTTTATAAATACTAAATAAATTTTCAAAATTTACAATAAAAAAAGAGTTTCAATAATTGAAATTTCGTAAAATTTAATTGAAAATAATTGATTTTTTTCAAAATGTTTGATAACAACTTTTGAAAATAAACTTTAAAAGAATTTTCATTGCAAATTTTTAAAATAATTGATTTCTCAATTTCCAAAAATTCAAATACATGCAAAAAATAATGACATTAAAATTTTTTACAATTATTTTTAACATTTTAACAATATTATGACTTTTTTAGATTTATTAAAATTTTGGAGAAATCGCGTTTATATTAATAATTAAAATTCTTTAAGAATTCAATTATTTTTTTTAATAGAATTTACCAAATTTCAACTGTTTGTAAATTTTTCAATTCTATATATGTAATTGAAAAACTATTATCTTTCGACTTTTTTTCTATTTTAAATCGATTAAAGCGACATTTTTTGCACCTTAAAGTCGATCCGAGGCCTGAAAATTAGCAAAATTAGCAAAATTAGCAAACTATTTATTTTTGAAACTATTTAAATGAAAAATTATCCACAGGTGGACAATAGGAATAATGCAGTTTTAGTAAAATTCACACCAACAATTCCTCACTGTAGTATGGCCACGTTAATCGGCCTTTCAATAAGAGTTCAACTTTTACGGGCATTACCAGCAAGATTTAAAGTCACAGTTGAAATTACACCTGGAACACACACTTCCGAATTGGCAATAAATAAACAACTCGCCGATAAGGAACGTGTTGCAGCTGCCCTCGAAAATAATCATCTCCTCGAAGTAATTAATCAGTGTATACGAGTAGAATTATAAGTAAACTTTTCCTCTAAACTATTCCAAGTTCAAAAGGTTTAAAATGTATTTTTAAAAAAAGTTTAAATGTGTTGTTAAAAATATAATAAATCAAATGTTATTTTAATAATTCTATTTTCTAATTTATACATTATTTATCATATAAATACAATTTCAACACGCAATACGATTTTTACAAATTCATTTACATTGAACGTTTCATTTTCTTTTGTTTAGGAACTTCAGTCTCTTGCCTTTTGTATTTAGTTTTTTCCATATTTTGAAAATTAATTCTTTCATTGAATTGTTGTGTAACTTTCATGTTTTCCATACCTAAAAAAAATATTTAATTCAAAGAAAAGTATTGCCATTATCATTCTAATTAATATTATTTAAATCTTTTAGAAAAATATTAAATAGTCTTACACAATGTTAAGAGAGTAAATTGAAACTTACTGTTGTGGAAATTTTCTAGAAAATTTCCAGATGGCGCCACCTTTTTTTCAGTTTTTTCAAGATGTGGAAGACCATAGTAGTTTTTAACTGATGGAATTTTTAACACGTGATGTTGTAAAAGTGTAACAGAATTTGTCGTCACCCAGTACATAAGAGTACTCTAAAAATATAAGACATTCGTTTAAAAAAATTGCAAAAATGTTTACATAATCTTCGAATATAGGTAGAGAAAAGTTTTATAATTAAAAAAAAAACAATGAAAATAATTTATCAAACACAACAAAAAATAAATTAAATTATATAAAGAATCCGACAAACAATCGGAACAAAAGTTATAATTTCATTCTTTAAAAGAAAAAGACAAATTAAATTTTAAATTAATTTTTGTCAAAGGGTAAAAATATTAATTTTCAAATGACGTTTGAGAAATATTCATGCGCCTCATTGCTTACGATTAACATTAAAATTATAAATATATTTACACACCGCTGGGAATGACTTAATGAAGAAGAAAATGCCAATGGGCATAACAAATGTCAACACTTTTTTCGTCATTTCATCCAATGGCATTGCCTTTGAAGTACTTTTCATTAGCAGTGCTAGCGTTGCACAGCTCATTAAAGGCAATATATAATGAGGATCGGTAACGCAAAGATTTGTGAACCAGAATATACCTCCTTCCTCCATACTTTTCAAAGGAACTTTTGCCATTCCTTGAAGAGCTAAAAATACTGACAAAGCAAGTGATCCCTGAAAATCGTAAACAATTATTTAGCATTATTGACATAAAAAAAAGAAAATTGTCGAATTGATTAAATTTATTATTTTCTAAACTTACTTGTAGGACTGATGGAACAAGAGGTTTAAGAGGACCAAGTTCTTTACCCTTCATCGCATAGTGTAATTCAGTTGCGTATCGTTCAACTAAAAGAAAAATTAATACAGGCCTCGTATCTACTTTAAGGTTAAAAAAAAGTTGCTTTAATCAATTAAAAATACAAAAACAAAATTGAAAAAGTTTATCACAAAAATTTTAATATTCCCCTCACCTTTCGCTGATTTCTAAATTCAATTATTCAAGACTTGAATAATTTTATTAAATATATTAATTATTAACAAACCTGTCCCATTAAAATAATATTCAAATAATTAAATATTTAAATACCTATTTGTTTTTCCACGAAAAAAAAAATTTGCAAAATTTCAATTTAAAACCTTTTGAAATTTAATAATTTTTAAAAATTAAAAATCTAATTTTTCTAAAATTCAATTATTTTCAACAACATTCAACTAAATTTCATCTCTAAATCGATTACAGGTCTCGGATCGACTTGAAGGTGCAAAAAAAGTCACTTCAGTCGATTTAAAATAGAAAAAAAGTCGAAAAAGTTTTAATAGGTATAATTTTTTTGAAGCTAATTTTCATTAATTACCATTTTTAAATTTACACTTGAAGATTTTTCATTAAAATTTTTGAGAAATGAATTATTTCCAAAATTTGCAATTATCAACTACATCAATTACATTTTACAAAGTTTCAATTATTGAAACTCTTTTTTTATTGTTAAATTTTGAAAATTTATTTAGTATTTATAAAAATAGTTGAATTGTGTCGAAGAAATTATTAAAAATTATAGTTAATTTAGAAAATAATTGAATTTTATGTAAATATTTGAAAATATTTGAATTCTTACGAGAAATTCAATTAAATGTGTTTTTAAAATAATTGAATTCCTGCAAAGAATTTTACTATTTATTATAATTGAATTCTTGCGAAAAATTTTACCATTTATAAAAATAATTAAATTGTTTCGAAGGATTTATTAAGATTTTAGAAAATAATTGAATTTATTTAAAATATATTAAAAATTGTTTTAAAAATTAAATTCTTCCGAATAATTTAATTTCAATTATTTTCAAAAATTCGCAATTAAAATTCTTCAAATGTGGATTTTTAAAAAACACTTTAAAAAAATCAATTATTTTTAATTAAATTTTACGAAATTTCAATATTTATTGAAACTCTTTTCAATTGTAAATTTCGAAAATAAGTTGCATTTTATATTAAAAATTATTGCAATATTCGGAAGAAAAGTCGAAAAAGTCGTAAGTTTTTTAAAATAAGTCGAAAAATGTCTCATTTTTTTCAATTATTCAATTATTTTAATAAAAAAAACCCAATTATTTATAATAATAATTAAAACCATTTATATTTTTTGTAAATAATTGAGGTATTATGTTTTCAAAAAATTATAATAAAAAAATATAAAAATTTATTTTTAAAAATACTATAATGTAATTTTTCAAAAAAAAAATTAAATTTTTGAAAAATTTTAATTAAAAATTTTTAGCACAATTTTTTTTCTTCTAAATGTTAAAAATAATTCTAAAACACTATGTCATTATTTTTTTGTTTACGTGTTTGAATTTTCGGAAATATGTAATTGAAAATAATGGAATTTTAAAAAATTAGAATGAGAAAATTTTAAGAATTACCTTTTTCAAAAATATTTTAATATAGGTAATTTTTAGAAGCTAATTTTCATTCATTTTCATTTTTAAATTTACACTTGAAGGTTTTTCATTAAAAATTTTGAGAATTCAATTATTTTCAAAAATTCTTAATCAAAATTCTTCAAAAGCTGATTTTCAAAATTTATAATAAAAATATTAAAATCAATGATTTTCAATTAAATTTTAAAAAATTTCAATTATTCAAAATCTTTTTAATAATTGTATATTTCGAAAATTTAATTTTAGAAAAATTATTCAAAAAATTTTTTTGATAGATTCGTCTATAGTTATTTTTCACACTATAGAAAAATCGAAATAAGTTACATTTTATTCCAAAAATGCGGTATTTTGTTGCAATAGTTGGAAAAATAGTTGAAAAAGTGTCAATTTTTTAAAATAAATTTTAAAAAATTCGCATTTTTCGAAAATAGAAAAAGTCATAATATCCGAGGCCTGTTAATAGAATTAAACGAATAAAAAAATATTATTTTATAAAATCACCTGCTTCTCTATCTCCTGCTTTCCGAGCCCTCGTTATTTTCTCTTGTAAAATTTGAATTTCGGGCATATATTTAGCTAAATCTCCTGCCGCTTTTTGTGCATTTATCACCAGTGGAAAACACGCTAATCGCACAACAACAGTGACTGAAATAATAATAATAATTTTTTTTATTTAAAAACTCGATAAAAGAGTTGTTATATATTATAATTTTGTTTAATGAAACTTGACGATTAATAATTGTAAGTTAATAATTATTAATTATTAATAATAAGTCAAAAGACAATCAATGTAAAATGTTATTGTTTTAAAGAAAAAATATAATTTGAAAATTTACGTGCGATTATAGATGCCCACCAAGGAATTTCTAAAGTTGAGTGTAAAAATTCTAGTGCATTTTGTACACAACCCACAGGTGTCCAGTAACTTCCTAGACCAGCACTTGCAATTTCACTGATTTTTTCAGCCACTACAGGTTCAATAATCATTTCAGGCACTGCAATATTTATTTATTTCAAGTCAGTAATTAATATTTTGTAAAACATAATATTAAATAATAATGTCTCTTATTCTCACTTGGTGCTTCGGGTATAAAACCAAAAGTGTCAACAATCTCTTTATTACTTGCATGACGAATGAAATTTAATTCCACATTTGTTTTAGACTTGAAAATATTTGGGGCCGGTAATATTCGAGTTCGGCAAATTAAATGTAAAGATCGATTTGTAGTTTTGTTCTGTAACTAAAAAAATTTGTTACATTTTTGTGTTAATATTTATTGTAAAAAATCTCTTATAACATCAATTCTAAAATTGTCTGCTTTTTTGTTTCTTTTGTTTTTTGATAATTTTTCTTCTAAAATAGGATTTCAAATTTAAAAATTAATACATTCAAAATAAATAATGAACTCTTATTGATAATTTTATCAAAAAATGTGTTAAATACTTCAATTCTTTCGAGAAATTTTATTAAAATTGCATTGAAAATAATTGAATTTCTATGCGAAAAATTTTATTTTTAATTTATGAAAATGTTACAATTTTTTTCAAACATTTTATGAGAGTTTTTAAAAATAATTAATTAAAAGAATTTTTTTAAATTTGTTGAAAATAATGTCGATTTTCTAATAGTGTTTTAATTGAAAATTTTGAAAACAATTTTTACGGAGAATTTCTTTATATAGATATTCTTAAAAATAATCGAGTTTGTCAATAATTGTAATTAAAAATTTGATTATTAAATTTGTTTTTAAAATAATTGAGTTCTTCCCAGTATTTTATTAAAATTTTTGAAAATATTTGAATTCTTTGTATAAATTCTTTATACCTAATTAGCTATTTTAATTTGTATATTTTTTCAGTCTCTCTAAAGAGGAAATCATTTAGATTTCGAAACGTTGGAGTTGAATATTTGAATCATTGTCCGAATGTTTTCATTTTATTTACCTTGTTTTATAAAAAGACTCGTTTTTTAAAGATTAACAAACTAATTAATAATAACAAAATTCAAACTTAATTTCTTAAAATTGTGAATTGTCAGTCAATTCAACAATTTTGTAAATACCATGTGAATTTGTTGTTGTTTTAAAATATAATTTACCTTGATAAAAGATTGTGATTTAGTAACATTTTTAGCAGCAACACTGAATGACATTCGTGACAACATTTTGTAAAGACAACAATTAATTAACAAAAAAATGTTAAATAATTAAAGAAAAAATGTCATGTATAGGTTAGAATATACTTCAGCATGTTACAGATTACACACACATGTAAAAGATTTACACACATTTACTACAGATGGCGCTGTAAACAATTTTAGCAGACGACAAACCGGGAACGTTTGAAATTTCCTCCTTCGTCGTACAATTTAAAAACATGAATTTTTAATTTCCTTTTTAAATAACAAAGAAGTTTTGATAAACAATAAAAAGGGGGAAGAAGCAAAGAATTTTAAATCATCTTCCCTTTGTCTCTAATCAATAGTGATGACAGTTGATTAATTATATTGAAAAATTGGTAAAATTTCCAGTGTTTACAAAATGACATTTTGACAGATGGAGTGAACGTGACAGAACAAACACTACGAGGGGGTGAAAATAATTTTAAAAGACCCTTTAGCAATTTCTCTCTTTGGTGTCATCGCTTTTTTAGTATCGTATGTCTTTTATACCATTTTGTAAAATAAAAGATCAATAAAGTAATGTTGTTCTCGGCGCATGTGCGCATTGTTACAATAATCGCAGCTAAGGATTCAATGAGGTTATAATCAAAAAGGGTGCCAGATATATAATAGTAGTATACATAGTTAGATCAAAATTCAATTTTCCGTTTTGTCATCTCTAATTCGATTAAAAGTGAAATTTAATAATAAAAGAAGAAAAAAAAATGTTCGAAGGAGCCGTAGCCGCGATTCTTAATCGATTTCTTGGCAAGTATGTCGAAGACTTGGACACAGAGGATTTTAATGTTGGTATTTTCTCTGGCGATACATACCTGACAGATCTAAGACTGAAACCAGAAGCTCTGGTAAGTTTTTTATTTCTTGCAAAAAAAATTTTTTTTCATTTTACTAATTTTTATGAATTGCAGAATTGATAATTAAAATTAATTTTTTATTGTTTAGTATCAACTCGGCCTACCAATTAGAGTCGAACTTGGATTAATTGGAAAAATATCATTAAAAATACCATGGGCCGGATTATTTTCGCAACCAATTATCCTCTGTGTCGAGGTAAGTGTAAATATTTAAAAATTAGTGTTTAAAAGGAAAGCAACAATTTTTTCTACCGGTGTGTAATTTTTTTTTTCATTTTTTATCATTCCATATTTGTCATTCAAAAGTGATTTCGCAACTTCTACGATTATCGATCTAGAATAGGGAAATAAATTCCCATAAATTGGAATTTGATTAAATTGAAAATTTCTGATATTAAATTACTTTGGAATGTGAAGCAAATGTTAAAAATTCGAATGGCAAATCCTTCAATATGTTACCCCTCTTAGACAAAATGCGCCGTTTTTTTCGTAAAATATTTTGATACCGAATCCTCTGATAATGAAAATAATAATGATAATAATAATAATAATAACATTTATGAAAAAGTTAATAATAATTTCGTAAACAATATTACAAACAATATTTAATTATTTATGTTATTAAAAAATTAATTAAAAATTAATTAATTCTTATTAATTAGAAAATATTACTCGCAAAACTCGGTATTTCACTTATTATTATGCAAATTAAACAAATTTTTTACTTTCAAATCTCTATTAATTTCAATTTTGAAATAATTTCAAAAGAAATATATAAAATTGTTAAATTATAACTTCTTTAAATTAATTTTCATCATTTCAATTCAGTAATTATTTTTTAGAATTTGTAACTAAAATTCTTCTTTAAAATAATTATTTTCAATAATTTTTGAAAAAGTTCTTTGAGAATTTTCCAATCAATTTGTTTACAACTCAATTTTACCTGAAATTTCGATTATTCGAAAATTCTTCAATTAAATATATATTACAGAATGTAAACTTCAAATAATTTTAAAAAAAATCAAAAAAAAAAAATTAATTCTGCAGAATTGTTAATTAAAAATAAGAAAAATTTAAATTTTGAAAGATTTCAATTTGAAACCTTTTCAAAATTTTAACTGTAATTAATTTTTAAATCAATTTTTTTTAAATTCTACGAGAATTCAATTATTTAAATAAAAAAACATATAATTTATTGTATAATTGAATGTTTTTTAAAATTGAATTCTCATAAAGAATTGTATGAATAAATTTTTAAATAATTGAATTCTTTCGACGAATTTTAATAAAATTTTTAAGAATCATTACATATTTCGAGAAATTCGATTAAAATTGTATAAAAAAAGAATTTTATTACTTATGAAAATAATTGAATTCCTGTGAAATTTTTATATTTTTTTTTGGAAAATAATTGAATGTTCGTGCAGAATATTATCAAAATTTTTGTTTAATAATTTCAATGAATTAAGAAAAATTTTTGAAATTTTGTCATGAATTTTATTAAAATTATTGAAAATAAATGTATTTTATTAATTTTAAAAATAATTGTATTCTTGTGATGAATACTATTATTTATGAAAATAATTGAATTTTGCAATGGATTTTATTAAAATTACAGAAAATAATTGAATTTTGTCGAAGAATTTTGCTATTTATTTTTAAAGATAATTGAAATGTTGACGACAATTTTTTTAGACTTTTTGAAAATAATTGAATTTATACGAAGAATTTTATTAATTTTGAAAATAATTGAATTCTTGTGTTGAATATTGTTATTTATTAAAATAATTGAATTTTACAATGAATTTTATAAAAATTCCTGAATATAATTGAATTTTGTCGAAAAATTGAAATGTTGACGAGAATTTTTTTTTAACATTTTGAAAATAATTGAATTTCTATAGAAAGAATTTTAATATTTATAAAATAGTTGAATTTTTTCAAAGAATTGCGTTAAAAATTAAAAAATTAAAACTATTTTCAACAGAATAAAAATTAAAATTTTTCAAAAAAATACTTGAATGAGAATTGAATTATATTCGTAATTAATAAAGTTCTTCGCAGAAATTCAATTATTTTACAGAATTTTAATAAAATTCTTTGCAAAAATTTTATTACTTTGAAAAAAGATTCAATAAAATTCTTTATAAAGAAAAAAATTTAATTAAATTTCTTGAAAAAATTTAATTCTTTTCCTAGATAATAAAATTCTTCGCAAAAATTCAATTATTTTGAAAAATTTCGAAAAAAATTGTTATAAGAATTCACTTATTTTTAATTTATAATTTTAAGAAAATTCTTACTAAGATTTCAATTATTTTCATAATTAATAACATTTCTTGAAAGATTTCAATTATTTAAAACAATTTGATAAAATTCTTCGCACAAATTCAAATTATTTTGAAAAAATGTGATTAAGTTCTTTTATGAGAATTGAAATAGTTTCAA
The DNA here is from genome assembly GCA_032872505.1 of Leptopilina syphax. Taxonomy (NCBI): domain Eukaryota; kingdom Metazoa; phylum Arthropoda; class Insecta; order Hymenoptera; family Figitidae; genus Leptopilina; species Leptopilina syphax. The sequence goes on along the minus strand of CM065470.1, from coordinate 45,268,790 downwards.
TTTAATTTTTTGAAATTCCTCGAAAAAATTCAATTATGTTTTGAAAATTTTTTAAAAATTCCTAGCAAATTATTTTCATAATTTATAAAATTTTTGTCAGGAATTTATAATTTATTGTTTTAAATAAAATAATTTTAATAAAATTCCAAGCAGAAATTCAATTAGGTACATGAAAAATGTTGATAAAATTATTTATGAGAATTCAATTAGGTACTTTGAAAAATGTTAATAAAATTATTTATGAGAATTGAATTAGGTAATTTCATAATTAATAAAATTCTTCGCAGAAATTTTAATTGTCTTAAGGAATTCTAATTAAATTCTTCGCTAAAATTTTATTATTTTGTAAAGTTTCAATAAAATTCTATATATTTTTTTAAATTTATATTTTTATTTAAAGTAAATAATATTCTTTGAGAAGTGACAGGATCAGGTTGCTAAATAAATAATTTTGTTAGTTATTATGTTAATTAATTTATTTATATAATTATTAATGAATTAATTAACTAATTAAATGTTTTAGGACGTATATATAGTGGCAGTTTCCGAAGTCTTCGGAAACTACGATTCCGAAGTACACAAGCGATTGATAAGAGCGACAAAGAAAAAGATATTGGAAGATCTCGAGAGGGAAGCATTTTTAGGTCCAGGTAGGTTTTCAAATTTTAATTATAATTACATTACACAATTTGCGATTTAATACAAATTTTTTGATTAAAAAAAAAAGAAATCTTCGAATTCTCTTTAGTTTAAAAAGTTAAAAATAAAAATTTCTGAATTCTCTTTGTTTAGGTTTTCCTTCTGGGATATTTGATAATTTTTTATCGTCACTTGTAAAAAATTTTCAAATCACTGTGAATAATGTGCACGTGAGATATGAGGAGAGATTCGCCAACAAAGTGCAAAGTGCTTGCGGAATTTGTATGCAAAGTCTAACAATGGCCACAACAAATAAGTAATTTTTCAATCCTTTACTTTAATTATATAATAATCATTATTATTCAAATTACCAAAATTTTTTATGGTATTTAATTAACATTTTTTTTAAATATTTGAATTCCCGAAAATAATTGTTTTAATTGTTAAATTATTATCAGTATTAGCATTCATTTCGCATAAAAACTCATCGAAATTGAAAAATTAGAAAATTTTCTCTTCTAAATTTTATATTTCAAAGAATTTTATTTTCTCACTTTAAAAAATTATTTTTATATATTGTATTTTTTGAAGAAATGTAAATAAAAATTTGGAAAATAATTTCTAAATACAAAAAGTTAATTTTTAATAAGTAATAATAATAATAATTTAAGTTTTTGTAATAAATAATTATAACGAGTCATTAATATTATTTTTATTATTCGCCTAATAAAATTAATTTTTAGTAAATGGAAACCTGGCGTCACTCCAACGAATTCAACAACAATTTATCAATTAATACGAGTCGAATCATTTTGCATCTACATGGATCCTCAATCTGAATCCGCATTAAGAAGTAACCCCGCATTTTGGGACTTTGAATCAATTGTCGATTGGAAAGATACAATGCGACGATCACTTCAAAAGTTTGGTTTAAACGATCAGGAATTTCAATTTTGTAAGTTTATCTAAATTATTCATTGAAAGAAGAATCAAAATTAATGTTAACTGTATAATTATATTTTAATAATAATTTTGGAATATTTTATCCAGAATTTTCTGTAAAAACTTATATTGCTATTATTTGCAAAGATTTGAATGAAATTATTATAAATATTTTTAAAGCAATATTTTAAAAAATATAAAAAACAAAATACAAAAAAAAATATAAAAATGTTAATAATAGTTTTATAAAATTAATTAAAAACTTTAAAAACAAATATAATTTGAGAATTTCAGAAAATTAAAAAACACCTGTAGATTAAAATTCATTAGTCTTTGTAAATAATTATTATTTTAATTAATAAACATTTTCTTACTGTAAAGAGCAATTAAAAAACAAGAGTAACTCTTTTGGAAATTTTTTCGATTTCTGGCATTAAATTTTGTCAGATTGTTGCAGGTAATTTGAATAAATTTAATAAACTGTTATTTTATTCAAGTGGTAAAACCATTAACAACAAAGATAAAGATAATCATCAGTAAAGCAACGGAAACGAGGGATTCTCGAATGTTAGTTGACATTGTTTTGCAAGACGTTGCAATGCAAATTTCCAAAGATCAATACGTCACGTTCCTAAGACTTTACGATTCACTGCATCGAGCAACAATAAGTAGGCGAGTGTATTTCAATTTTTCTTTTTAATTTACAATTAATCAATTTTTACTTCAAGCAAATAATAAATTTCATCCCTTTGCAAATTAAGAGTCATCGGTTAATATTTTTTATCAATATTAAAAATATCTATTTTAATTCTGAAAAAAATTATTTTTAAGAATTAAAACAATTTTTACTCCTGAAAATACTTGAAAATAAAGAAAATAAATAAATAAAAATAAAATAAATAAATAAATAAATAAATAATAATAAATAAATAATAAATAAATAAATAAATGTGATAATAATTTACAATTTTTAAATTTGCAGACATCACAAAAAGTATCATCCGAATTGCACGATAAAGGGAAACGCGAAAGCCTGGTGGAAATATACGCATTGTATTGTTCTGGAGCAAAATGTACGACCGTACACTTGGAGGAGAATTCAAGCCCATAGAGCGAATTACAAACGTTATAAGGAAGTTTACATGCAACATCTTTTAAAGCCAAATGACACGGAATTAAAAATGGATTTGCAAAAATACGAAGACACATTATCAATTTTGAATATCGTCATAGCGCGAGAACATGCAAAAATTGAATTGAAAAACAAAAACCCCGATCTCATTTCCATAGAAGCTGAAGAATCGACAGTTAGATTAGTTGTTAGAAACGAAACAAAAACGCAAGACAATGATCAAAAGAATGGAAAGTATCTTGGATTCAATTGCAACGATTTAGATGGAAAGGGAAAAGGCGATAAACTAACTAAACCTTTAGGTAACAATAATTCAAGATTTTAATTTATAATTATTTATAATTAAAATTATATATATTATTAATAATTTTAATTTATAATTTAAAATTATTTTTTAATTGTATATATTATCATCTATAAATTATTTTCTGATTGTATATTGTAATCTATAAATTCTCTTCTGATTTTATATTGCAATCTACAAATTATTTTCTGGTTGTATATTTTAATCTATAAATTATTTCCTGATTTTAATTTTTCCTCTATTCTTTTTCAGATCACAAGTACAATTTTACTTTAGCAAATTATTCACTGAGTCTTTTAAACAACGACAAAGAAATACTAGTTTTATCAATGACTCAATTTCTGGCCAGTGTTGAAAAACATCCTGAACTATCAACATATAAAATTTCTACCCGAGCTGAAAGTATTGTTATCGAAGGAGTTTCTTGCGAGAATGAATTGGTTCCTTTAGTTACAGCTGACAATGTTTTAACAGGTATGAATATTTTGTTCTTCGAGCATTACATTTTTTATCAGGGTCGCCACAAAAAATTAAATTTTGTTTTTTCCTAATTTTTAGAACAAAATTTTTCCTTTTTCCCTGACCCTAAAGAATATTCTGATTCACTCTAAAAATGATTAAACACTAAAAAAAAATGTTCAAATATATTTATTTACGAATTTCTTTAATTGGAAAATTATTCATAAACATCAATAACTTCATCAGCAAATTCATCTTTAAATAAATATTTAATCATTATTACTTTTTGCGTAGAAATTAAAATTTTTCAAAACATTCAAATTCAAATCTTTTTAAATTCAATAACTTTATAATAATTAAGGATGACCGAGTGATAAAATCATTATTTTATTTTATAAGAATTTACTGGAACTTCTTCAAAATTATTTTAATCACTTCAATTCAATTATTATTTTCTAGAATTTTTTTTAAGTAAAATTTTTCTTGAAGAAGAATGTTAAATTAAATATTATTAATAATTTTTCAAAAAGTTCTTTGAGAATTTTCAAATTCATTTGTTTACAATTCAATTTTACGAAATTTCCATTATTCGGAATATTTGTAAATAATTGAATTTTTGGGAAATTTTTATTATTTATGATCAAATGATTTAATGTTTGGATAGAATGTTATTAAAATTTCTTTTAAATAATTGAATTTTTTTTTTGAAAATTTTATTAAAATTTATGGTATTAGAAATCATTGAATTAAGAAAAATTTTGGAAAATAATTGAAATTTTTTCAAGAATTTTATTCAAATTTTTGAAAATAATTGAATTTCGGAGAAGAATTTTATTAAAAGTAAAAGTAATTTAAATTTTGACAAGAATTTTTAAAAAAGTTTTGAACATAATTGAATTTTTGCAACGAATTTTATTACTTTTGAAAATATTTTCAAAATTTATTATTTTAATAAAATTTTTCGAAAGAATTCAATTTTTTTTAAATGTAATAAAATTCGTTGCAAAAATTCAATATTATTTTCATAAATAATAAAATTCTTCAGAGGATTTAAATTATTTTAAAAAAAATTTAATAAAATTCATTGCAAGCATTCAATTATTTAAAAGAAATGTAAAAAATTCGATTCAATTATTTTCCTGAATAATAAAATTCTTTGCTGGATTTCAATTATTTTTAATAAAATTTTAAGTAAATTCTTCGAAAAATGTAATTGTTTTCAAAAATTTTATTAAAATTCTTTAAAAGAAATCAATTATCAATTATTTTTAATAATTTTTAAAGAAGTTCTTTGAGAATTTTCAAATCCATTAATTGTTTACAATTCAATTTTACGAAATTTCCATTATTCGAAAATTCTTCAATTAAACGTATTTTTGAAAATAAAAACATCAAATAATTTCAAAAGAATTGGTTTTTAAATAATTGAATTCTTTTGGAAAATTTTATTAAAATAAATTGAAAATCATTGAATTGTCAAAAATTTTTTGAAAATAATTGAAAGTTTGCCAACAATTTCATTAAAATTTTTTAAAATATTTAAATTTCAGAGAAGAATTTTATTATTTATAAAGATAATTGAAATTTTCAGCAGAATTTTTAAAAAAAATTGAATTTCTGCGAAGAATTTTATTACTTTTGAAAATAATTGAATTTCTATGATGAGTTTTATTATTTGTAAAAATAATTGAATTCCTAAACAGAATTTTATTATTTATGTAAATAATTGAATGTTTGAGTAAAATTTTATTAAAATTTTTTTTGAAATAATTGAATTCTTTTGGAAAACTTTATTAAAATTGTAGATATTGAAAATCATTGACTTTGGGAAAAAGTTTTGTATCGAAATTTATTGAAGAATAAGAATTATTTTATTTTGAATTTTTGTAAATAATTTAATTTCGGAGAAAAATGTTATTACTTTTGAAAATAATTAAAATTTTAACGAGAATTTAAAAAAAATTTTGAACGTAATTGAATTTTTGCGAAGGATTTTATTACTTTTGAATTTAATTTTTTTTCAGGAAGCGCAGCGCCGAATTTTCTCTCCATAGATTTCGAAAAGAAACCATTAAATTCAGATTTCAATTACGATATATCCATATCGTTGGAACCCATCGAAGTAACTTATCACCACGTAAGATACAAATTAAATTCTTATTTACTATTTATAGTCATTTTATATTGTTACTGACAAATATTTTATGCTTATCATTTAATAATAAAATAATAAAACTAATGTCAATAAAAATTATTTAACAGGGTTAAATTCATATATTTTTTTTAGTGTAAAAAGCAGTATTAAAGGGTCCAAATTGCATCTATAATAATTTAATTCCAAAATAGTTACAATCAAAATTTTTATTAATTTAGTAAAATTTTAAATTATTTTTAATAATGGAGGTTTCGAAATATTTTGTTTAAAATTCCAAAAAAATTAGCTTTTTAATATTTCAGTTCTATTTTTTTTAAAAGTTATTGAATTTTTATAAACAAGTAATTGAAAAGTTTTTAATTAATAGAAATTTTCTAAAATTAAATATTTCAATTAAAAATAATTGAATTTTTAAATAATTTTACTGAAATTTTTGAAAATGATGGAGGGATTAATTTTTTAATTTTTAATTTTTCTATTATTAATTATTATTTAATGGAAACAATTATTACTAAATTTTAACAATTTAAAAAAAATTATTTTTCAGTACTCGGTGTCGGAAATAATAAATTTTTTTAAAATAAATGACGCTCAAATGAAACAAGCAACATCATCCACGTACAAAATGTGTTCAAGGGCGAAAAATAAAATTGAAAAGTTAGTCCATCGAATTTTAAGTCGTCAATTGAGGATTAATTTGAAAGTCGACATAAAAGGTCCTTACATTGTTTTTCCACAATACGGATCCTTGCAAAAGTACGTAACAAATTTTGTCTGCTAATTATGCATTTCATTTTTATTTTCATTCTATGCTTATTTTTTATTAACATCTAAAATGAAATTTAATTCAATTAAAACGAATTTGAAGTTAATTGAATTTAAATTAATTCAAAGTGAATTCAAATCAAATAAATTTTAATGAATTTTTTTTAATTTAACATTTAATTTAAATTAAATTTAATTTTTTTTTAAATTTTCATTGAATGTTAATTTATCGTTCTCGGGAAGTTAATAATCAATTTAATTTAATTTAACGCTTCTAATCTAGTTTAAAAGACGGGATATAGAAAACTGTGTAATAATTTAATAAAAAACTTTAATTACAGAGAGGGATATGTACTTCTCCTCGACTCAGGGAGAATGACGCTGAAAACTGAATTACAAGCAGCTGACACGCAATTAGAAGATGCGACACTCATGGAATTGGAGGAATTACTTTTTGATAGACTTCATATGGTGTTTTCAGATGGTCAAGTTCTTCTTTGTCACACTGGTGAGAAAATTTTCTACTTTCCATTATTTCAAAAAAAGCGAATGCAATTTGTAATTTTTTTTCCTAAATTGCATTAAAATGAAAAATAATCAAAAACAGGCGACGACTGGCGAGACATAAGAAGACGAAAAGAATCGGAAAATCATTTGATACCGAAATTACAAGCGAGTGTCACCATTTCTTCCAGTATTAAACCCGAATATCGAGTTTTGCCTAAGTAATATTATTCACATATTATTTTTTAAAAAAGATATTTTTTTTAAAATTGAGAGATTTAACAGCATGTGACTTTTAGATCTTCAATGTTAATTTTTCGACCATTTTTCTCTTAAATGGAGGGTTCGTCTATATTTTTAACTATATCAAGAAAATTATTTAAATCTTCCATAAAATTATTTGTATAGTAATTTTTTGAGAGAAATAAATTTTAGTAGATGAGTACGAAACTCATCTACTAAAATTTACTATTTACTACTTTTTTTACCATTTGATACTATTTGAATATTTTAGTAGGAATAGTAGGAATAAAAAAATTATTCTCAAAAGTTATAATGAAATTCTTAGAAACAATTCAAAAAATTTTAATAAAATTCTTTCAAACTATTCAATTATTTTCAAAAACTTTTTGAAATTTAACTATTTTTAATATCTACTACTTTAATAAAAATTTTTTGAAATTCAATTATTTTTAATATCTAGGTAATAAAAAAATTCTCAAAAGAATTGAATTATTTAAAAACAATTTTTATAAAATTCTCTGCAAATATTCAATTATTTTCATAAATAATACAATTTTTCGAAAAAAATTTATTATTTAAAAAGATTTTTATAAAATTCTTCGCAACAATTCAAATTATTGAAAATTATCTATTTTAATAAAATTTTCCAAAAGAATTCAATTATTTCAAACAAATTTTAATAAAAGTCTACGCAAACATTTAATTATTTTCATAAATAATAAAAATATCACAGGAATTCAATTATTTACAAATTTTTTATAAATTTCTTTGCAATAATTCAATTATTTTTAATACAGTTTCAAATAAATTTTTCGGAAAATGCAATTATTTTTAAAAATTTCATTATAATTCGTCGAAAAAATTTAATTGTTTACAAATTTGTTTTTAAAATTTTTTATGAGAATTTAATTTTAAGAAACATTCAATTATTCTTTTAAAAAATTTTATAACAAATTAAGAAAAAAAAATTGAATTCTTTCGTGAAAATTTTTGGAATAGAATTGAATTTTTGCAAAGAATTTTACTACATTTATAAATATAATTGAATTTTTTAAAAGAATTGTACCATTTCAAAAAAATAATTGAATTGTTTCGAAGGATTTTATTAAAATTTTTGAAATTAATAAACAAGAATAATTAATTATTAAATTAGTTAATAATTAAATTATTTAAAATTTGAATCTGAAATTATTCAAAAATTCATATTTGAAAAAAAAATTTTAATTTGCATAATAATAATAAATTGAATGTCAGGTTTCGCTCGCTAGCGCACGTAACATTTTTTAGTAATAAATAAAAGGGGTAAAAAATTGTCTGACCATTGAATTCCTCTCAAAAAATTATTATAAAAATAATTTTATTGAAGATTTGTATCATTTTTTTGATATAGTTAAAAATGTAGACATTGAATAAATTAAGATGAGCAAAAGTTTTAACATTTTTTAAAATTAATTTTTATAAAATACTTTATAATTATCATTTGTGAAGAAATTCATTTTTTTAAAGTTTTTCAAACGAAACTAGCTTTATTTATTTATTATTTAAAAAAAATAGTCGAAAAATTAGCAGTAAAAATTTCTAACAGTCACAGGCTGTTAATGAATTTTTTTTAGAAATGAATATTTGAAAATATGTCAATTAAATTTGTTTACAGGATGAAAGTAAATGTCTCAGTGTCGCAATTGAAATTTAATTTATCCGAAAATAGACTGGTGTCGCTTGTAGATTTTCTAAATCTCCTTGCGATACCCAGTCAGGAGGATATTGACGCCATAAAAACTGATTATCTGAAAAGTGTCAAGGAACCGAAACCCGATTTCACATCAACGACAGATAAATTAATTAGAGTACGTTCAGTCGTTGCTTTATCTTCGACTGTTGTCGCCCACAACATGTCCCACTGCATCATGAAAGATTTACAAAATTTCGCCAAATTGGAGAAGGAAAAGTAAATTTCAAGCACATTTCAATTTTAATTCAATCCGATTTTAAAAATTAATTTCAATAAATTTTAATTTCACAATTTAATTATAAAAAAATTAATTTCATTAAAATTTTCGTAGAACTTTGTAATAAGAATTTAATTAATTTAATTAAAATTAATTCCATTTTATAGGAGCGTTGTATCATCTGAAATAAGCGAAGAAGACTTGGAACAATTATTCCGATTGACGAATGTATCAGGTTTTGATGACATTGTTTCACCTCAAAATCGAATTAATTTACTGCTAAGATTCGTTATTGGCGAGGTTTGTTATTAATTTTCTAATTTACTTTGTTTTTTCTATTTACAGTTGGGTCTGCAGACCCATTGTCAACATTGATTTTTTTGAGAAAATTTGATCCAAATTACGAACTTTTCTTTGAAACTTTTCTTTTGGTGATTTTCAGCTCTCTTTTCATTTTGGTTACATGACCACAACTGGAAGACAAAAACCCTATTTGATTTTGAAATTCTGCACTTTGTATTTTGAGTCTGCCATTATGGAATATGGTTTTGCCCTTCAATCGGGAATTGGTACCATTCTTTTAGCTGATAAAACCGAAGCTGGTGTAACGGGATCATATTTAGAACTAGTCTCCACTGATGGACAGTATGAAGTTTGTTCTGTTTCGTATCGTAAGGTACGAAATTTATTTTATACATTATAATAATTTTCTAGTTCTCAATTATAATTTATTATTATTATGCAAATTACAAAATTTTTTAGTTTGAAATTAAACTTCTATTTTTAAACAAAGTCAGATTCAAAAATTTATAAAATTGACTTATAAACTAATTAATCATTATTAATTATTTTTCACAAGTTATAATAGATTTCTTTGAAACAATTCAATTATTTTCAAAAATTTTAATAAAATTCTTTAGAAGAAGTCAATTTTAATTTAATTCAATTTTAAATGAAATTTCTCGTAAAAATTTTATTATTTACAAAAATTTTAATAAAATTTGTTTAGATATTAGATTTTAATTATTTACTTTCAGTATATTTTTTATTAAATTTCTTGGAAGAATTTAATTAATTACAGAAATTTAAAAAAAATTCTTTGAAACAATTCAATTATTTTCAAAATTGTTAATAAAATTCTTCACAAGAATTCAATTATTTTGATAAAAAATAGAATTCTTCGCAGGAATTCAATTATTTACAGTATAATTTATATAAAATTTCTCGAAAGAATTCAATTATTTTCAAAAAAAATTGTGATGAAATTCTGGAAAGAATTCAATTATTTATAAAAAAATTTTATAAAATAATAAAATTTGTAATGACTTTTACTTTTTTTAAAAAAAACTTGAAAGAAAGTCTTCGTAAAATTTAATTATACTTTAAAAATTTGCAATTAAAATAATTATTTAAAAAATTCAAAAAAATTCTTCTAAACAATTCAATTATTTTCAAAAATTTTAATGAAATACTTGGAAAGAATTCAATTATTTTCAAAAATTGGAATAAAATTCTTTAAAAGAATTCAATTTTATTTTATTTTTAATGAAATTTTTTGAAAGAATTTTATTATTTACAAAAAGTTTAATAAAATTTGTTTATTAGATTTTAATTATTTTCAATATTTTTTTAATTAAATTCCTTGAAAGAATTCAATTACTTACAGAAATTTGAAAAAAAATGCATCGACACAATTCAATAATAAAATTCTTTCCATGAATTCAATTATTTTCAATACAATTTGTATAAAATTTATCGAGAGAATTCAATTATTTTCAAAAATTTTAATAAAATTCTTTACAGGAATTCAATTAGTTTCATTACAATTTTAATAAAATTTCTCGGAATAATTCAATTTTTTTAAAAATTTTAATAAAATTCTTCGTATGAAGACAATTATTTTCACAAATTTTAATAAAATACTTTATTAGAATTCAATTATTTTTATTGCAATAATTTTATCATTCAAAACATTTAAAAGAAAAATGATTTAAAAAGTTTAGAAACAAAAAATTAAACAAAAACAACTAATTTCAAACTTAGAAAAGAATTTCAGATAACATTTTTTAAAAATATTTGAATTTTTGAGACGTTACAATAGTAATTTTTAGGAATAATTAAATTTTTATTATTGAATTAAATTTTATGTTTTAAATTTTTTTTCACAATTTCTAAAAGTAATTGTGTTTTTTGAAGAAAAATGTTTAAAAAGTATGAAATAATTATTTGACAGAAATTGAATTTCACAAAAACTTTGAATTATAATTGTTGGAATTAGGGAAAAGTTAAAAACTTTTCTAAAAATCAGGGAAAACTCAGGAAAATAAAAGAAAATTTCATGACATTTCTGAATAAAATAAACGACTTTTTTTGCACCTTAAAGTATATCCAAAATAAAAAATAGAGAATGGAAAATGAAATAGAAAAGAAAATATTTTATTAACTTTTTATTTATTGATTCAATTATTTAATTAATGTTGAATCTGAAATTATGTAGAAATTAAAATTGATGTTTTAAAAATAGATTTTTTGTAATTTACGTAATAAAAAATTGAATACGACGTTTCGGAGAAAATAATTTTGATTAATTAATTTTATTGAAAAATAAGTTAGGTTTTTAATTGCTCTGTAATTTTTTGTCACAGGTTAAAGCCAATTGTCCAGACTTCAAAGCGCATTTTCGCAATGTGGAACGATCTTTAACTGTTAATATTATGAATTTAAATGTCGTTTTTCACCGACAAGCTTTTATGAAATTGAATAATTATTATTCCAATTTATACAAGTAGGTGCAAATTATTACAATTTTTTTATTAACTATTTGGAAACTAGAGTCAATATTCAAAATATTGTTTAATAAAATTTAAATAATGAAAAATACAATTTTTCTATTTCTTCGTTTAGAATTTGTTATAGTCAAAATATTCAAAATATTGTGGACATGGTTAAGCGCAACGCTGTTCTTTTTATAAAAACGGAATGCGATCCTCCAATTCCACCTGGTAAGCAAATTTTTCACTTTTCATTTACCAATTAATATTTTAATTCAATTTTTCGAAATTGTTCCAATATATTTGTGATTGTATGGTTAATTTTTTATTTTTGATTTTAGGTGCAATCAAATTGAGTTATTCCATCAGACTTAATACTTTTGTTCTAAAACTCTGCAGCAAAGATTCAGATTTTTTGATTTTTAAAATTATGGGCTTGGAGAATGACTGTATTTACAATGCCAATGAAAGAATGATGTTAAGAGCACATCTCACGAGTTTAACAATTGAGGATTTGAGCAGTGTAACTCTTTTTTCGAAGGTAATTGAAAATTGTGAATAATTTCAGAAATAATATCCCTTGAAAAATATATCAATTTTTTATGTTAAAAAAATTTTATTTTACTTATTTTATTTTATTTATAAAAATATTTGAAACATTTTTCATTTCTTCTATAAAAAATTTGAACTAATTGATTGATTCTTTTCTAAAAAAGAAAAAATTTGTCTATTTCTCTTGTTAACTATTAATTTTTTTCACAAATCTTATAATTATTTTCGTTAAAAAAAAACTTGCAGATTCTAACCAATGAGGATGACAAAGTATTTGATTTAAAATACGTGAGGCACACTCCAAAATTATACAAATATTCTGAACTCGATGCAAAAAATGAAAAAATTATGTCTGATGGAAGTTTCAAACTTTCCATCGGAAGGATAAATTGTGTCTTTATTTCGAAAATTCTCTGCGATTGTCAGGTATGTAAAATTTACTCAATATTTATTTTTTCAACTTTGAGTGTAAAATTTTTTATTTTTCGTCTAATCTACAAAAAGTTACTATTTACAATTTTTTTTCGATTTGCTACTGTTTGGATACTTTTTTTTTATTTGTGTAACTAAAAGCTACTTTTTTCTCTTTCTTTAAAAATTTGCACTACTTTAAATTCGCTAATAGTTGAAATCAAAATATTATTCTCAAAAAATTTAATAAAATCCTTAAATTAAAAAAAAATTGTAATAAATTTCCTTAAAACGATTCAATTTTTAACAATTTTTCGAAATTCAATTATTATTTTCAATATCTACTATTTTAAAAAAATTTCGCAACAAAATTAACTGATTTAAACAAATATTTTGATAAAATTCATCAAAAACATAAAATTATTTTCATAAATAATAAAATTCTTCACGGAAATTTAATTATTAAAAAAAATTTTAGTAAAATTCTTCGGAAGAATTAAAATTTATTTTCTCAAATAATAAAATTCTTCTCAAGAATTCAATTATTTAAAAATTTTTTAATGAAATTTGTTTCAAGAATTCAATTATTTAAAAAAATGTTGATAAAATTTGTTTCAAGAATTAAATTATTTTAAAATTTTTTAATGAAATTCGTTGCAAAAATTACAATTATTTTTATAAAGAATAAAATTCATCGCAGGATTTAAATTATTTTTAAACAAATTTAAATGAATTTTGATAAAAATCTTTATAAGAATTTATTTTTTAGAAATATTCAATTATTCAATAAATTTTCTATTTTTCTATTTGAATAATTGAATTCAAAAGTTTTGTTATTTTTAAAAATAATTAAATTTCAATATTTCAAAAAATTTTTAAATCGAAATTTTTGAAAATTATTTTTAGTGTTGTAAAACTGTAATAATATTTAAATTTTAAAAAATTATTAATTTATAATAAGATAAACGAAGACATTTAGACAAAGACGTTAAGGACTTTATTAATTTATTATTGAATAATTCTTTTTAAAAATGTTAACAAAAAATGATTTAATTTTGGAAGAATTAGAATTGTTATTTTTAGAAATATTTAAATTACAAAAGGATTTTGCATTGAAATCACTTAAAATATTTTAATTCCGGTCTAAAAAGAAATAAGTATTTGAATATTTATTTAACAAAAGTTTTTTAAGTTTTGAATATAATTTAATTTAGAAACTTTGGAAAAAATTAGTGTTTCGAAAAACTTGAATAATTTAAAAAGATTGAATTAAATTTCCAATTGTTTGAAAAATTTGTCAAACTTAATTAAAATAAATTTTGTATTTTAAAGAATTTTAATTTCTACACTTTTAAAATTATTCTTTTAATATAATCGCATTTTTGAAGAATTTAAAATAAAAGTTTGGAAAATAATTGAATTTTGCAAAAATTAGAAAAAAGTCAGGAAAATAAAACAAAAAATAAAATTTTTGTGATTTTTGCTAATTGTCTAAAACGAGTTTTTCTTGCTATCAAATTTTATTTTTCGATAGCTACTTTTTCTACAACTTTTTTAAATTTTAGTCTTAAAGATACTTTTTGCTACTTTTTAAAAACAAATTATCAAGTACGAATCCTGTCTAATATTAAAAAAATTCTATTAATTTTTATTTTATTTATTATAATAAGTAATTAAATTGAAAAAAAACCTCTCAATTTTTCCCACAGAATTTTCTCCATCCATTTGTAAATTTTCTCCATTCCCGAGTTTCCGGGCACTTGAAAAATTTATTCTTTTGGAGTATCACGGAATTTATGAAAAGCGAAATTAAACTTCAAGTCTCAATTGATCTTCAAGGACCTACATTTCTTCTTCCACAAAAAAAAGATTATCCAAATCTTTTGGTTTTCGATATTGGTGAGTATTTGAAATCCGAAATCATTTTAATTTCAAGATATTAATTTTAATTTTAATGAAAAAATTTAAATTGAATTAAGTTTGTAAATAAAGAAAATTAAGGTTCAGATTAAAAATAAAACAAGAAAATATTTTTAAAATATTATTTAAATTTAAATTACGAAAGAAATTCAAAATAAATAATTATTAAAGATGAAATTACTGAAAAAATTTCTCTTTCCAGGTAATTTGACGATAGAAAATTTTCTAAAAATAAGTGAATTGACAAAGCACAGCAAAGTCAATAACGAATCAAATCTTTGTGTGCTGGATAATATTTTGATAAAATTGAATGCAATGATTTTGTCCAGAGCAATAATGACACTTGGTGGAAATTTGGAAATTCAAGTAAGATTCACACAATTTTATTTTGCAAAATAGAAAATAGAAATAATGAAAAATACAAAAATATAAAATACAAAATAGAAAAACGAAAATAAGTGTTTTTTTCTAAAGAATAATTAAAATAATTTATTAAATTTACATTAACAGGAACCAATAGTTGAACCAATTCAAATTCGTTTCGACATAAAAAGAAAAATAATTGATCGCAATATTATTGGTCGTAAAATGCACGATCAATGTCTATGTCACATTCAAGGTTCAATTGATGCGATAAACACGAATTTAGGACAAAAAGATTTAACATCAATTTTCTCATTATGGGAGGAGAATTTGTCGAAGACATTTTTAGCACGCAAATTTTTAGGCTACGATGTTGATTCGTCGGGAAATAAATCGACAAAAACAGAAGATGCAATTGTCAAGAAATTGGAAGTATTTTTTTCACAAAATGAAAATCCAGTTTGCGAAATAAGTCTAAAAGTGAATTTAGATGGATTGCAACTTAATTTATTCTCAGACACAGAGGAGGTACTTTTCGCTCGAGAGCCAATTAAAGAAAAACAAAAACACTTTTCATTAAAACACGAAGCACGTTAGTTTTCTTTTATTTTCATTATTATTATTTCTTTCAGTTATCTGCTCTTATTAATTTCGTCTTTTTTTAATTACACTTTTTCTAATTATTTTGGGGAATTTTTTAATGTTTGTTTTCAATTTTGTCGAATTTATTATTTATTTAATTAAAAATTCGAGAAAATTGAAAAAGAATATTAAAAACTTAAAGTTAACGATCACTCCTAGTCAAGAATTCGGAGTGATGGTTAACTTGAAATTTTAATTATTTGACGGCTGAGTAATCGAATAATCTTTATTGTATTATTTATTTATTTTAATTAGTTTTACACACAGAGCTTTTAACTGAACATTTTCCACAAATGAATGAATCAATAATTAATTAGTTATTTATTAATAATTTATTAAGTAATTAATTATTAATTAGTCAAAATTGAATAACTAACTCAGGGTTGCCACAGAGGTCAGGGAAAAGTCAGGGAATTTTTTCAAAAATACTGGAGAAATATTCAATTTCTAGAATTTATGAGAAAATTCTGAATTTTGTTGTCCAGCAGCCTTTAAAATTATTGAAAAGATTTAATTTTAAAAAATTTAATTTTTAATTCTTCCTATTTCTAACAATAAAATTTAACTTTGCGGATTTGAAAGTGAATTGAATTTTAAATAATTTAATTCTTGAAAATCAGTCGAAAAATTATTATTTATAAATTATTTTGCGAATAATTTTTATTTTTCATCAACTTCAATTATTTTCAATACAATTTTAATCAAATTCGTGGAAAAAATTTGCAACAATTTAATTATTTTCATACATACAATAAAATTCTTCACAGAATTTCAATTATTTTCAATTTTTTTATAAAATTACTCGAAAGTATTCAATTGTTTTTAAAAATTCTTTATAAGAATTCAATTATTTTTAATACTATTTTAATTCAATTTCACAAATATTTATTATTTTCATCAAAATTTCCTTAAAATACTTCAAAACAATTAAATTATTTTCCAAAATTATAATCAAATTTTATGTAAAAATTAAATTTCAGATACAAAATTATAAAAAGTTAGAAAAATTACAGAAATTAATATAAAAGATTATCAAAAATTTTATATTTTAAAATAGAAAAAATTTGACATTTTAACACACAAAATTGTGAAAAATAAATTGATTTATAAATTTTTTTGCAATAATATTGTCACAAAACTTATTTTGTAAATTTGAATTCAACTAATTAGAATAAAAGTGATAAGAATTTTCTAAAAATTAAATTTTTAATTCTACATAAAACAAGGCAAGAGTATAAATAAAATTCTGTTTTTCTAAGAAAATAAATTTAAAAAAATCGTAATTTGCATTAATATTAATTAGTTTTTCTATCATAATTTAAAACTATTTTTAAATATTCAATAACTTTTTCAGAGTTTTTAAAATTGAACTTTTCTGAAACTTTATAATTAATAATTAATAATAATAACTTTATAATTTAATTAATAACATTAATTCACTAATATACCTAGATTGAATTTCAAAAAGTTTCAAATTAAAGTTTCAGAAGAGTTCAATTTTAAAAACTCCGAAGAAGTTATTGAATTTTTAAAAATTTTCAAATTGAAATTTTAGAAAAGTTGAATTTTAAAAACTTTTAATTTAAAATGTTGAAGAAGTTATTGAATTTTCTTAAAAGTTTAAAATCAAAGTTTTAGAAAAGTTCAATTTTAAAAACTCTTAATTAAAAATTTTGAAGAAGTTATTTTTTTTAATCATTGTTATCCAATCTTTTTTAAATTTCTTGAATTTTTGAATGTATAATTAATAGAAAATTTTTTGAATAATTGAAATTTCATAAAATTTAATTGTGAAGAAGTAGATTTCAGAAATATTTTAGGTGAACTTTTTTTGTTTATAAATAATTAAATTCTTAAGGAATTTTTTTCAAAAATTATCAAAAATGATTGAATTAAAAAAAATTTTAGTTAAAAATTCTGTAAAATTAAATTGAAATCTTGATAATAATTTTTTAAAATTTGAAATTTGAAATTTTTAAAAATCCTGATTCCTAAGGAAAAATAATAATAATTATTAAATATTTTAAAAAAACTGTTGATGTTCCGAATTTTGAGAGTAAATTAAAATAATCTTTAGAGTCGGGGAAAAAATCAAAGTTCTGCCTAGAAATCAGGGAAAAATAAAATAATCCAATTTTTGTGGCAACCCTGTAACTTCCCAATTTTACTTTTCTTTTAAAAAAACTGAATCTTTTCAGGTTCTAAGTTCACCTGTAAGAGACTTAAATCATGGACTGTGTAAACTCGTTTTTGGAGAAATAAGTTCGTCACTCGAGCTTTTTAATAATAAGAGTATGACGATAAAAGTTTCGGTTCGAAGCTGTGAATTGGAAGATATGCGTAAACGAGGAGCAATCGTTAAAAAGTATGATTATCATTTTTATAAAAAATACAAGACTTTTTTAATTGACTTTTGAAATTTGAAAAATTTTAATACTTCGTTTTGCTTTTTTTGCGTAGAATTATTCAGTCACCGGCGAAACGAATGGGAATTAATTCTGACTCGGGAGTTTACATATCGATGCCTGCAGCATTGGACTTTTCTTTCGCTAGAACATCAACGGGCGATACTTGTTTCGATATGCTGGTTGAAGAATCTCGTGTCAATTTGTGTATTCCATTTCTGTTAAATTTAGTTCAATACTTCTTGGATTCGATACCAGCGGAGCAAATTGACGAGGGTTTCATCAACGAGGGTTACGAGGGCTATGATAACGAAATTGTAAGTACGAAAATGGAAATTAATATTTTTTTCGAAAAAGTTTGTTTTTACAAACTAAACATTTTGTTTTATATGATTTTCCTTTTATATAAAAAAAAATATAAATATTTCATCAATTTTTTACGGTGAGAAAGGAGCTTGCTTTTGACAATAAAATTTTTTATTATGACTTTTTGATTATTTTCAAGTTTATCCAAAATTTTAAAATTTTGGATCTAAAATTTGTTTTCCAAAAATGTCACTTTGGTCGACTTATTTTGATAAATTGTGACTTTTTCGATTTTTCTTTAAAAAATTCTTTCCAGAATTTTATCAAAACTTTTTGAGAATAAAAATTGAATTCTTTTGAAAAGTTTGATTAAAATTGTATTGAAAATAATTAAATTCCAGTAAAGAATCTCATTAAAGTTTTTGAAAATAATTAAATTGTTTCGAAGAATTTTATTAAAATTAAAAAAGTAGAAATAAATAATAATTCTTGATCTAAAATTAAAATTTTTGAAAATCTAAATTTTAAATAAATTTAATTAGCATTCTGAGAAGAAATTAGTTTTTTGAAAAATGTTAACAACAAATTTTTGTAATTAGTTGAATTGTTATATTTAGAGGAAAGTGTAAGGAAAATAATTAAAATTTTCAATAAGTGAATTTAGAAATTCTGAAAAAATTTATTTTTCTAAAAATTGTAATTAAATACTTTTGAATATAATTGAATTCTTGAAAACAATTAAAAAAATTTTAAACAACTGGAAATTTCGTAGAATTTTTTAAAAACAAATTTTTGATTTTCAAGAATTTAAAAACAAAATTATCGAGTTTTTGTAGAAAAAAGGGAAAAATATGACAAAATTATTAAATTTTTGTTTTTTTTTTCTTTTTCCAAATTGTTGTCAAATCCAAACTTTCTTTTCAGAATACATTTTCAAGAAATTTAGCTTTTAAAGTATAATGATTAGTAATTTTCTTAATTTAAATAAATAAATTAACAATCATTTTAAAAGTGCGACAAAAATGATTTTTTGAATTAAATTTCTTATAAAGGGAAATTTATACGTTGAAGAAAAATTGATAATTTCAAAATCAAGTTTTCTTTAAATTTCACAAATTCGAATGAAAGAAAAAAAACAAATTTATAATTGTATAAAATTGGGGCCGTTCATAAACTACGTCACACGATTTTGCATAATTTTTCCACCCCCCCCCCCCCTACCCACATCACAAATTTTACATGCTTTAGCGCCATTTTTTCTATAGAACGTCACAAAAAATGAATTCCACCCCCCCCCCTCTAAGGCGTGACGTAGTTTATGGACGGCCCCATTGATAAGCTTTATTTCAAATTAATTGTATAAATAATTAGTTTATTTTCAATTTTTAATTACTTTTCAGACAACTGCTATAAAACAGGAAACCCACACTCCGCTGGATCCCACTTTATTCGCAGAAGAACAAACAGGTATTTATTGAAGGAAAAGAAGTTGTAAGTGTGATTTAGAAAATTATATTTTATTTAAAAATTTACTACTTTTATTTATATTTCTATTTCTTTTATCATTTATTTATAATTTCGCTGATTTAGAATATAAACCAATCTGCATTTTGAAAAATTTCTGTCCCTAGAAATAACTTAAAATAAAACTTGCAAAAAATAAAATTATTTGTTGTAATAAAACTTTAACTTACATAAAAAATAATTTGTTTATTAAAAAGAAAGATTCTTAATAAACAAATTTTCTTTTTGCTTCGTAGTTTTTCTTATTTATAAACTTTTTAGACTGGGGATGAAATAATCACCAGAATGTGATTTAGCAAGTTTACACCGTAAATTTATTTCTAAAATATATAAAAAATAATTTTTTTAGTAAATAATAAATAAAAAAAATATAAGTTTCTATTTAATATAAAAATAAATAATAATAAAATTCTGTGTAAATTTAAGGTTCTTCGATTTCAATCAGAATTCGAAAGCCGGAGCTGCTTTTGTTTGGCGACCTGAGTGCAAGTAATGCTCACGCAATTTTGTTCCAAGCGGAATTGATGATTGAATCGAGTCGTCACAAAGGCTCCTCGTCAATTGTCTGCACATTGTCGGATGTACGAGCCAAGAGCAAAAGTCAGCAACGATATCTTCGACAATCACCGCACTGGGTTTTACTTCCATGTGATGTGGAAATCTGTCGGAAGGAAAAAATTCAAGAAATTCAAATTAATGCAATTGTCAGTTCGATTAATTTACATCTTTCTGTTGGGACAATTTGCACTTTTACGGAGGTAATTCAAAAATTCAATATTAGATATTATCTCCAAAAATGTTAATAAAATTCTTGGCAACAATTCAATTATTTTAATAAATAATAAAATTTTTCAAAGTAATTGAATTATTTCCAATACAATTTCAACTAAATTTTGTTGATAAAATTCAATTCTTTTTAAAAATTTCGATAAAATTCTTTTAGAATTCAATTATTATTTTCAATTCATTTTTAATTACATTTTTCAAAAGAATTTAAATTTTCTTCAAATATTATTTCCAAAAATTTTAATAAAATTCTTGGCAAAAATTTAATTATTTTCATAATTATAATAACAATTTTAATAAAATATCTAGAAAGAATTTAATTATTTTAAAAAGTTTTAATAAAATATGTAAATAATTGAAAAAAAAATCCTCTTATTAGCACAAAGTTATGGAAAATAATATATTTTCTTAATTTTTTCTGTGAAAATATGTTTACAAAACTTATTCTTTGATTCGAAAAATGGAATTGAAAATAATTGAGTTTTAGACGTAATTTAAGAAAATTTTGTTTTCTATCAAATTCTTCAAAATAATTGATTTAGAGATGAATATTATTTCAAAATTCTAGAAAATAATTGAACTTTTGTAAATAACAAATTAGCAATCGCTACAATTTTTAGGAATAATTATATTTCAAAAGTTCAACATTTTTACTATAACTTTAATTAAACAGTTCTAAAGAACTTAGTGTTTTGAAAAATTTCAGTTGAAATTTTTGTGAAATTAATTGATTTTTTTAATATTATTTAAATAAAAAACTTCCGAATAATCGGAATTTTGTAAAATTGAATTTAAGATGAATTTTAATTAAAGTTTCTGTCTTTTAAATAATTAGAGTCTTAACTTTCTCAAAATTATTTTAAAAAAATTGATTTACATGAGAATTTTATTAAAAAAATTCTAGAAAATAATTGAATTCTACAAATTTTAGTATTGAAGTTATTATTGGAATATGAGAGAAAGTTAAGAATTTTTCTAGAAATCATGAAAAAGTCTGGAAAAAGTTGATCCGAGGCCTGTAGATTTAAAAAAAAAAATAGGAAAAAACAAAATAATAATGCAATTCTCTTTTTTAGATTTTTAGTGAAACTTTAAACTTCTTTAAAAGAAGCGACTGCGAATTAACTTCACAAACAATCAATAGGGATTCTAATTCACACAACGATCTCTGGTCACCGAAACCCGTGTCCCATATTCCATTCAAAGAAACTGAGAAAGGTTTGGAAAAAATTCTCGAATATTTTAATTTTAATTTATTTTTTTAATGATTAATTTAATTTCTGAATTTGTTTAATTTAATAATTTTGTTTTATACAAATTTATTTTTTTCAGATTTCTCTAGTCACTCGTTAAATATATCTGAATGTGATAGACAAGTAAGATATTTCGAATTAAAACCTGTATCAATTCACGTGCAATTGGAAATGGAAGAGACCGTCGAACGAATTTCGCTATTAAAAGGAGATTCGGAAATTAGTGGAAGTGTCTCTGATTGGGATAGTCCCAATTTCCAAATGCAATCTAGTGTGAAAATCTATGTCTATTGTTTTAATGTTAATACTAAGCTGTGGGAACCATTCATTGGTCTGTGTCCAGAAAATAATTGTCAATATATACCATGGACGTTAACATTTAAGGTACGTTTTTATAATTAATCACCTTTTAATTTTCAAAATCTACATTAATATAGGTAATTGTTGCATTTTTAACGAATAAACTAAAATTTTTTTTCAGATGTACCAAGACGAAGCTTATTCACTAAGTTCTTGGCTAAACTATTCTCAACAGCCCTTGAGAAAAATAGTTTCCAAAAAGAAGAAACGAGAGATGGATAGTAGTGAAGACGAGAATAATGAAGATATGGTTTTTATTCCCCCAGCTCATGCAACTCCATCAAAAATAACTGGTATAATTTAGGATTTAATATTTAAGATTTTTAAATTCAGAATGAAAAGAAAAAAAATTGACATGAAGTATTGTTTTCAGAGCTAAATTATAATTTCGAATGTGATGATTCGGATTCAGACAATAATAGTGAATCGGAAAAATTGGCAAAGACCTTTAGTCATCTTTTTAATAAAGACACAAGCGATGAGGAGGGAAGTGAGTCCGACGAGTCCAGTAAATACGAAGACGAGGGCTTGGAATTGACACCTGAATGTCTCGCAGAGCCAAGTAAATTAATTGAAAAATCACTTTTCCCAAACTGTCATCTTTTTAAATCTTTTATCAATTTTGTCATCTAGTTCGTTAATTTTTACCTAATTTGGTCTATTTTATAAATTTTACAAATATTTGTAATCGAAAGTTTAGTTTATAAAGCTTTTAATTAATTTACATTTTAATCTTAATATTAATTTTTTAAAACTTTCATTGATTAAAATCTAAATTGACTTTGAATTCAATTCTTCAAAATTATTAATCTTTAGAATTTCAATTCATCTTATTTTCAATTCAGCTATAAATTCAGTTGTTTGAAATTTAAATTATCTAAATTTTAAATAAAGTAAATTTCAAACTTTAAATTCAATTAATCTCAGATGCAATCATTTCAATTTACAGTTTATAATAAGTTATTTTATTTATTTATATTTTAAAAACAATTCGGTGAAAGTTTAAAAAACTTTTTTTTTATTTTCTTATAAAC
Organism: Leptopilina syphax; assembly: GCA_032872505.1. Taxonomy (NCBI): domain Eukaryota; kingdom Metazoa; phylum Arthropoda; class Insecta; order Hymenoptera; family Figitidae; genus Leptopilina; species Leptopilina syphax. The sequence goes on along the minus strand of CM065470.1, from coordinate 45,245,371 downwards.
ATAATTTTTATGAATTATATATTTTATTCATAAAAACAGGCCTCGAAAAAATTACTTTTTGGACTTTTTAAGACTTTTTCGACATATTTTCAAAAAATGCGACAATTTTGACTTTTCTTTCAAACTTTACAACAAAATACCACTTTTTTGGTATAAAATGCAACTTCTTTTGATTTTCATAGTACGAAAAATAAATATAGTTAAATCTTTCATTATTTTTCATTTTTTTAATAATTCTTTTAAGATAATTCAATTTTCGAAATATATAATCATAAAGTTTTTAAATAATTGGAATTTTCTAAAATTTTATTGAAAACTTTTGATTTTTTGAAAGTATTTCATTAAAATTTTTGAAAATCAAATTTTGAAGAATTTTAATTGCAGATTTTGAAAATAATTAAATTCTCAAAAGTTTTAATGGAAAATCTTCAAATGAAAATTTAAAAACTAAATTTAATGAAAATTAGCTTAAAAAATTATATTAAAAATATTTTTTTAACAAATTAATTCTTAGAATTTGTCATTATAATTTCTTAAAATTCAATTATTTTCAAAAATTTCAATTACTTTTTTCTACTTTTTACTTTGTTTTTAAAATTTCTGTTTTAGAAATATTTTTAAAATTTTGGGGAAAAAAATCATTCTTAAAAAATTTTAACTGAAATTCTTCAAAAATCGTTTAACTTTCTAAATTTTCCAAACATTTTTTAAAAAAATTGAATTATTTTCTAAAAATAACATTCTAATATCTTTAAAAAAAACTAATTTTTTATCATTCATTTTTGAAATTTCAATTTTCTCCAGAAAAAGTAAATTAAAATTTTTCAAAAATCTACTTTTTTAGGCTTCGGATTAGAATTTTGGAGAAATCTTATATTTTGAATATTTGTAATTAAAAATCTTCAAAAACTTCATAATTTTTAATATTTTTCAAAAAAATTCTTTTTTAAAATTCAGTTCTTTTCGAAAAATTTTACAAAATTTAAATTATTTAAAACTTTTTCAATTACACAATAAAATTGAAAAATCTATCATCTTTTCGATATAATTTTCTATTTTTTTTATTTTCTTTTCGATATAATAAATAAACAAATAAATAGATATCAAAATTTATAAAAATTATTTACTTCAATAAAAAACTAAAAACTAAATTAAATATTTGCAAAGTTTGTAAATTATTTTTTTCAAACGTGACGCAAATGTTATTATAATAAATTTGAACTTTAGAAGGAAAATGAATAAATTTCCTTAATTTAAATTTTCAGAACTTTAGGGACATAAATTGCTCCGTATTTCAAAGAATCTAAATTTCAATCAATCGAAATTTTATTTATTTCTAATTTTTATTAATAAAAAATTATCAGTCTTATTGTTAAATTTAAAAAATTTTAAATTTTAATTATGAAGAAAAAATAAAGTTATTCAAAATCTCAATATATAAAAATTACTTATTTTGCAAAAAGTTTATTTTATGTAATTTTTTTCACCTTTTTGTTCTATTTTTAGAAAATCATTCACCTTTTCATAGAGAAAAATACTGTGATCCCTATTATTATTATAATTGTTGTTAACATTTTTATTATTATTATAATTATTATTAATATTGTTATTATTATGATGTTTATTTATTAATGAGAGTAATTTGAGATGCATGAGAATTAATAGTGACTTAATTTTGCAGACAATACCGTCATTGAAACACCAATTAAGAGGAACACTCGAGCCACATATTTTATCATAAATGCAAAAGATAAATTAGATTTAACCGTCTCGCCTAATACAATTGCACTGATGGAATTAATTTACAGCACGTACTTGAAGACAAAATGCGATATTCCAATAGTGGTCACTAAGAGTGGAAAACTTAATTTACAAAATAATATAGGATGTGAAAGTACAGTTCAATTTCTTGTCAAAGAAAAGGTAAATATCTTTCTCTTCTCAATATCGCTCACAATTTCTTCCAAAGTTGAAAAAAACAGAAAATTTTTTCTCAAAATTCGAAAAATTGTGATAAAATAATATAATTTGGAAATTATAATTTTATTGTTCTTTGTTCAATTAGGAAAACTCGGAAAATCAGACACGCCTAATTGCAGCTAAAAGTTTTCACGAAGCAAATTCCCCGCCGAGTGTGCCGAGCAGTCCGGAAAATGAATCTCTTTCTAAAATAACAAGCCCCTCTAGTATTGTGAATATAGACAGTGAAATGTTGGAGCAAAATGAAGTTTCTCAGGATGGTGCTTTGCAAATGTTTCCACCGTTTGCCGATGAATCGTTAGTTAATATTTATAAGAAGATAACGTCTGAGCGTCTTCGAATCATGGTGGAAGGTACATTTCTAATATTTTAGAAATTTTTGCTATAAAAAAGCCTGAATTAAATAAAAATAAAAAGATAAACTTGAAAGAGATAAATTATCATTCGTAATTAAAAATATTTTATATTTGGTTTTTTTTAATGATTAATTTCTGATTTTCATTGAATTTTGAAAGGTTTCGATGACGTTCAAATTTACTGTCCAAGAAGGCGAGGATGCAATCAAATATCATTGCATCCAATTAAAAATGGTATTCGGTATCATTTAATCGTCGAAACAATGATCGATAGCCAATTACATAGAACCATTTCGGTTCACTCTCCACTACAGGTAAAATGAACAATTTTTGAGATTTTTAAAAGAAATTTGATACTATTAATTATTATTAAAAATTTGTAGATACGCAATGAAACCTCCTACGCAATAGGCCTACATTATAAAAAGCAATTAATGGAAAAACTACAAATAGCGCACATAGGACAGGCTTTGAATCCATTTGATGACAATATGAGAATGACAATTATCGAACCAGATGAAACCTACAATGTTCCTTTGTTCATTGCTTATCACTTTCCGATATATTTGTTACCTGCATATTTAGAGTGAGTTTACTTATTTACCTTAAAAATAATAGTGTGGAATATTTAAATTACTTTCTTGATATATAATTAAGAAATATCGGTGTATTCTCCCTTTAATTACGATTTTTAAAAAAATTCTCTCATTTTAGTGATAAATAAAAAAATGACATAATTTCTTTTTATTAATTTATTTATTGATTTATTAATAAAATGTTTCTGTTTGAATGTTGACAGTGATAAGAAGTATGAAGTTAGTGACGAAGGACTAAGTTGGAGGGAATTGAGTGATGATTTATATGTTCCTAAGGATATTTATTGTAAAGTAAAAGAAAGCAATTCTTCAACTGTGTTTGGAGTAAAAGTGATATGCTCGAAAAGTCAGACATCGAGTCAAACAAATAGCCAAGTTCCAGAGTACCTGATACGAATGCTACCGCCTCTTATATTTGAAAATAAGTTGCCTTTTGTCATAGATATAAGTATACCCAGTGTGGATTACGAGATGCGAATCGAGCCCGGGGAGAAAATAAGTATTTATTGTATAAAATGCAATAGCGCTATACAGATTATTTTTAAGGTACTCACTCTACTCCAAAAGAATCTAAAAAACTATATAAATAATCATAGACATTGTCCAACAAGTTCAGAACTTTTTTATTAAAATTCAAACAAAAAACAGCAAAATTATTTCAATAAATCTCGAATTCTTGGACATTCTGTCTATTTAATATTGAAATTAATTATTTTTAATAAATAATTGATAAAATCATATTGACAACATATTGAATTTTTGTCTAACAATGAAATCTTTTTCAGATTCAAAACTATTTGGGTACTCAGTGGTGTGGAACGCTTCAGTTGACGTCTAGTTTAGAGAAGAAATTTGTAAAAATGTTTAGCGATAGTGAATCAGAATATACCAAACCATTTTTGCTGTGTGTCGAACTGAATAGACTTACAAATTGGATTGTTGATATTTATGCACAGTATTGGATTGTAAATAAGACTGGTCTACCTCTCAGTATCAGGGTATGTAAATAATTTAAAAAAGAGAAAAACTTTCAATTTTTTCTATATCAATTTTTGGTCAAAAGCATTTCATAAGACAAAGAATTTTTATTGTCACCCAAAGAGAAATTTTTACTATTCATTTCAATTTTTACTATTATAATCAATACTCAAAATTTTTTAAAAATTTGACAATTTTTTATTTAAAGAGATAATTAATCAGAATAATTAATGTTATTATAATTTATTAAATTAATTTACTTGTATATTAAATTTCAATTTTCATCAAATTGACGTAAATTTGGTGAAAGTCACAATTTCTCAATTTTGAAAATACACACAAAATTTGAATAGAATTGAAAATTGCGAATTAAAAAAATACCAATTCTGCATTCTCAGATCAATTAGACAGAAAAAATGAAACATGAAACTTCTTGGCAAAAATTAACAGAAATTATTATAAATACTTAAAAAAATCAAAAGTAAAAAAATAAAAAATAATAAAAATGTTCTCCAAAACAGGAATCTCACACAAATGTGATGTACGATATCCCGGAAAATGAACTCGTGGTATTCACGCAAAAAGAAAAAAGAAGAAAACGAATGGTGAGACTGAAGGCCCAACAATCAGGATGGTCGCCATCGTTCAATTTAGATGGAATTAGCTCGATGTCGTTGATTTTATGCAGAGACATCGAGAGGCGAAGGAAATATCGCATTCTGTCGGAAAGTTCAATTTCCCATTTGGCGCCAATTTTCACGAGAATCGTCACATTCTTGCCCTATTTTTATTGCAATAATAAAACAAAGAAAGCTCTGCGATTCATGGAGGAAAATGAGGAAGCCGATTTGTGGAATGATCTACTTCCGGGACAGGGGATGGCATTTTGGCCGTACACGGAGTCAATGAAAATGCGGGTCAAATGGAAAAATAGTCAATTGGTTTCTCAACACTTTGACATGACGACTGTCGGCAAAACTGTTCTCAGAATGGACAATGGGGTACCAACAAATATTATTAATTATTATTATTATTCATTGAAAATAATTTTCTTTCTTTTGCAGGCTTCGCATTCATCTACTAAATAGTAGTACTATTTACTACCTTTTTCTCGATTTACTACTATTCGAATACTTTTTTTTAGATTTGTAACACTGAAAGCTACTTTTTTCTTTTTTTTTCTTTTTTGAAAAGTGGCATTTCCCACTTCAAATCCTCTAATAGTTGAACTAAAAATTATTTTCAACAATTTTCATAAAATTCTTCGAAACAATTCAAAAAACTTTAATAAAATTCATTGAAACGATTCAATTATTTTCAAAAATTTGAAGAAACTTTTTCGTAAAAATTTAATCATTCTCATAAATAATAAAATTCTTTGCTGACATTCAATTATTTTCAATACCTATACTAATTTAATAAAATTTTACAAAAGAATTCAATTATTTAAAAATTAATATTTAATATAATTATTTCCAAAAATTCAATTATTTGAAATAAGATTTTCATAAAAATTTTTCCAGGATATGAATTATTTAAAAAAATTTTTATAAAATTCTCAGAAAAAAATTAATTAGATTGCTTGAAAAAACTTAATTTTATTTAAAAAATTTTTCAAAACGATACAATTAATTTAAAAAATTTTAAGAAACTTTTTCGCAAGAAATTAATTATTTTCACAAATAATAAAATTCTTCGATGAAATTCAATTATTTTCAATGTCGACTATTTTAATAAAATTTCACAAAAGAAATTATTTTAAAAAAATTTAATAAAATTCTTTTAAAAATTTTAATTATTTGAAATAAGATTTTCATAAAATTTGTTGAAAAAGAAATTAATTATTTAAAATATTTTTTTATAAAATTTTACGAAAGAAATTAATTACATTCCTTGAAAAAACTTAATTATTGTGAAAATTTCTAATAAAATTTTTTTTTAAAAAGATTCAATTATTTTTTAACAATTTTAATAAAATTCTTTGCAAGAATTTAATTATTCTTCTGACAAGATTTAATTTGAGAATTAATTTCAGTTAAAATTTTAATAAAATTCTTTTCAAAAATTCAATTATTTGAAATAAAATTTTTATAAATTTTTTTGAAAGAAATCAATTATTTAAAACAGTTTTTATAAAATACTCCGAAAGATATTAATTAAATTGCTTGAAAAAAATTAATTATTTTCAAAATTTTTTATAAGAAATTTTTCAAAAGGGTTCAATTATTTTTAAATAATTGTAATAAAATTCTTCGCAAGAATTCAATTATTTTCACAAATAATAAAATTCTTCACAGAAATTTAATTACTTAAAAGAAATTTAATAAAATCCAATGCAAGAATTCAATTATTTTCATTGAAATAATAAAATTATTCGCAGGATTTCAATTTTATTTTTAATACAATTTTATATAAATTTCTCGAAAAATGAAATTATTCTTAAAAATGTTCTTAAAATTCTTCGAAAGAATTCAATTATTGATAACATTTTTGAGAAAATTCCTCATTGGAATTCAATTTTATAAAATAATTAATTATTAATTATTAAATCAGTTATTAATTTTTGCATTTCTGACAAAAATTGATTTGAAAAGGAATTTCCGTTTAAATTCTAAATAATGATTGAATATTAAAAGCAAGTAAATTTCAAAAGATTTTTACATTGAAATCTGAAAATTGTAATTGCTCTAAAATTAACAATATTTAAATATTTATTTTAAAGAATAATTAAATTTTTAATTTTATTATTTATTTTAAAGAATATAATTAAATTATTAATTTTAATATTTATTTAATAAAAGTTATTTAAGTTTTTAATAGTTTAATTTAGAAATTATGAAAAAATTAGTCTTTTGAAAAATTGTATTTAAAATTTTTTTGAAGATAAATTTGCCTAAATAACTTAAAAAGATTAAATTGAATTTTCAAGCAAATTTTATCAAATTTAATTAAAATAAATTTTTTTTAAAAATAATTTTACTTTTTTACTTTAAAAAATTATTTTTTAAATATAATCGTATTTTTAAAGACTTCTAACCGAAAATTTGGAAAATGATTCAATTTTTGTGAATTGACTAACAAAAATGAATTTTTTTAGGCATCAAAATTAATTTCTACTTTTCTTATACACAATGATCTTCAAATTTCACTAAATTGTTAATATTTTCGATTTTAGAATTTATTTTAAATTTATGTATTAATATTCTTTACATTTCTTAAAATTCATTTTTGAATTTATTTTTAAATCTGGGACCGTCACAAAAATCTAGTTTCATTTCAGTTTCTGAGTTGATAAAAAACTAAAATGAGTTAAGTTTCGTGTCTACTCGAAACTAAATTAGGAAATTGAATATAAAAATGAAAAACTATGCAAGCAAAGATTTAGTTTTCATGATTTTGTGATTGACACTAAATATTTAAGTTTTTCAAACTTTAGTTTCAAATCGACACGAAATTAAATTCAGTTTGTTAATTCAGTTTCGAGTCAACACGAAATTAAATTCATTTTGTTAATTTAGTTTAGAATCGATACAAAACTAAATTTAGTCTGTTAATTTAGTTTCAAATCGACACGAAATTAAATTCAGTTTGTAATTTAGTTTCGAGTGGACACGAAATTAAATTCAGTTTGTTTAATTTAGTTTCTAGAAAACACAAAATTAAAATAAAAGTAATATTTGAATGTAGATTCGTTTCAGCATCTGTTTTAAATTTATAAAGAAAAATATTGAATATAATTATTATTTAGTTGAATTTCAAAAAAAAATCTAAATTATTGAAATGTTTTAGACGGCGATGTCAGTTACTATTGAAGGAGGAAGCAGTTCACCTTTTAGCATAACGTTTGAAAGATTCCAAGACGGCGACGCACCCGTGAGAATCGACAATCTGTGCGCTGAATTATTTTTGAAAATTAATCAAATTAATTTGGGACAAGCGACTCTTCTGAATCCGCTGCAAAGCTTGCTCTACACCTGGGACAATCCAACTAAGGACAGAATGCTTATTTGGAATGTCTACAGTAGCAAAACAAAAGGATTTATCGCTCAGTTCTCAAAGGTCTCACTATATTTTAATTTTTCATTTCAAAAACAAAGAAAAAGAACTTTTTATTATTTTAACAATTTTTGAAATTTTTTTTTCTTTTCTCCTTTTTCTTTTTCACTTGTGTTTCTCAAAATTGCGGTTATTAAAAAAAAATCTATTCCATATAGTCAAGTAAGCGATTATTTAAAAAAAATAATTTTTTTCTTTTTACAATTTTATACTAATTAGAAAATTTAAGTAATGTAATTTTTTTAATAAAAAATTTGACATTGCTCATAATCGACCTTCTCATTTTCTATGAGAATTTAAAAAGGATAAAATTTAAGCATGTAAATTTACAGAAATTTATTTATTTATTGAAAAATAATAAAAATTTATCCAATTTTTGTGACTTTGCAAAAAGAAAATTTTAATTTTCCTTTTAAAAATTTTCAGAATGGATATGGAGAAGAAATTGTATTTTTCCGAACTTTGAAGCGATCCTCGACATCTCTATCGAAGAAACTTGTCTTAGAGGAAAAGACCTCGATTTTGGGTGGAAGCAGCAATGAGGATACGGACAGTGATGCTGAGATAGATGCCTTGAAATTGGACCAAGTGCAAAGTAGTAAAACAACAGTTTACTGGGTGAGCTACACGGAGGGAGAGCAAAGGGTCCTAATGTTTACTCAAGATGAAAATATATTCATAAAAGTGAGAAGTATCGTCGATCCCGAAATCAGCGAAAGGGAAATTTTCTTCACTATTTCAGGAATTGGTCTCAGTCTCGTAAGTGAAAATTTCATCCCATTTACTCTTTAAAAATACTTTCAAAAAAAGAACAACAATTTTTCAAAAAAATTTGTTTGTAAATCATGTTGTGAAAATATATTTGTGCAAAGTTTCATTTACATATCTCTTTTAAAAAAGATTTTCGTATAATTTTTTAAAACTAATTTTCATTAAATTTGATTTTCGATTTTTCGTTAAAATTTTTGTGAATTTTTTTTATCCAAAGGTATCAAATTCGAATGAAGACTGTAGAGAATTGGCACTTGCAAGTATAATGGATTCTGCGGCTCATTGGGAAGTTTTCGTCGGACAAAAGTGGAAATCGCTAACTTTGGAATTGAGCGCGTGGATCGAGAAAAAATACACGAATGACGCTAAGAAGGCCCAATTTGAAAACTTTATAGATGTAAAAATTATTTAAATTACAGTTTATTCTACTTATCTTAAAATAAATTTGGCAAATCACACGTTAATTAAATGAAAAGGAAATTATGTTCACTCTTTAAAAATTTCCTTTTTTTAGATTGACCTCTCCAAGATGTACATGACAAAACCGTTCTTTGGAAAACTTCGAAGAACCTACTCGCCGGGAATTTGGTTTCACTATAGAAATTCAGCTACCTTCACGTACCTTCAGGGTTATCTTCACAGAATGCAGGTGCGATTTTTGACTAACAAAAAAAAAAAGGAAAAACTAAAACTGCCACTGCCTACCTACTATTAAAATTAATTGTTAAATGAATTATTTAACAAATTTGTTTCTTTCCAGATTGACAATCAATTGCAAAAAGTCTCATTCCCAGTTATGCTGCATACGTCCTCGCAAAAGTCCCTGACGCGTTTAATGGAGAATCGAAAATTGAAGCATTTCATTGAATTTTGTTGTTTAAAACAATTCAAAGCTACGCGCAATATTTTTAAGTAAGTGAGAATAAAAATACATATTTTGATAATTGGTCAGGGAAAAGTCTGCGGGATTTTTATTAAAATTACTGGAAAAAATTAAATTCTTAGAATTCAATATGAAAATTCTCAATTTTTTTTTTTTGCCTCAAACATAAATTCTAATACAAAACCTTCAATTTTTTTCTATTTCTGACAATAATTTCTTTTTAAATAACTTAATTCTTGAAGAACTATCAAAATTATAACTTATAAATTATTTAATGAATAATTTTACTTAAATATTTCAAAATTAATTGAATTTTAAAAAAATGCATTTACAATTGTCATAAATATAGATGAACTCCAAAAGGTTTTAATTTGAAATTTTAGAAACTTAATTTTTAATGAATTTAATTAGAAATTTTAAAGAATAACTCAGATTATTAAAAATAATGGATTTAAAGAAGAATTTTAGTTAGAAACATTTTTAAAAAAAATTGCAAATTCATAACATGTTCAAAAATTTTTTCAAACTTCTGGTTGAAATTTCAATTATCTTCGTTATTTTTATAAATAATAAAATTCTTCTCTGAAACTAAATTTTAATAAAATTTTAATCAGATTTCTCGACAAAATAATGTAATTATTCTTAAAATTTTTATTAAAATTCGTCAAAGAATTCAATTATTTACAAAATTTGTTTTTTCCCAAATTTTTGTAAAAAATAGAAAATATGATTTATTGTTGAAAAAAGAGTTAATGTTTTTTTAAACATAATTTTTAACACTAAGTGGAGGGTATAACCATATTTTTAATTTCAGAAAGAAAATATTCCATAAAAAGTATTATGGAAATTTTATTGAGGAATTCAATGGTCATAAAATGAAATGAATTTTTACCATTTTTGAATTTTTATTTTTTTCACATGAATTTCAAAATCGGCTAGATTTTGAAATTCATGTTTATCGTTAATTTACATTTAATTTAAACAGTAAAAATAAAAATTATTTTGAATATTAAAATATGTTATTTAACATGTAAGTAGAAATTTGAATTTTAATTAACTTGAATTTTTTCCTTTGCAGGGAAGTAAATTTAATTGTTAGAGAATTCAGTCTGAATTTGCAAGAATGCTTTTTAATGTCCTTGATAAACAATCTGTTTCCAAAGAAGCTTGAAACGAAACATTCAATTGCTACAAGACTACGAAAGGATCTCTCCAATATTCGCACGTCTCCATTTTGTAACAAGGAAAAGGTAACTAATTATCTAAGTATAATAAATAATCTAAATATAATTTATTATATTTTTAAAAAATTTTTTATTTTCATTCTCAAATATGTAATAATTATTATTTATTTATAGATCTTTGAGAGCCAAAGGAATGGCATTATTGAGCATTTGTACATTTCGCCGATCACGATACATTTGAAACTTTTGGCCGACACTAATGGATTTAATGCCAATCAAATTGGAGAATTATCGGATTATTGTAGTTTTGTAAGATGCATGTACGATTACGCCTGTAAAGGAGCATTCGAGAAAAATGCAGAATTCAGGTTTATTTCTTTATAAATATTAATAAAAATTAATGATTAAGTAATTAAAGAAATAGAAATATTTCTAAAAATCATATTTTTCTTGCAGATTACCAGCTTATGAAACAGATTTTCAAAAACTAAATAGCAGGCAGTGCATTTCAAATATTTGGCATTATTACACTGGAAAAATTATGCAACAATTTAATGTTTTAATACTTTCGGTCACAGTTTTAGGGAATCCGTATGGATATAATTTTAAATCTCCCGAAGAAAGCAGCTATGAATCGAATTCTGTAAGTTGCATAGTTTTTTTGAAACCAGGGATCACAGTGATTTTTTCATGTTTAATATTATGTATAGAATTTGTACAAACATAACATTACATTTTGTTAAATAATTTTCGAATTTTTTTTAGAGATTAAAAAGATTTTTAAGTTTTAAAAAACTACAAGTTTTCAAATTTATAAAGAAAAGACAATTTTTATAAGTTTTTTTTAAGAAAAAGGAAATAGGATAGAATATGCATAATTTTCAGTTATTTTAGGGAATTTTATTAATTTAAGGAGATAAAAAAGAGAAAAAGAAGAAAAAAGAGGAATTGATAAAAAAAGGGCCTAACTGTGATTCCTGAGATATGAAATGAATTACGAATATTTTTAAAGTTGATAAAAATAATTATTTGTATTTTTAAAGATACTGACATGCGAGGATGAATTCGCGGAAAAATTGAGCTACGATATCTCGTGCCTTTTGGGATATTCAACTTTAGATACAATGCAGTCTAGCCATTTTACTTTTCAAGAAGCCGAAAGTAATATTTTTACTACAAAAGTGAGTACAATTTTTTAAATACTAATAAAAATTAAATTTGAATTCTATATATTAAATATTCGAAAAGAAGCATTTTAGTTTCGTATTTATTACTAAATAAATAAATATTTCAACAGATTTCCAAATTTAATCAAATTATTCGTAATTTCAGACAGGAAATTCATACTTTGAAAATAAAGACGAACCTTTAGAAGTTTTTATGATTAATAATTCTTTCTCTGTCGACATGGAAATACAACTTTCAGGCTTAATTATAAAGCCTACTGACAGTAAGTCTTATATTTGACTATATTTTTAAATTTTCTAATTACAATTTGACATTTTTTTTAATTTTCTGGAAAACTTCTTTCAGGTACACATCAGGAAGAATTGAGATGCTTTTTTAAAACAATTGGAAAAAGTTTACTGAGACTAACCAAGAAGGAAGGCAGTACTTTTCATATTTATCCAGAGCTAATAACCGACACAATTAAAAGGTTCTTTTTTCGTTGAAAAAAATTAAAAAATAATTTTCACGACAATTTTTCACTTGTGTAAAAATTGATGAAATTTCAACCTTTCAATAATTACATTGAGGTGCGGCAATTTTTTCTCGGGCGTTACTTAGGACCTAAATTTATTCTTTATTATTACAATTTTTAAAAAATTATTTTTGATCTTTTTCGAAGTCTTAGTTCTTTAAAAATTAAAAATTTTTCGAAATTCATAGGATTGATTTTGCAGAATCATAAAAGAAGTATATTATATAAAAAAAATTGACAATGAGAAATACTGAAAATTACAAAGTTTAAATTTTAATTTCTCGAAAATCTCGAGTTTTATTTAATTGTTTTTTAATTTTTTAAAGTATAATTTCAAAAACTCAAAATTGTCAGTTAAAAGTTGACCACTCTTAAACAACAAAAATTTAGATGGGTTGCGATTTCTACCTTAATTAAAAATTATTTAATGAAAGTAAAATTCAATTATGCTTTAAACAAATATTTTCTTATTTTCTTAACGGCAAACATAAATTTTTATAACTAAAAGAAAAAAAATTTTGTTTCAGAGCTCAAGAAATGGGTTACAAATTCGTAGCGAGAGCAAGATTACCACGATACATCGATCCTTATTCCGTGAGTATTTACCAAATTATTACTTGACTTTTAAATTTTACATTACATTTATAATATTGAACTATTCATTATAAATTATTTCAATTTTGCCATAAAATTTCGTACTATTTTTTATTTTCAATTAGATCATTAACTTTGAAATGAAAGTATTTTAATTTAAGAAAAGAATATTTTTTTAATTTATTAAAAGGTTGATTTGGTTTTCAGCAAAAATTGAAAGAATTTAGAAAGACATTTATAAAGAAATTATGTAAATTACAAAATTTTTTATTTTTAAATATAAACTTCAATTTTTTAATAATTGAAACTCAGAAATTAAAAAATTCACTTAATAAGTACAAAATTACTTACTGTTTATTATTTTCAAATTTTTAATAAATTTTTTAGGAAGAATTCAATTATTTTTGAAAATATATAGTAAAATATTTTTTGCAGGAATTCAATTATTTTCAGTACAACTTTAATAAACTTCAATAATCAAATATTTAATTATAATTGTTAACAGACACGATTACTTTAAAAAGCTGAAAAAAATTCTTTGTTCAATACTATTATTTTCAAATTTTTCAATTAAAATTATTAAAAAAAACTAGATTTTTTTAAAAAACTTGAAAAAATTCTTCAAAAGAATTTAATTAGGATTATAAAAAATTTTAATAAAAATCTTTTCAAGAATTCAATTATTATCAAATTTTTCAATTAAAATTATTAAAAAAAAAATACATCTTTTTTCAAAAAAACTGGAAGAAATTCTTCAAAAGAATTTAAATTAGGATTATCAAAAATTTTAATAAAATTCTTAGCAAAAATTCAATAATTTTCATAAATAATGAAATTCTTCAAAGGAAATCAATTATTTTCAAATTTTTCAATTAAAATTATTAAAAAAACTACATTTTTTTCAAAAAACTTAAAGAAATTCTTCAAAAGAATTTAATTAGGATTTCCAAAAATTTTAATATAATTCTTCGCAAGAATTCAATTATTTCCAATAAGATTAATTTAAAAATTGAAAATATCTAAAAAGAAAAATTATTAAAAAACTAGGAATCAAAAAAGCAGACAACTAACTTAAAATGTCGAAAAAATTATTAATATTTCTTTTTATAAAAATTATCTACCTTCTTTATTTTTGATAAAAATAAGAAAAATATGATACAAAAAACAAAATTTGAAAAAATTGTTCCTCCTCAAAAAAATGTAATTTTTCAGTTATATTTTTCGTTCATAAAAAATAAAATCTCAAATTATTAAAGATTGTAAAAGAAAAAAATAAAACTTTTATTTTAGAATTTAATTTTCCGTTTCAGGGTGTGGAACTCTACTCATATCACAAAGCGAAGGGATTGCACTTATTGAATGTTATAAATAAAAGCTGTTACTCTCACAAAGATTCATACTGGGCACACTCGGCACTTTCTCAAGATGGGAAACACGTTGCTCTTGTAACGTTCAGGTATTTATTTCTAAAACTAATAAAAAATTATATGCACAAACGAAAAAAACAATAAAATCAGTCTTTGAATGTAAATTATATTGAATATCTTACCTTCATATTTAAAATCCATTTCGTTTTGTCTAAAATTCTTAACAATTTCCTACGTTCTTTTTTTAAACCAGGAGGATATTTCTAATTGAACACAGAAGTGTAGGAGACCCTTGGACTATTGAATGGAGCATTGATATCAATCAACTTTGCGAGCCACCTGTTGTACTGGGTAATAAAATTGTTCTCCGCATCAATAAGGTAAATATTTTTCAACGATATTACATCAGTTATTTCAATTTATTTCAATTTGCCTTTACTAAACATTGTTTCGGATAAATTGTTTGAAAAAATTAATTTTATTAAATTTAGAAACGTTAAAAATAAAAATTAGAAGATGTTATTATAAAAATAAAAATTTTTCATAAAAAATGGAAACAATATTTTAAAGTTGATCTATTAACAAATAAATAATTAAATATAAGTACTAATTAACTTGATGATAAATTAAATATTTAAATTAGAAAAATTGATTTTAAATTACAGTATAATATCCGCAAGGAAAAATCACGTAAATTAATCAATCAAATTACATATAAAAGTATCCGGTACTGTGAAAATGAAAATTAATTACTAATCAATTAATATTAATATTTTCACTAAAAAATACCTATAAAAATCATAAAACATTAAAAATCAAAGTAAAAAGCTATAGACAAAATTCTCTCTTGACGCCTTAGAAGAAATTATTGTCACTTTATTAGTTTATTTTCTAAACAAAACATAAAAGAAAAAATATTAAACTGAAAAATGAATAAATGACGAAAACTTTCTTTTGTACTTTGAATAAAAAAAAATTCAATTTTAAGATTCATTGCATTTGTACAAGAGATAAAATCTTTTAGTTATGTTTTTGTTATTCTTACAGAAACCAAAAAAAAAGAAAACTAAATTTTGGACGGTGAAAAGTAAAATATTAAAATAATTCTTTTTTTAACACTTTTAGCTTTATAAATATACGTATCTTTTACTATTCATGAAGAACAATTTTTTCTTTGAGAAATAAATTAAAACATTGAAATAGTTTGCAAGTTAATGAAAATATTCAGCGATATTAAAATTTCCATTTTATTTCTAATCTATTTGCAATTTTGATAAAATCAATAATGATTTATTTACTGATTTATTCTGTTAAATTAAAAACTATTCTTAGTAAATTAACCAAAAATTTTAACACGAAATTCATAAATATTAATTTCAGTTGGTGCCGAAATTCAGGCCTCAGATTAACTTTAAGACGAAAGAAATTCGTATTCGTTAGTCGATTCAAAGTACAAAAAAAAAAAATTCAAAAAAGTCATTAATTCAGGATTATTACAAAATTTTGGTTTTCTATTTTTCTGACTTTTCCCTGACTTCCAGAAAAACTTTGAACTTTTTCCCTTATTCCGAAAATAACTTCAATTCTAAATACTTACTATTTACTAAAATTTTTCTAAAGTTTAACAATCTTTTAAAATAAATATTTAAATGTTATTAAACTTCCATATGAATTGAAATTTTAGAAAATTTTTAATTTTAAATCTTCTGAAATTTATTTACATATTTCTAAATATTATTCCTGTAAATTCTGCAAAATTCTTCTAGAATTTTTAATTTAGAATTGTAAATTTAGAAAATCTTCTAAAATTTTTAAATAAAAAAACTCTTCTCAAAATCAATTATTTGGAATCATTTTGTGAAAGATTTTTAAAAATTGAATTATTCGAAGAAAAGAAAGTTTACTTAAAATAAGTACCAATGAAATTCATTTGTCAATAAAATTTTATTGAAGCAATTTTATAAAACTTCCATTATTGGAAAATTTTTCAATGAAATATATATTCAAAAATTCAACTAATTTGAAAAAAATGTTGAAGTAATATATTTGAAAAAACTTAGTTTTCAGAATTTTTGGAAATTAGTGAAAATAAATCCATTAATATTTTCTTTGGTCGTAGGAATAATGTTGATCTTTCGAAATTTAACTTTTTCTAATTTCTACTATAACTTCTCTTTCAATTGTCAATTATTTTCAAGAATTTTTAACAAAAATTCTTTTCTAAATTCAATTATTTTTTAAAATAATTTTTAGAAGCTTTTTCTAGAATTCAATTATTTAATTATACAAAAATTCAATTTCTTTTTTGTAAAAATTGTAAACTGTAACTTTTTTTTTTAGAGTTTTTAAAGTAAATAAAATTCAATTTCAAAGTTTTTATTATTTACAGAAGACACTAAAAGTCAAAACTTTTTTATCATTTCTAGAAATTTGACATTTTTCCTCTACTCTTTTATTTTTGAAATTTATAAAATGTAAAAGCAAGTCCAACTTAAAAATAAGTTTCAAAAAATAAATAAAACCTAAATTTTTAAATTAATTCTAATTAATGGTAATTTCACTTTGTAGGACTTGAATTTTTTAAGCTTGTAAAAAAATAAGACATTTTAGAGGACAATTTTTGACACAAGTATTTTTCACATTATGAAAATGAAAATTGCATTTTTTACAATAAAACTAGTATTTTGTTGCAATATATAAAAAAAAATCGAAAAAGTCTCATTTTATTAACAGAAGTCGTAAAAAGTTGAAAAGAGAATTTTTTTGTTGTTTAGAAAAAAATTAAAACGGGAAATGAATGTACAAATAAATAAAAATAAAATCAATATTCGAAAATAGAAATAATTTCCGAATTACTGAAAATACTCAGCGTAATAAAAATTTCCATTATTTTTCTAATCTTTGTAATTTCTATAAAATCTTACTCTATTAAATTAACAATACTATTCTTAGTAAATTATAAAAAAGTTTTCAACGCACATAATTCAAAAATGTCAATTTTAATTAGTAGCGAAACATAATCGCCAAACATTCTCAAATACTATTTCCTAGTAGTAATCCAAATTTCAATATGAATTATACTAAAATAATTAATATTAATTAATCATTACTGATATATAATATATATTTATATATATTACACGTTGAATCAATATTAATTAATGTCGAAGTAGAATCATATTTTATAATAAAAATTTACACTTATTACAATGTTTCCCTAAAGTAGAAAATTGCAACAAAATCAATTTAATTTTACAATTGAATTCAACAACCAGTTGAAACAAAAAATCAGTAAACGAAAAAATAAACGCTATTAACAATATTACAAAAGAAACTGATCAACAAAAATCGTCATTTTGATGAAAAGAAAAGAAAGTAATGTCGCTTTTTTTGTTTCTGAAAATTCCAGGACGAGAAGTTATCAGTGGTCGATTGGTACTTGGAAAGTAAGGAAAACGCAATATTGGAGTGGCTCTGTCGTAAGATAAACATTGCCATGATCCTAAACATGGAGAGCAGTACTTGTCCTCGTGATGATTCATAAAATGTTAAAAAACTCAACTATGTCAGATTGATGTATATTTCAACTAATTCTCTACAATAAATCTTATTAAGAGACGATGCAAAGGAGAGACGATAAATCTTCCTACAATTGCGTAATTTATTCGCTTTTTTTCTGAAGTTAGATTGCAGATCACTGGATAAAGTACGTCTAGTTTATTTCATAATTTATTTACAAAAAGTCTTAGTAAATTACACTTACAGGCATCTTCACTCGAACTAAAGTAAATAATTTAAGAGCTACACGTATTAAGATGTCTATAGAGTAGGATATTTCGGGGTTGGGGGAGATGTCGGATTCAAGGGAAGTGCTCTTTATCATCCTTATAGTTCAAATACACTTCTTCGAGAGAAGTTTTTTTTTAAAAATTTTTTTCTTCGACTAGAGTCGAATTATTAATAAGGACCGTCCGTAAACCGTTCTCTTTTTTTTCCTATACTCGAAAATCAAATCATGATTTTCTTTCTCATAATTCATCGTCATCATTATCATAATCATTATTTTTTTTTACAAATTAGCGTCGTTTGTACAATCGATGATAATTTTTTTTTTTATTATTCTTAATCAGGAGTTCAAAATTTAGCACTTTTGCCCTTGTCTCGGAATTTCTAATTAGTCCACTTTTTACACATCGAGACGCTCCTTTTATTTGCAATATTATTATTATAAAACAAAATTATCATCGCTATTCCACTTTTTTTTCTCGTATTTAACGCACGAGAGGGTTTTTTTTTTTCTTTAAAAATCATCGCCTTCTTTCATCATTTTGTTTTTTTATATTAAATAAAATAAAATATATGCATATGTATAAAGAACGGAAGAATTTCATTCTTTTGCTAAAGTGCAAGCGAATGACTACTCGTTAGTTCGCTTAAGCTAGTGTCTGGTAGACCCTGTCCCCCAATTCCCCGTTACACCACAAAAAAAAAAATCCCACGCACACCTTACTTTTCCGTTTCCCTCCCTCCCTTCCCCCACACCCGGCCAAATTTACGTATCACACGTAACAAATTTGTTTTTAAAAAAATTCATTCAATTTCTTTCACACTTGTACGTTTTCTTATCAATCGCATCAAAATTTTTTTATTTTACTGCCTGTTTTTTGTTTGTTAAATGTCGAGACTTGTGGGTCTAATCCACGCATAATATTTGGAGTGCCATCAGACAATTTTTGATGACACGAACCGAATAAGATTCAATGGAAGTGTGTGTTATCTACAAAATACCTTAATTACTCGCTAATTACAGCACAAAAACATGCAAATATAAAAATTTGCATTATATTATTATATATTTATATATATAATCGTAATCCACGATATAACACATCGCACGACGCGAGTTGCATTTTTTTTTATTGGTGGCTTTTTTTATATATTATTATGCAGCTGCTGTTTTTTTCGGAATTATTCATTCACTCTTTTTTTTGTTCTCTCAGACACTTTCTCAACTCTCTTGTTTCGTAATCTTTTTTCTCTCTCAAATTCTCAACATTCCCCCCTTCACTCTAAATTTTCCTATCCTTTAGTTTTTTTCCCGTTCTCCCCCCCACCCTCTTTTCTAATCTAACACTCTGCAATATTCTCTCATTTTTTAGCTATCTCCCATTCATATATTTCTCGACTATTGAATATCTTACATTACACTATCGATATTATTCCAATTCACAAATTGAAAGGTATACCAATGGCGCTAACACCGATAATTAGCATTTATTTTATTTTTTTTTATTTCCTTATACTTGTTTGTTTATATATAAAACTACAATCGCGTCACAGTTTTTTTTTTTTTTTTTTTTGAATGTTCAAAAACGAATAGTCTGTTTTTTCTCTACGAAGAAAATAAAACGGGGCTGCGTGTAACGCTCGAGTTACGACGTGACACCGCTCCTCGAGCACTGGAAAAGAACTCGCGCTACAATAGCCGCCACTTGTTGATCGAGGATTTGGCTCATGACGAGCGCGAGCATTCGCGACTCGTGCTGCAGCAATAAAGTCCGATTGTCGGGGTGCCTCGCGAGGTTGAGGAGCGTGCCGGCGGCGCGGCGCAGCATGTCGAGGCTGGTGCCCATCGACTCGGGGTTGTCGCGCAGCGCCGGCAGGCCGTGCTGGTTGGCGACCTGCAGCGCGCTGTTCTCCGCCTGCTCGATGAACGCCACGAGGAGGGCGACGCACGGCGTCTGCAGGGCGATGCTGCGCGCCACGCCGCTGTCGGCCGCCGACAGGAAATACAAAAGGTTCACACTAAACTCCCGCAGGCATTGTTCTTCACTGCGGCAGAGGAGGCGCGTGAGGACCGAGCAGAGTCTCTGGAGTCGCGAGTAAGGCGGCGTCGCCACGACGAGGTCGACGTTGCTCTCGGTGACGCAGAGCTTGCAGAGGGCCTCGAGCGCGAGCCTCTGCGGCGAGAGGGACGAGTTGAGGCTCACCGTTGGGAAGGGGTCCTGGCCGTGCGCCGCCGGACACACGGCCCAGTGCAGCAGGCCGTCGAGCACCGGCCGCGATATCTCCTCCGGATG
This sequence comes from Leptopilina syphax, assembly GCA_032872505.1. Classification (NCBI taxonomy): domain Eukaryota; kingdom Metazoa; phylum Arthropoda; class Insecta; order Hymenoptera; family Figitidae; genus Leptopilina; species Leptopilina syphax. The sequence goes on along the minus strand of CM065470.1, from coordinate 45,224,824 downwards.
CTGACTGAGATCCAAGTGGCCGGCAATGTTCGCCGACATCACCAGCACGTTCTCCCTGATGTGGTGCAGGAAGTTCCACCACCACTCGCTTTCGCCCTGGAGGCTGCTGCACGAGTCGGCAAAGTCGGCGTCCTCCTCGCGGTCGTAGTTGCGGGTCTTGAGTGTCCGCACCGGGTGCTCGTGGTGCAGCAGCAGCAGCTTGCCGAGGAGGCTGAGGAACGTGACGTTCTTGGCGAACTCGCCCTCGTTGCCCGGTATGAAGGTCATGTTCCTGAGGATCGTCGAGAGGCAGACGCAGCGCTGGGCGAGGCTGTTCTGCGTCTCGGTGACGAGGTAGAGACTCGCCTCGTCTCTCGAGTAGCTCTCGTCCTCGTAGTCGCTTATTCGCCGCCTCTTCAGCGTGCCGGCCGGGTCTTTAATCTTCAATCTTGGTCCCTCTTTTTCTTCGCTAACCTCCTCGTCGGCCTCGACCTTGATTTCCCGCTTCTCCGAGTCCAGGGTGCTCGTCGAATCGCTGAGGCCGTTTTGATTCGGAAGTGACTCCTCCTCGTCTTTCGGCAACTCGACAAAATGCTCCCCAACGTTGTTGTTGGCTTTACTCGAGTCAACCTCGCACTCTTTCCTTGAACTGTCGTTCTTCTTCTCGAAGAGTTCCCGCGTGAGATCATTCATTTCGACGGGCTCCTTCTTGATCCTGGAGAGAACGTCGCTGATGGATTTCGTCTTTTTCTTCTTCTCCTGCTTGCGCTCGCCGGTGTCCTTTGGCTTGTCACTGACTTGCTCGGTTTTTCGATGTGACTCGGAGTTGTCGGTCGAGGACTCGGACACTTTTATCTCGTCCTTCGAGTCGATGCTCTCGACCTCCTTCTGCAGAAGGGGCGGCTTCTCGTCTCGCAAGTGCCGGGCGAATGGTACAGTGCCGGTCTCGGACTGAAAGCAGGTGACGATGTACTTGGTGGTGTTGCTCTCCACTTGCCAGGGCTCCGTCTCCACCTCGCAGTCTTGATGGTCCCAGGATCTTCGGCTGTCCAGGACGAATATCTCGTCGTCCCGGGGCACCATTTTCACTGGACGACCGCGTCTGGAGAGGAAGGTGTAGTTGGAGGTCGAGAGTAGTTTGGTACGATCCTCTGGATCAATGGGCCGAACCACTGAGCCAAGATCAACTTCGGGGCCGTCCACTGTCTGACCCCAGTATCGCTCCTCGTCTGCCGTTGACGATTCGAACATGTCAGAGAGCGAGCGTGAAAAATGCTCTAATAGAACGTCTAGAAGTCCAGGTAGATGCGTCAGTCCGAAGTAACTCACCTGAGAAAAAAAGGAAATATTAATTTCATTTTTCAAAACAGTAGATATTTTCTAATAAAATACAAAAATCAAAAATTTTAAAAAGAAATAGAATTGTGTCAGTGAGCAAGGTTGCTACGGTTTCAAAGTTTCAAGTTTTCCAGACCATTATGAAAAATTCTAGGTTCAAATATAAAATCAGAGTTACCAGAAAAAATTAATTTTGTTTTCCCTGATTTTCAGACAAAATTTTGACTTTTCCCCTGGCCCTAAAGAATATTCTGATTAACTTTAAAAATTATCAGATAAAAAAAATATTCTATTACATTTACTTACGAATTTCTTAAATTGTAAAATTATTCGCAAACATCAATAACTAAATTTTTAAATAAGTATTTAATTATTATTTTTCTACAGGAATTAAAATTCTTCAAAACATTCAAATTCAAACATTTTTAAAATTCAACAACTTATAAAAATATTATTATAAAACATGAAGACATCAATCACTCCGAGTCGAAAACTCGGAGTAATTGATATCTTCATGTTTTACAAAAATTTAAATTTCCATAAAATATTTCAAAAAAACTTAAAATAAATTATTTACAAAAAAAATTATTATAAAATTCGTTGCAGGAATTCAATTATTTTTATAAGTAATAAAATTTTTCACATGAATTCAATTATTTAAAAAAAAATTTGAAAAAATTCGTTGCCGGAATTTAATTATTTTCATAAATAAGATTCTTTACATTATTTCAATTATTTAAAAAAAAATTTGGAAGAATTCAGTTACTTTCATAAATTAATAAAATTCTTCACAGGATTTCAATTATTTTAATATAATTTTAAGTAAATTCTTCGAAAAATGTAATTATTTTTAAAAATGTTATTAAAACACTTCGAAAGAATTTAGTTATCAATTATTTTTAAAAATTCATGCCATAATGCTTTTAATATTCAATTATCTAAAATTTTAACTGATATTCATTTTTAAATCAATTTTTATTGGAAAATTCTACGAGAATTCAGTTATTTAAATACAAAAATAAATCATTTATTGAATAAATGAATGTTTCTCGAAATTGAATCTGCATAAAGAATTTTATCAACAAAATTGAATTTTTTTGAGGAATTTAAATGAAATTTTCAAGAATAATTAAATTTTTCGAGAAATTCAATTAAAATTGTATTAAAAATAATTAAAATTCTATGGTGAGTTTTATTATTCATGAAAATAATTGAATTTTTGAAAAAAATTTAATTATTTATGAAAATAATTTAATGTTTGCTTAGAATTTTTATCAACATTTTTTTTAAATAATTGAATTCTTTTGAAAAATTTTATTCAAATATTAGATAATGAAAATCAGTGAATTGAGGACAATTTTTTTGAAAATAATTGAAATTTTGCAAAGAATATCCAAAGTAAATTTCTATAAAAATTAGTAAAATTTTCTCCAAAAGTTGTAAAATTTGCTACTAAAAATTCTTACTTTCAAAATAACCTTTAATAGTTAAAAAGGAAACTTCTCTATGAAAATTAAAGAAACGTTCTGCAGAAGTAATAAAATTTACTTTGAAAATAAAAATTTTTAATAGTAAATTGCAATACATTCGAAGAAGAATTTGCAAGGTTCCTACAAAAAGCCTAGTTTAAAATTCTATTCTTTTTCCAGCTTTTTTCCAAGTCATTTTTCATAAAATTCCAGTGAAATTTTGAGAATAATTTCCACGACATTTAAATCAATTTCAAATTTATAACGCAGTAGTACCTCGCGTACTTGAGTCGAAAAATAGGTTTTGCTTTTTGGCACAAACTTTAAAAAACAGCATTAATTAAAAAGTTTAAAAATTTCACAAAAATGTGAGTTTGAAAAATGAGGAAATTATCAAAGGAAAAAAAAGGATAACTTGAAAAATGTATAAACTTTTAAAAGTTCCAGGTCTTTTCTATGATTTTCGTGCTTTCCAGAGAGCTTTTAAAAATCAGAAATAAATATCAAGAATTTTAATATTGAGAATTCGAAATATGCATAATTCAAGTTTAGGAAGTAAATTTTTAAAAACATTTCAGAAAAATCTCCGATTTTCACAGGTTTTTCCTGGCTAAGAAAATTCTAGCTTTTCCAGGACCGTAGCAGCCCTGATTCAACTCAATAATTAAAGATTAGAAAAATAAAGTTAGAAAAGCAAAAAAATTCAAAATTTGAATCGTAAAATAAACAAAATGTCGAGTAAATTACAAAAACGAACACCTACCGAAGAGTCGTCGAATAAAAGAATGTTCAAAACATCCAGTGCCCAACAGCTCTCAGCGAGAAGTCCTGACCGTAACGCCATCATAACTCGCCAGGCCTCCACTGGCGCAACGTCTGTGCGCGTTAATTTTCGTCGTTTGTACAATAATGGTGTGACCGCTTCAACGCTGTCAGATGGGAATGCAATTTCTCTTTTCGGTGCTGGCTGTTGATTGAGCATAGGATTTATGCCAAGTTGACCCTGTAATTTTGCAATTGTTTGCAATTGTTAGTAATTGAAATAAAGAATTTATATTGAAGATTGAATGAATGTTACCTGATGTGAGCCCGGAGGTGGATACAAAGTTGACGGCTGACTGGAATAGTGACGTTCCCAAAGTGTCGGCGGGTGAGAGATGGGGATACTAGGTTGGGCCGTGGGCCTGGTTGACTGTTGGCCGACCCATTGCTGAGAGCTAGGAATGCCTGCAACGACAGAGGGTGCAGGAGCACCAGCAGCAACCGGAGGTTGTGGCGGTGGTGGTTGTGGTTGTTGTGACTGCGGTTGAGGTTGCTGACTAGGATACTGAACTCTAGCTCCTGCAGTGCCACTGTTATACTGATTTGTCGCGCCTGGCCATCCTGTTCATTCAAAACAACAAAACAATTAATAAACCGCTCTATTCTTTCTCTACTTAGAATTATTAATTTAATTTCTCACTCAATCATTATTTCAATGGCTAACACTCCTGATTTTTAAATGAAAAAACAAACTTCTCATTTTAAAAACTAATTTCATTAGTTTTATTAACACGAAAGAGAAAATTCGATAAAACTCTTTTATTTGTACAGGAAACTTAAAATGAAAACTGTATGTTTGGTTATATTTTCTTCAGTTTTTTTCATCACAAAACTTGATTGTGTTTTTTTTTCGTAACACCCATCGATTTTTGTCAAACTTATTTATACAGACTTCGCACTCGATAATTACTCAGAGTGTCCGCAAAATTTCATTTTCAAAATTCTCTGATTTTTCCCTGTTTTCCAGTTTTTCCTGACTTGCGGCCACCCTGTTTCTTTTCAAAAAGTTGCTTTAATAATAAAGAAAAACTAGTAAAAAGTGTTAAGTGGCTGTCGAAAATATTAATTTTGATGACTAAAGAAACTAGTTTTAGTCGATTCACAAAAATTTGATTCAGTATTTCCCTGACTTTTTCCTAATTTCCATCAAAAATATTTATTTTTTCCTTAGCTTATCTTCAAATCTAAAGTTTTCTAAACTTCAATTATTTTTCAAATTTTTAGTTAGAATTCTTCAAAAATAAGATAATGTTTAAAAATAATTTTTAAAAGTAAAAAAATAAAATTCTTTACAATATAAAACGTATTTCAATTAAATTTGACAAAATTTTATTAGAAAATCCTACGAGAATTCAATTATTTAAATACAAAAATAAGAAATTGATTAAATAATTGATTATTTCTTAACATTGAATTGTTATAAAGTATTTTATCAAAATTTTAAAAAATAATTGAATTTCAACGAGTTCTAATAAATTTTTTTAAAATAATTTTGTTTTTCGAGAAATCCATTTAAAGTTGTATGTATAAAAATAATAAAAATTCTGCGAAGAATTTTATTATTTCTGAAAACAGGAAAATAATTGAATTCTTGCAACGACTTTTATTTGAATTTTTTTTTAAATAATCTAATTCCTGTGAAACATTTACTTTCTGTGAAAATAATTAAATGATTGCAAACCATTTTATTAAATTTTTTAAAAATAATCAGGAATTGAATTTGTTTTTGAAAAATTTGTTATTAAAAATTTTTTTAATAATTAAATTCTTTAAAGGAAAATAATTTCAATTGTATCAAGAAAATAAAATTAATTCTTGTAAACAAATTTTATCAAATTTATTAAAAATAATTGATTTCTTTCGAAGAATTATACAACATTTTTTTTAAATAATTAATTTCTTTCAAACAATTTTATGAAAATTGCATTTGAAATAATTGAATTTCTAGAAAAATTTTATTGTTAATGAAAATAATTGGAATTTTTGCAAAGAATTTTATTAAAATTGTTTTTAAATAATTGAATTCTTTGGTGAAATTTTATTAAAATAGTAGATACTGAAAATAATAGGGATTACAGTGATTTTTCCATGTAATATTCGGTAAAAAAGGAGGATTTTATTTTTCAAAAATTCAAATTTTTCAGTTTAAAAAAGGGTGAATTTCCAAAAGAAGTAAAAATTATTAAATTAGGATAACGCATGAAATTTATTAAAATTTTTTTTTACTTTTTTTTTAATTGCAGCTTTTTAAAATTAAATTATTTTTTTTGTTAAACTTTTTCTTGATATTTTTTTATCTTTTTCCATATTCTGTAACTTTCTTTAAATGTTTAATCGAAATTTTTATTACCACGCTACTTGTTTTAAAATTCCATTAATTTTAATATAAATACGACGTAAATTTCAGAAAAAAATTAGTAAAATTAACTTGGGGCTTGGAAAAATATCCTTCAAAAATAGTAAAATTTAATATTAAAAATTGTTATTTCCAGAGAAACCTTTACTATTTTCAAAGACAATTTTTTTTTATAAAAATTAGAAAAATTTACTTAAAAAATAGTATCTTCCTAATATTTACTTAAAAATAGTTTTTAATAGTTAATTGTAATGTTCGATAAATATTTGAATAGTTTTTAAATGAGAAAATTAACATTGAAAATAGAAAATTTCTTTATTAAAAATCATTAAAATTTTATAACATCCGTCGTAAATTTTATTGAAAAATAAAAAAATATACTTTGAATTTAGTGAAATTTATTCTGGAAATAATACAATTTGTCAAAAATTCCAAACAATTTGGATTTTTCTTAGAAGTAAAAGTTATTTCATATTTGTTACATTTTGTGAAAAAATTTCTAAGTTTAAAATACTCTGAGAAATAATTTAGAAAGATTTTTAAGTTTCAAAAAAATAAAACTTTTCCAAAGTTTGCGAAAAGTAAAATTTATTTCTTTAAGCATTACTAACAATTTTCCTAACTTACAAAAAATGACAATTTTTATAAGTTTTTCTTAAAAATAAGGGGAAAAGGGGAGAAAATGTATGATTTTAGGTGTTTTAATGGATTTTATTAATTTAAGGGGATAAATAAGGGGGCTAACTGTGATTCCTAAAATAATTGAACTTTAGCGAAGAATTTAATTATTTGTAAAAAAAAATTGAATTCTTACGAAAAATTTTCTTACCATTTTTCAAAATAATTGAATTGTTTTAAAGAATTTTATTAAAATTTTTTGAAGTGTTTCTATAAAGTTCAGTAAAATTTTTGAGAATAATTTCTTTATTTCAATTATTAGCGGATTCAAAGTAGTGTAAATTCAAAACGAAATAAAAAAAGTAGCGTTTAGTGTCACTAATATAAAAAAGTATCCTAATAGTATTAAATCGTAAATAAGTAGTAAATAGTAGGTTTTAGTAGAAGAGTGCGAAGCCTATTTGTATCATAAAAGTAAACTGGAATTTTCGTTTTACTTTAAAAACTTATTTTTACTTTTCTTTTTTTACTTTTACTTTCATTAACAATAAAAATTTTAATTTACTTAATAAAAAAAAGAACTAAACTAAATCACATGATTTAAATTGATTTAGCAATACTTTTTTTTAACTGCCAAAAATACCAATTGTAAAGTGTCTTAACTTAAAAGGATCAAAAAAAGATATCAGTACCAAAAAATAATCTACCTGGATAGGTCGGCCGTTGCTGATTATACTGAGGATACTGCTGGTCTTTGGCAAAGTCTGGATGTCGCCTTGGTTGCTGAGGACCTGGTGGAGGTGGCGGCATATTTTTATTAGCTGCTGTTGCCGGGGGGTAAATTTGACTTCCACCTGGAGCTCCATATCCACTCTGAAAGACAAGCGAGAAATTAAATTATTTAAACTTTATTCTCAAACTAAAATTAATTTTTCAAAAATCTACTTGATTAGGAAAAGAAACCCACCTGTTCTTGTCTGTAGTAATCTTGAGGACAGGAATATGTCGACGAAGCGGATGATTGTGCCGAAGAAGAAGAAGATGGTTGACACGAGGGTGGCGGTTGTTGTGCATTCGGCGGATGACCCTGAGGCGTCGCTGGGTAATTGTTGGTGCGAGCACCGGGTGGAGTTCCAGTTGGATAACTACTCGGCTGTTGATTGCCAGCATACCTATTGTACATGTCTTGACTTCCGGCACTGTTCGGCGGCATGTTACCCCCAGAGTATCCCCTATTTGGAACAAACCTTACGTTTTTTGTAATGCTTCAAGTTATTATCATTTCACTCAAGAGATTCATATTTATTCTAAACTAATTTACTAGTCCACCTTTTTTTCATTCTATCCCCATACATACAGTCATCACAATTCTTATTTTCTAATTCTTAACATACCAAAGAAAATTATTGAAAATAAATAAAATTCTACAATTTAAAAATTATTCAATAATTCGAAATTGAACAATTAGTCAGTAGTCACGTGTTTCCAATAGTAAAGTAAATAGGACACGTGACCTTAAAGATCTAAATTCAAATTCAAATTATTCAATTTTATTCAATAAAAAAAAATAAGAAATTTGAAATTGTTTTTAAAACTGAAAAAATGGCAAAGTAGGGACAAAATTAAAAGAAATAAAAATTGAGAAAAAACGTGCGATGTCTGTATGTTTGGAAAAATAAAAGAATTGAGAAATTTCTAAGTAACGAGAAAATACTGAACTGTCTCTATACAATGAATAGAAGTTTACGGCAAGTGTTGGAGGCATTACCTCCGACTTAATAGCGTAATTTGTAGATAAACAGTTTCATGAAATCTAATCTAATCTGTTTTGTGGACTAGTCATTAGTAAATTGAAGAAAAAAGGAAAGGAGTCCAACCAACCTTTCAGAATCGGGTACGTAAGGCGGATAATGCGTCCGAGGTGTGTACGGTTGATTGAACTCTCCCTGCTGCGACATTCCACTACCCTGTGGTCTAATGTATTGTTCTTGAGGATAATTTTGAAAGGAGCCAGTATTTTGGTAATTACTTTGCTGCATTCCTAAAAACAGAAAAAAAATCATTCAAATTAACACATTTTTCTTTTAATTCAAAATTAATCACGAAAATTTTGAAATTGAAATTAAATTTTAAAAAAAGACCCAAAGTAATTAAATTATTTTTTTTATATTTATATTTCTTTCCCTAACATCCAGACAAATTTTAAACCTTTTTATTCTTTTTCCGATAATAACCCTAATTCTGTTCTTGAAAAATTCAATTATTTTCATTTTCTTTTCTTAAAAAACGCGATTATTTAAAAAAAAACTCTCTAGAATTTGTAACTAAAATTCTTTTCTAAATCAATTAAAAAATGGATAAAACATGAATTTTCTTTTTATTTCATAATTTTACAGAAGACTTAATTAGAAACAGAATAAGACTATTTAGAACATTTTCTGATAAGTAGAAGGGTTTAAATTCAGAGTATTTGATTTGGAATATCATTAGTTTTTCTTTAGTTTTTAGTAATTTGAGTCTCCTATAAAAATTTTTTTTCTTATCTTAAATTTACTTATTAAGGTTTCCAGATACCAATCAAATAGTTTGACATTATCTTGACTTACATATGTTTTCGAAAATTTTTCAATGAAATATATATATTCAAAAATTGCATTTTCAAATGCAATTCAATTTCTTCTATAACTCTTTCAGTTTTCAATTATTTTCAATAATTTTTAACTATAATTTTTTTTTTTAATAAAAATTGTCAATAATTTTTAACAAAAATGTTGTTGCCTTATAGAGTTTTTAAAGTGAAAGAGAAAATTTCATGACAATTTAAAGTTTTTAATATTTTCGAAGGTCACCAAAAACTAGAACTTTTGTAACATTTCCAGAAATTTATATTTTTCACAACTTTAAAAATAAATTTCACTGACTTCCCTTATTTTCTTGACCTGTCACAACCTTGTTATTGTTGAAATTCATGAAAATGTAAAACGAAGTTCAACTCGAAAATAAATTTAGAAAAAAATTGAAACCTATAAATTTTTTAAATTTGTTTTAATAAATGATATTCAATTTGAATTCTATTAAAATAAATCGAAAAAGAAGAGTGTGTCACAGAATTTTAAATTGGTTTCTCCTGAATTTTCCTTAAAATTCAATGAGAATTTTAATTTTTTTCATAATCCTTTAATACTGCTTTTTACACTAACAGACAAATTTGAATACATTAGATTCTGAATCTTTATAAAATTTAATTATTTACTAACTAGTCTAACTACACATGAAATTTTCTTTCCCGTTGTTACTTGAAAAGATTTTCTTTTTGAAATTCAATGAAAATTTTTTATTTTTTAAAAAATATAATTTTTCTAAAAGTTTTTCTTTAAATTAAAAAAAAATGGAGAATATTCAATTATTTAACAAATTTTCACTTAGAATTTTTCAAAAATACGATTATATTTCAAAATAATTTTTAAAAGTAAACAAATAAAATTCATTAAAATAATTTCAATGAAATATGACAAAATTTTCAATTGTTTCAATTTTTTAAATCATTTTCGGAAATACAATTATTTTTAGAAAATTTTAATTACATTTTTCTAAGCAACAAACTTTATCGGAATTTCTAAATTAAATTAGGATTCTAAACAAAATACTTTTTGTTAAACAAAAATTTAAAAACTTATTTTTATTTACTTTTTCACAGGAATTAAAATTGAAATTTAATTATTTCTAAAAATTGCAACTGTAATTCTTTCAAACTTCAATTATTTTTTTTTTAGAATTTTGGATTAAAATTATTCAAAACTTTAAGAAATTTTAAAGGAAAATGATGTAATTAATAATTAAACAAAAATTTTTAATATTATTATACTAAATCTGAAACATATTTTCTAATTTTTTATTTTCTAAAAATTCGATTTCTAATAAAGGTGAATTTCTAAAAAACTTGTTTTTAATGACGGTGATTTTCTAATTTTCTTTCTCTTAATAAAGGTCATTTTCTAAAAATTTCTTATTCTAATAAAGGTAATTTTTAAAAATTTGTTTTCTAACAATATTCGATTTTTGTAATGACGATGAATAGGTAGGATTAAAAAATAAAAGTTATGAAAATTTTTTAATTCTTTAAAAAGTAACTTCAGATTTTTTTTTCTACTTAAAAATCGTAATTAACAAATAGGAATTATAGGGAATTTTCCCTAAAAGTATTAAAAATTTTCTAAAAAAATGTTTTATAAATATATTAATTTTGGTATAAAAATGATGCAAATTATTTTTTTTTTCAATGAAGAACCGAATTTTGTTAAAAAATTGTGATAAGAAATATAAATTTTATAAAATTTTTTTATCTTTTTCAAAAAGAAAGTTACAATTTTGCAAACAGAATTATAATTGAGAAATAGAAAATACGCAAAATAGTTTTTGCTTCTTAATCTTAATTTTTTTAACAATTTTCTAACTTGTATCAAAATTATAGACTTTTACAAATTTTAGGAAAATAAATATTAAAAATCATAAATTTTTTCAGAAATAACAGATTTCAGTAGAAATCGCTTTTTTAGATAAAAAAGGATTAGAAAATATTTTTTTAGAAAAAATAACCACCTTACCACAAAAAATAAATAATTCATAAAAAATACTTAATTATTTTCAAAATCAAAAATTTGCAACTGTACGTCTTTATTGCGTTTTTGAAATTTGGGTTAAATTTTCTTATTTCACTTATTTTATTATTTACAAATTAACTGTCATACTTTTGATATAACAATTAGAACTAAAAAAACACTATATTTATGTGAGGACAGATTATCTCGATTATTATTATATAATTATTATAAATTAAATTAAATTAATTACTTAACTAGCCACACTATCCGCGCGCAAGCGCGGGGGAATGTTGTATGGAACTGCTTATTTTAAACAATTTTAAAAATTTTAAAGAAATAATTATTATTACCTAACAAAGAGATTTAACTAACTAAAATTCAAATAATTTCACTCAATGGTCTCAATTTAAATAAAATTGACATTACTAGACTTAAACTATGGATAGAACAATTCCAATTAGTATCTGGGTCATCTTTTGCGTTGCTTATTTCATAAACCTATTTTAATTTAAATACTTTTTTAAGAAATAATAATTATTACACACTGAAAAAAGTTTTACTTGAAATAGCGATAAGTTTCTCTAGAATAACGAAAGTATTAATTGAAGCACTGAAAAATTTCATAACGAAAAAAGAATTAAATTAACATCAGATTTTCTAAATTAAAAAAAAACGAATTCAAATAGAAATTAATCATTTTAAAACTTAACCAAATTCACCCCAGAAATCACTGAATTCGATAATTTAGAAGAAAGTCAGACAAAAGCAGGGTTCCTACAGAATCTGGAAATCATAGAAATCATGGAAATGGTATGGAATTTTTAAAAGGCTAATTCTGGAAATCAGGGAAATCATGGAAAAGGCCTGCAATTTTTAAAAGTTTCTAAATTTTTCAGTTTTCCATTTTTTCTCTTGAATAGAAATTCAAATAATAATAAAGCTAAATCCCATAAAAGAGAGGAAAAAATGTTGAATTTTAAGAAATTCGGATTTTTGAATTTTTGATAATTTTCGATAATTTTAGATTCTTTACAAAAGAGTCGAGACTATTTAATAAGTAAAGTATTTTCGAAGAGCACAAAAATAATGAAGCTAAATACTATCAAAGAGAAGAAAAACTGTTGAATTTTAAAAAAATCGGTTTTTCGAATTTTTGATAAATTTTGATAATTTTAGATTTTTTACCAAAGAGTCAAGACTATTTAATAAGTAAAGTATTTTCCAAGAGCACAAAAATAATGAAGCTAAATCCCATAAAAGAGAGGAAAAAATGTTGAATTTTAAGAAATTCGGATTTTTGAATTTTTGATAATTTTCGATAATTTTAGATTTTTTACCAAAGAGTCGAGACTATTTAATAAGTAAAGTATTTATTAAGAGCACAAAAATAATGAAGCTAAATCCCATAAAAGAGAGAGAAAAATGTTGAATTTTAAGAAATTCGTATTTTTGAATTTTCGATAATTTTCGGTAATTTCAGATTTTTTACCAAAGAGTCGAGACTATTTAATAAGTAAAGTATTTTCCAAGAGCACAAAAATAATGAAGCTAAATACTATCAAAGAGAAGAAAAACTGTTGAATTTTAAAAAAATAGGTTTTTCGAATTTTTGATAAATTTTGATAATTTTAGATTTTTTACCAAACAGTCAAGACTATTTAATAAGTAAAGTATTTTCTAAGAGCACAAAAATAATGAAGCTAAATACTATCAAAGAGAAGAAAAACTGTTAAATTTTAAAAAAATCGGTTTTTCGAATTTTTGATAAATTTTGATAATTTTAGATTTTTTACCAAAGATTCAAGACTATTTAATAAGTAAAGTATTTTCCAAGAGCACAAAAATAATGAAGCTAAATCCCATAAAAGAGAGAGAAAAATGTTGAATTTTAAGAAATTCGGATTTTTGAATTTTCGATAATTTTCGATAATTTTAGATTTTTTACCAAAGAGTCGAGACTATTTAATAAGTAAAGTATTTTCCAAGAGCACAAAAATAATGAAGCTAAATACTATCAAAGAGAAGAAAAACTGTTGAATTTTAAAAAAATCGGTTTTTCGAATTTTTGATAAATTTTGATAATTTTAGATTTTTTACCAAAGAGTCAAGACTATTTAATAAGTAAAGTATTTTTCAAGAGCACAAAAATATTAAAATTAGATTTAAAATGCTACTGGAATTTCGTAAAAATTTGACCTGGAAATCATCGAAAAGGTATGGAATTTTAAATTCGGATTTCTGTATGAATCCTGAAAAGAAAGTTCTATTTTGAATTTCTAAAATTTAATGTCAAATTTAACGCATTAGAAACGAATTACAAGTGAATTCGATAAATTTTGTTAAAATGCTTTTACTGCTGTTAAACTTTCTTGTTGTACGAAGAAAATTGAATATCGCAAAAATTGTTACATATTTTATACTTTTATTGTCAAAATAATTTAAAAATTAAAAATAATTTTGTTATCGAAACTTTTAATTATTCTAAAAATTAAAAAAATAATTATTCATTTAGCTTTTTAAACAAAGAATTCCGTATCTTTCGAATCTAACATATCTGCAAAATATTAAATTAATTGAAAATGATAAAGTTAAACAACTTTTAATTCTAATTTCTTTGGAAAACAAAAAATCTGTAGTAAAAATACTAATTATAACTTGCATTAATTATTTAATTACAAGATGTAATATAATATAATGAAGCATCAAATTAAAAAAAATTCTAAATTCGTTTTTAGAAACAACGAAAAAAAATGCCAGGTAAATTTTAGGCATACCATAGCCCCAAAATTTTAATTCTATACATTGGTTGTTTAATTGAATTTTTAACTTTATAATTATCATTTACTCGGCAGGTATGTGTCCATAATTTAATGTTAACATTATTTAAATATAGAGAAAAGATATTTGATGTAATATAAATGTAATAAAATTATAAGAAATAAAAATTGTATTAAATTACTATTTTGTAAAATATACTTTGATAATTTAAATTTATGTTGTAGTCTTTAATAATATAGTAATTATTTCTAATAATAATTATATCTGTCAAAAATTATGAAAAATAAATATTATATTTTTAATAATTACAGTATTTAGAGTTTTTCAAGTTAAAAAATTATTAAAAAGTTAAAAAACTAAATATTCTGTAATTAAGAAATTTATGAAAATAAAATTCAATTGAATGTTATATCAAATAACTTTTTTTAATAATATTGAAATAATGTTAACATTAAATTATATACATTTAATTAAATTATAAAAAAGTATTTACCTTCAGAATGAATGATAGTTGAAAAGTTTAAAATTGAATTAAACACATAATAATATAAAACATAACCATTGAAACACATCAAAACAAATTAAAAAGTTTGACATTAAAAAATATAAAAAATGCCAATACTTAACCCACAAAATTTAATTTTCAAAACAAACAAATGAATTCAGATAATTTGCTAACGGAAAGGAAACTTACGATTATTATAATGTATTATAAATTAAATTTCTTTGAAAATTAGTACTTGTTTTAAATTTCTAAAAAATTTCTTTAACAAATTTAAGTATTTGCAATTTTGATTTCCCAAGATTTTAATTAATGATGCACGTCAAGCAAATAGTGAGATGAAACTATAAAATTTAATTGCTTTAATTGTTATTTTGACAATATGCTCGACTTTATCGAGAATTGTTCGATTTGATAACCCTGAAAAAGTAATTTTATCTGCGACCTGACAGTGAATAAGAAAGGAGTTTTTATTTACCTTGATGAGGTGTAGGTGCGCTACTTTGGCTAGGAGGTCTCGGAGGTGGCGGTGTGTAATCTCCTCCAGGTCCGACTGGAGCGCCGCCCGGATAGCTACCTTGGTAGCTTCCATACCCATCCATGGACGTGCTACTCGAGCCAGCGGCAGGAAACGAGTCCTGCGAGTTTGATGAACCTAGCGAGGGAAACAAAGTTACATTTAATACAATTGTCCAGTGTCACCGCTCGACTTGTTGCCGAAAATTCTTTTTATCGATAAACTTTCAGCCTCGAAGTCTGCGTTGACCTACCTGGCGAGGGTACGGATGCTGTACCTTTGGATCCTTTTTTCTTGGAACCCGCCTCCACCTGATTAATAATCGGCTGTGGATCGACGCCTCCCCGATCGAAGTGACACTCGAACGGCAGCAAATGCTTCGTGTAATGTTTACGCAACGTGTACGCGGCACTGCTACTCGCACCAATTCCAAGCAGTCCAGCAATGTCCTTCCATGTTTTGTTCTTTGTCACCTGTGAATGAAAAATTCAAAAACCTCGATTCTACAATTCTATTCCAAACATTTCTTTCTTTCATTTTTTTTTATTTCCATAAAAAAGACAAACTGTGAAAAGATGTAAACTTTTTTCACACACAAAACACAAAAAGAAAAAAGCCTTTCGAATTAAAAAAGTACAAAAATATGCCAAGATGATTGGAAAAAAATGATAAAAAACAAAATGAACAAAAACAAACACATAAGTAACAAAAAACAACACTACCCAAAAAAAAACAATTTAAAAAAAACAATAAACCCAAAACTACGAAATAAGATAATTAAAAACAAAAACGGACAAAACTACGAAAATAAATTGTGCGAGAATAAAGAAAAAAAGAAAAATACCCAAAAAAATATTTATATAAATAGAATATAAAAAACATTACGAAGCATGCAAGTTTGAAAAAAAAAATTAGAAAAATTTTTATGTGAAATAAGTACATCTAAATTACCAGTATTGTAATGATATTATTACTCTTTTTTTTTCTCTCCTCTCAAAATTAGAATAATTCCATATAGCACCAGGGTTCCTAGAGAGCAATTTTCTTTTCCAAAAATTATGACGAGCGACTACTTATAGAGAAATGATGATTATGCGATTTAAACACGGACATCACAAAAGGAAAAAAAAATAAAACACTTGATTGACATCAAAATACTAATCATGCACAATCGTGCACAAAAATAAATAACACTGATCAGCGTGTAACAAGAGGCATCGTGAACATTTTTTTTTTCTTTTTATAATACAGTCTAGATTGTGAAACTTAAATATCCACTAAAAATAAATAATCAACTACTAATAAAAAACACTGTCAATTACATTGACAAAACAAAATTAACATCTATTCAATAATAATAAAAACAAATTACCAACTAAATAAAAACCAAAAAACTGAGAAAACTCTAAACACTTAAATACTTAAATCTAAATATTTAAATATTTAAAGATGATTTAAAAAAAATATATATCTGAAAAGGAAAAAAGTCAATACACAAAGCTTTGAAATTAAAAAAGCTTACAGGCCTCGGATCGATTCGAAGGCGCAAAAAAAAGTCGTTATAGTCGGTTCAAAGTATGAAAAAAGGCAAAAATGGCATTTTTCAGAGATGGCACAAAAATTCTATTTTCCTGACTTTTCCCTTATTTCTAGAAATCAACTTAAAATACATATTCAACTTTTTTCTTAAACAAATAACTTTAATTCTAAGTTTCATATTTTTCTATATTTTATATTCTGTTATTTTTATTTTTATGATATTTTTGATATGTTCTTAAACGCTTTTCATAAACAAACACGATTATTTTTTAACACTGTAACAAAATATGTAAAAACATAAAATTTATTTTTTCAATAATAAAAACTTAATTATTTCTAAAATTTAAATCTGTAATTCTTCTCAAATTCAAGTTTTTTCTAAAATTTTTCATTTTTATTAAAAAGTTTAATAATTTTGTAAAATAAGTATTTAAATATTACTACTTATTATTAAACATTAATCGAAATTTTCAAAAAATTTGTAACTTGAAACCTTTTGAAATTTAATTATTTTTAAAAATTGCAACTGTAACTTAAAAATTTTAGTACTTTCTAGAATTTTGAACTACAATTCTTCTCTAAATCAAACATTTTTAGTAATTTTGAAAAAATTTTGAAAAAGTTCTTCAAGAGTTTAATTATTTACAAAAAAAGAGTTTCCCTTGAAATTTGTCTAAAATTCAATTCTTTTCAATTTAATATTACGAACTTCAATTATTCGAAAGTTTTTTTAATTAAATTTATATTTAAACATTCAACTGTTTAAAAAATAAATTGACAGTAGAATTTTTCAAAAAACTATAATTTTAAAATTCAACAATTATATTACAGAACTTTTAACCAAATTTTTCTTTCTAAATCAATTTTTTTTAATAAATGTCAGAAAGTTGTTCAAGAGTTTAATTATTTACAAAAAAGGAGTTTCCCTTAAAATTAGTCTACAATTCAATTGTTTTCTTTAGTTTTACGAAATTTTGATTATTTGAAAATTTCAATTAACTTTATATTCAAACATTCAACTATTTTCAAAAAAAAAAAATTGAGAGTAAAATTTTGCAGAAAACAATAACGTAAAAATTCAATTATTTTGCAAAAATTTTTAACTACAACTCTTCTCTAAATCAATTATTTTTAATAATTGTCAGAAAGTTCTTCGAGAGTTAAATTATTAAAAAAAAAAAAAAGAATTTCCCTTAAAATTAGAGTAAAATTTAATTTTTTTCAATACATTTTTACGAAATTTTGATTATATGATCATTTTTTAATTAAATTTATATTCGAACATTCAACTATTTTCAAAAAAATTAAAAGTAAAATATTTCAAAAAACTGTAACTTGAAAATTCAATTATTTTGCAAAAATTTTTAACTACAATTCTTTTCTAAATCAATTATTTTTCTTAATTTTCAGAAAGTTCTTCAAGAAGTTTAATTGTTTTAAAAATAAGAAAGTTCACTTAAAATTCATCTAAAATTTAATTCTTTTCAATTCAATATTAAAAACTTTGATTATTTGGAATTTTTTTAATTGAATAATAGATATTCCAAAATTTAACTCATTTTAAAAAAATTTCAACTATAGTTTTTAGAAGTAACTCTTTTAGAATTTTTAATTAAAATTATTCAAAATTAAAATTTTCAAAAATTTTGATTTGAAACCTTTTGAAACTTAATTAAATTTTTAAACATTTGTACCATCTATTCCAATACTCAATTATTTTCTGAAATTTTTAAGAAAAATTCTCCTCTAAATTTAGTATTTTTAATAATTTTTAGAAACTTATACGAGTATTCAGTTATTTAAATGCAAAAATTCAATTTTTTAATGAAAATTGTGAACTAAAACTGTTTATATTTCTTTTGAGTTTCTAAGATGATAAAGAAAATTCAGGTACAATTTAAAGTTCTCAGAATTCTCAAAGAACACCGAAAACTAGAATTTTTGTATTATTTCTAAAAATATGATATTTTTTTTACCACTTTAGCAAAAATGATCTAATTTCTTTGATTTTCTTGACTTGCGGCAAATCTTTTATTGTTAAAAATTATAAAAATAAGACTGATAAAAAATAAATTTTTAAAAATATTTAAGTCTGAATTTTTAAAATTTGTTTTAATGAATGTGTCCAGCAAGGATTAAGAAAAAATTCCCTGATTTTTCTTGATTTTTCCCAGACGTTTTGTTAATCTTATTTTTTTGCTTTCTTGGGACAAAAATATAAAAAATTCCCTGACATTTCCTGACCGCTGGACCCCCTGGAATAATAATTTCACTTTTTAGCACTGTAAATAAATTCGTCAAATTAGAACAAAGGGTCTCGAATTAAAGCCGTTTTTAAATATCGAAATAAAACGAATAAAGCTTTAGTACCCAAAATTTGTTCTAATTTAATACCAATTGTTGTAATTTGACAATTATTTCTTTACAGTGAGTAAAGAAGCCTGTTTTATGCGCTAAGACTTGCAAAGAAAAGTAAGACTCTTTACAGAAAAATATTTTTGAAAAATAGTCGAAAAAGTCGCCTTTTATCAAAATAAGTCGAAGAAAGGCGCATTTTTTTAAAAAATGGTTGAAAAAGTCATTTTATCCGAGGCCTGCAGCTTAGAGCCTGAAATAAAGAATAAAATTAAACAACTAAAATGAATGATTAAATGAACAAATCTATTTTCAGTAAAGAAAATATTAATTTAACTGAAAAAGTAAAAAAGACATTAATAGAGATGATATACGTGAAGTGAAAATTGTGGTTTCACGAAACTAGATCAAAAGGTAAAAAAAAAAAAAAATGAAATGGTAAAAGCTCACGATTAACCTCTGAAAATGCGTGAAGTATAAGATGTAAAAAAACCAATACATAGACAAATAAAAAACGATAAGACACCGAGGGCTAGATGGAACTACACTGCACCTTGCATACCTCCATGAAGCCCCCCCTTTCCTTCACGTAGAGGTATAATCGAAACAAATCGAGGGGGTTCTTGGAGATTGTGGGACAACTGGTGATTGGTGTTCGTTTCTCTTCCATAAATGTCACCAATTTATCCAGCCATGATCTTCGCTCTATCGAATCGTCCATTTCGTACAGTTTTGCTAAACTATCAGGTTTCTGAAAAATCCATTAACAATTAAAATTCATTTGCTTTCTAGTTTTCTTTTCATTTTTACCTTAATTAATCAAAATATCTTTCAAGTTTAAAAGAGCGCATTTTCGAAACGAAAGTTATTCCAATTCTACTTTTCTATTTTTAAAAAAAGGAGCGTAAACTTTAATATACTTTTTAGAAGAGGGTAAATTTCCGTTTTAAACATTTAAATATTGTATTTGAGTAAAAATTACAACTTCAGGGTTGTCACAAAAAATCAAAAAATTGTTTTTGTTTTTCCGTGATTTCCAGACAGAATTTCAACTTTTTCCCTGACCCTAAAGAATATTCTGATTCACTCTAAGAATAATTAGCTTCTGAAACATTTATTTGTGAATATCTTCAATTGTAAAATTATTCGAAACATCAATAATTTTTTTAAAATAAATATTTAATCATTGTTATCATTCTTCCACTGGAATTAAGATTTGCAAAACTTTCAAATTTTAAGCCTTCTGAAATTAAATTATTTCAACAAAAGCTGCGAACGCATCTCTTCCAAAATTCAATTATTTTAAAAATTTTCAAGTACAATGATTTCGCTAAATAATTTACAAATAATAATTTTATGAAAGTTCTTTAAGAATTAAGTCATTTAAAATAAATAAAATTTCATATTGTTTAAACTTCAATTCTTATGAAAAATAGAAACAATTAAAGGATTTGTATTAAAATACGTGGTGACTTTAGAGTTTATAAGGTGAACAAAATAAATTCAAAAAGAATTAAATGTTCTTAATATTTTCAAAAGTCGCTGGACCCCAAGAACTAGAATTTTTTTTATCAATTCTAGAAATTCAATACTTTTTCCAGTACTTTTGATAAATTCTCTAACTTTTCCTTGCATTCTCTGATTTACCTGATCACTTTGAATTTCTGTCATTTGGAAACAAAGTAGGCGACAAATTTGATAAATTTTACTTATTGACAGCGAATTGTAATTTATATTCAAATGCAACTTTTAATACAACAGGGAACACAGAAGAAATAGTCAAAAAAAAGGTGAATTATTGGAAAAAGGTGAAAATAAAATTTTTTTATCAATAAAATTAAAGCTTAAATAAATTGAAATTTGGACAATATAACAGTTGAATCGATTAATTTTTAGACAGATAGAAATTCTGATAATTTTAATATAAAATTTAATTTAATCTCCGCCAGCTTAAAATTAAAATAAGTTAAATTTTAGATAATTTATTTTTTGATGAATTAAATTCAAAATTCTGTTACTAAATGAATTGTTGTATGAATTGTATGAATTGTTTAAGTTAATTTAATCTCAGGAATGTTAAAATAAATTTATCTTTAAGCTATTGAATTTTTTTCACGAATCCTGAGCTTTTTATGTGTTTCACATTGTAAATTCAAATGTATCAAAAAAATTCAAAAAATGCTGATTACTATTAAAAATTTTAAATAGGAATTAGTAAAATGCGTTATTTCAAAAAAATGTTTAAACTTCGAATATAGTTTTGTATTCAGCATATATTTGAGTTTCGGAAGATATAAAGAAATTAGGCAAATCACTGAAAATGGGGTTTTTGTTAAAGATCTGATTGAAAAATTAAATTTTTTTGTCGTTAAGATGTCATTTTTTCAGAATTTTATTAGTTTATTGAAAATAAAAATAAAAAAATGTTAGTTACTATATTTTTCAAGTTAAAAGTTATTTAATACTTAATAGTCATAAAAAAATTGGGATTACCGCTGCTAGTGTACATCTAAAAATTAATCAAATCATGAAAAATGTGAAAAAGGTAAGAAATTATCAAAATAAGTGAAATAGGTGTTAAAATTTTAAATAGATAAAAAAAAGTGAATAGGTGACAAACTGTGATCCCTGTTATTGTTCAAAATGCTAAAAATTAAATCTCTTTCTCTCCAACAAATTAAAACTTAAATAGTTCTTTTATTTAAAAAATACGAAAGTATAGACTTATACTAGTTTTACTTCCGATTCTTCTTTAAATTACTTCAGTTAAATTTCTTAAAAATTAATTAAATATTGAACGTAGAGATGAACATTTTTCATACACTTAATTTTTTAATCTATTTTTTGATTCTCTAACTTAGTGAATTCACACTTATTGATAAAATACTTTGACGAAGTTCACAATTTTTATATTCCAATGATTAAAAGAAAAAAATATTTTTTACCCAAAAAACAATATTTTTTGTCTCCAAATTTTTCTTTTTTGAATTGTCGATGAAGAATATTATTGTTAGAAAAAGTTTTTAACCAAAAATTTGAATAGAAAAATTTTTTCTTTTAAATCGTTGATTATAAAAGTCGTCACCTTCACCAACGTAATAAAATCAACCTGAAAACTCTTAATTTTCTTGTAGATTAAAGCAAATTAACGGGTAAAAGAACCTAAAACTAGAAAAGCATGTTACATACTTAAAACTATAAATTAGCAAAATTGTAATACATAAAAAGAATTTTAACCTTAGATCTGTAAGGGTCTTGAGGCACATGACTGTTAAATACCTGTAAAAGACAAAAAAAATTCAAATTGTAAAGTCTCTACTACATAGAAATATTTTTGAATAAAAAGAAAAGACAAACAGTTACAACGTAAAACGTTCAGTAAAAATTGAAA
Organism: Leptopilina syphax; assembly: GCA_032872505.1. Taxonomy (NCBI): domain Eukaryota; kingdom Metazoa; phylum Arthropoda; class Insecta; order Hymenoptera; family Figitidae; genus Leptopilina; species Leptopilina syphax. The sequence continues at coordinate 45,202,559 of CM065470.1, read as the reverse complement.
ATTGTGAAAGAATAGAATGATAAATTACGTACAGGACTTGCAGGTGTGCGCGGCCAGCCTGGACTATTCATGTCTGGATATTCCTCGTGGATTGAATTAATGCTAGCAGCACCAGGAGATGGAACTGTGCTTTGTGGAGTTGTTGAATGACTGTGATAAGCTCCCAGTAACTCTTTTCGAACCTTTGGTGTAAAAGCTGGATCTTCTCCGGATGCTGTTTAAAGTACAAAAAACATTTTTAATAACCAATTTTTTTAATTTACCAAGCGAAGAATTTCAACAATTCAAAATATTGTAGACTTCAAAAAAATTGAATAGACCTCAAAAAATATTCGAAAAATAAAAAATTATACGATAAAAAAAAGTTACACCAAAAATAAAAACTACCGAAAATATGCTGTCAATCAAATAAAAATGAATGGAAAAATAACAAATTTGTGTTTATTAAAATTTAAATTAAAAAACTTTTTAAATTAACAAATAAAGCTTAAATATGTAGTCGAAAATTTAAATCGTTTAGAATTAAGTCCTAGTGATTGTTAAATTTGTTCCAGTAAAGTTCCAGTAAAGTAAATAAAATTTGAACAAACGAAATTTAATAGATTGGGATTTGAATTGATTAATCTTTAAATAGATTTAAAAATTTGAAATTGATTGAAGTTGATTGATTTGAAATTTCGATAAATATTTCCAAGTTTCGATCAACTGAATTTTCTTTTGATTGAAATAATTAAATAGATTGAAATTTAGATAATTTAAAATTTTGAATGAGTGAAATTTAAAATATATTAAAAGTTTAATTAATAATTATGTTTTTAGCAATAAAATAAAGTTTAAAGAAATTTAAAAAAGTAGAATTTGAATCGATTTAATTTGAATATAAACATGAAAAAGGTGAATAGATGGCAAAATGGATTAAATAGATGTCAACATTTAAAATTGTAGAAAAAATGTAGAGATGACAGCATATTATATTCCAAAATATAATAAACTAAAAATATAATTTTGATTTTGTATTATTAATCATAATCAGGGTTACCACAAAAATTTTATTTTGTTTTTCTTGTCATTTCCCTGACTTAAGGACAGAATTTTTAATTTTTCCCTCATCCCTATTAAAAATAATTCAAGAAGAATTAATTTTAAAAAAACGATAGTTTCTAGAAGCAAACAATTGATTAAAAAATTTAAGAATGTCTACCTATATTTTAAAAATAAAATTTTTTTCGACGGCAAACTTCCCTCGATTATTTTTACAAACAATACAATTATAGAATTGTATGGAAAATAAATTTTTTTGTAATTGAATAGATAGAATTTTAGGAAATTTAAATTATTTCACAAATTTTTAATTACATATTATTCAATAAAAATGCAATTGTAGGAATTGAATCAAAATTTTATAAAATTTCAATTATTTAAAAAACTTTCAATTCCTTCTTTATAATAAATAAATTATCTGTAAAAATAAAATTAAAATATTTTAAAATCCAATTTCTTCGGAATTTTCAATAAAATTTTTCAAGACTTCAGTCTTTAAACAAAATTTTAATAATAAAAACATTACTGCCTTCACAGCTGATTGAAATTTTAGTTCAAAACCGTCTAAAATTCAATTATTTCTAAAAATTGCATCTTCAAAATCAGCATTTTAAATAAAATAATTTCAGTTTTAAATTATTTTTCAATTAAAATACTTAATTTTTATTGATTTCTTCAACACAAATGAACTTTTTGAAAATTTTAGTTTAAAACCTTCTGAAATTTAATTATTTCTGTAAATTAGAATAGTTTTCAACTAAAATTTTCTCTCTAAGTTAATTACAATTAATTATTTACAATAATAAGAAAAAAATCAGGGTTTTACTTTAAAATTTATTGCGAATTTAAAGTTTTTAAGGTGCAAACATGCAAGGAGATTTAAAGGTTTTTAAGTTTTTGAAAAATATCTTCATACACCAAAAACCGAAATTTTTGTACTAATTCTAGAAATTTAATATTTTTCCAGTACTTTCAATATAATTTCCTAACATTTCCTTGATTTGTGGCAACCCTGATAATCAAATTGTTCAAAATTAATAATATTACTTATAAAACAAAGTATAAATAATAATAATAATAAATAAATAATATATTGACTAATTAATAAATGAAAATTGTGTCTTCAATCCTTAACATCTTATGCCATAAAAAAAATATTAGTAAATACTAACCGGCCGATGCATTCGATAACGTAGATTGTTGAGAACCTTCGTCCAGGGAAGTGCCATCGGGACCCGTCGTTATCACAGATGTTACTGTTCCACTTGAAGTTGACGTAACATTAATAGATGTGGTACCTGTAAGCAAAAATGTTTCTCATAAATAAAGGATATTTCATTTGCATTTTAAATAACATAAAATACTCTAAATTAAGGACTTTTTTTCAAATTCAATAATTACACAGAATCATAATTTTTCACAAAATTAATTAAAAAAAGGCTGAAACAAGTTTATATTTAAACAAAAAATATTAATATAATAAAAACAAAGTTCACCAAATTTCAAAGAAATATTTTACTTAAAAATACTAAAATTTCACCAAAACAAAAACAATATTATAAATAAAAAAATTTCCCCATTGCTGCAATTGATTCACGTCAATTTCTGAATGTCACTAAATTTTTTTTAGAAAACTTAGAAAATTAAAAAATACATTAATAAAAATATAAATAAATATAACAAATAATTTAGTACCTTTAAAATAAAAATTTGATTCAGTGATGTTTTTTTTCTTTCTACCTCTACCTCTACCTCTCGGTATATAGACCATGATAAAACGTCACTTATTAAATCAATTATTAAAGCAATTAATCGATTAATTGTAAATCGATGGAGAAAAAGCATAAGCCGTAAAATTATTATTTTTCAGAAGATTATTCGATTATAAGTTTCAAGCACTATCCAGAGTTGAAATGATTGAAATCTAACGACAGTGAGCCAAAAGAGAATAAAATGTCTGCCTCGGTTTGTTGATTCAAGTGATTGTCAATTGATGTCACTGCCTGACCGAGTTAGAATTTTTTTTTTTTAAATATTTTATGTCCTTTAGAAAGAAAAAAAATTTTTTTGACAACTTCCTTTTTGATAATTGCTGAAAATAATTTAATTGATAGTACAGTATTTTTTTTATTACTTTAATTAAAGATTTTTCTACAGGATAAAAAAGGGAAAATACTGTCCTAAACTATAAACTATTTTCAATTTAAACTTGACATTAAATATTACATATTTAATTATCAACTTAATATTCATTGTAAAGTGTAAATTATAGTCCTTCGATGATAAAGGTACTACGAATTTTAATTAAACTTTCCTCAACGTAATCTAAGTCTTCCTTTATTCGGAGAAGGTAAATGGTAAAATCTAAATTTTGTATTGCTTGTTTGACAACAAACTTTACCTTCACGATTCATTGAACGTCGATATAATCTATTGCAAATAAATTTAGAAAAGTTTTCTATGAATAAAATTACTGTTGCAAAAAAAGAAACTTATTTTTTATAAACCGATCCTTTTTTCTAAATATGAAAATAATTTTTTTCTTCACTTTTTTACCAAAGGCGTTGCAAAAATTTCATTTCCAAAATTGACGTTTCATTTAATTTCTTCTGAATAAAATTCTATTTTCCTTACTTGGAATTTTTTTTTTAATTTTCACCATTCATTTTTAACATTTTATTTAAAATTTCTTTTATGTTCAACTTTTGTGACATTTTTAGATTAAAAAATAAGTTAAAAAAATTCTATCAAGATTTGATAACTCTTTCTGCGAATTGTAAATTATTTTTTCAATTTGGGGAAATAGAATTTTATTCAGAAAAAATTCGTTTAATTATTAATTTTGGAAATTATGTTTTCTTTCTTATGAAACAAAATAAATCATATAAATCAAGTTTACCGTAATTTATCACAAGTACCTTTTATTTAAAACTACAAACATAAAATTTAGTTCGCTACTTGTAAATAATTATTTTCTTCTGAAGTGATATCGAAATGTTAAAAAGTCAAAAGAAAAAATCTAATTGCACAACAACTTATTTTTAAGGTAATAAATTTTAACAAAATCAAATTTTAATATTTTCTTTCTAAAACTATTTTCTTTTCTTGGTTTTTTTAAAACATATTTTCAAAAATGGAAATTTACTCAATAACTGAAAATTCATGTTCAAAATAAAAGAAAACCAAAAGCAAAAAATGATTCAAAAAATAAAACATGGATTTGAATTTTCATAATGCAATAAAGAATGCAATAAAAAATGTTGTCAAAACAAAAAATTGTTAGAAAAAATGTTTCTCTTGAAAAGAAAATTTTTTAATTTTCATTTGGATAAAAGTTTGATCTTTTGATTTAAAAATTCGATAAAAATTAGTTATTTTATTAAATCGATTAAAATGTTTGATGAAACAGAGAAGAAAATTTTTCCACAAAAAATACCAAAAAGGACATTTTGTATTCGATAGAAAAAGCTTTCATAGAAGTGAATTAACATAATGAATACATTATTGTAATTCACTTAACATTATTTAATTATTGCGCAAAAATAATCAATACTCATTATAATTAATTATACACTTAATGGACGTTTAAATGTATTGTTAAAATTTTTATTGAAAAAATTATTAATTTTATACTATAGTTAATAAAGATTTTTTAAAGTGATTTATTTAACAGAATGCAGTTTCGACAAAACTTGACAAATTTCAATTTTTTAAAGTGAATTTTAAAGCATATCTTGTAAAATTTTCGGTTCAAAAACTGCTTTTTTTTAAAGTGAATTTTAAAGCATATCTTGTAAAATTTTCGGTTCAAAAACTGCTTTTTTTAAAAAAAATTTTAACCCCTTTTTTAAAAAAAAAATAAACCTTACTTTTTATCTTACACAAAAACTACATCTTCTTTAATTTTTATCATTTTTATTGTAAAGTTGAGATTTTTTCTAATAAATTATGTAAATTTTTAGGACAAAAACAATGGCTTTTCAGGAAAATAAACAAAAACCAACCTTTTAAACACTTTTTGTTTATTATGTTGAAAACCCATTGTTGTCCCATTTTCAGGCCTCGGATCGACTTTCCAAGCGCAAAAAAAGTCGCTTTAGTCGATTAAAAATACAAAAAGGTCCAAAAAATCGTTTATTTAATTTACTGTTGTCACAAAAATTTTATTTTGTATTTCCTGACCTCTCAATGATTTCTAAATTCAATTATTCAAAATTTGAATAAATTTTTTTAAATAAATAAATACCTATATTTTTAAATAATTTTTGAAAGATAATAGTTTTTCAATTACAAATATATATGGCAAGTTTCGAAATAATTTGAATTTGGTATAATTTTTTTAAAATAATTGAATTTTTTAAAAATATATAAAAAATGAATCAAATTTTTAAAGAATTTTAGTTATAAATATGAACATGTTTTCCCCGATTTTTTAAAAAGTCATCTAAAGAAGTAAATGTTTAAAAACTTTAATTTACTTTGTTCGAGGATAATTGAAACTTAAAAATAAATAAAACAGTTCTAAGAAATCTTTTTTAAATATTCTAATGTAATTTATCGAAAATAATTGAATTTTTCTTAAAAGAATTTTTGTATAAATTAAAAAAACCAATTTTTTGAAAAATTTTAAACATGATTGTTTCCTCCAAAATGTTAAAAATAATTCTAAAAATTTGAATGTTATTATTTTTTGCATGTATTCGATTGTTTGGAAATATGTAATTGAAAAAATTAAAAATAATTGAATTTCAAAAAATTAGAATAAAAAAATTCTAAGAATTACTTTTTTCAAAAATATTTTAATATACCTAATTTTTAGAAGATAATTTTCATTAATTTTTACTTTCATAAATTTACACTTGGGGTTTTTTCATTAAAATTTTTGAGAATTCAATTATTTTCAAAATTTGCAATTAAAATTCAGCAAAAGTTGATTTTCAAAAATTCTAATAAAATACTTCTAAAAAATCAATTATTTTCAATTAAATTTTACAAAATTTCAATTATTCAAAATCTTTTTAATTATATATTTCGAAAATTTAATTAGAAAAATTATTAAAAAATAATTTTTGAAGGATTTGTCTAGTTATTTTGTTTTTCAAACAATAAAAATCGAAGAAAGTTGCATTTTATACTAAAAATGTTGGCATTTTCTTGCAATATTTGAAAGAAAAGTAAAAAAAAAGTCGCAATTTTTGAAGATAAGTCGAAAAAAGTCGAAAAAGTCTTCATATCCGAGGCCTGCATTTTTTATCTTTACATAATTTACTGGAAAATATCTCAGCTTTCCAATAAAAATTATAAAAAAATAAAAAATATGCAGTTTCTGTAAAGGATGAAAAATAAGGGTTTTTTTTTAAAGTGGGAATAAATAATTTTTTTTCGAAAAAAGAGTTTTGGAATTGAAAAGTTCACAAAAAATGCTTTAAAATGAACTAATATAAAATATAAAAATGCTGAATTTTTCTAGAAGTTTTATTTTATCGAAAAAAATTAATTTGAATCATGAAAATTTGCAAAAAAAAGAATAATAAATTAATTATTTAGCAATATTTAAAATTGACAAAATTTGTCAAATTCCCCCAAAAACCGAAATATTCGAAAAATTACGTTTTTTGTATTTTGAAAATACTATCATGAAAAAATGTAGACTAATAAAAATTGAGCTACGTGCTAAATCATGGAAGGTTATAAAAAATAATTTCGCTCGAAAATGTTTACCCCTGGCTCTGTACGCCTGACCGCCGCATAAAATCCCCCTTCTCCCACTTAAAAAAAACTATTTTGTCATAAAGAGGAGGGGAACGCTTGTTTATACAAGCGCCCTTTTAGAATTCAACACTTCAATTGATAAATTACAAAACTATTTTCTTTGAATGCTTCACATTTTATACAATATCATGTTTTGTAAATTGGCAAAATATTTTTTCACTTTTATATTTTCTTTTAGTTTGAGTTAAAAAACGACAAAAAAAAAGACTAAAATTGTTGAAACACAAATTGTCTATTCAAAATTGGAGGAAAAGTGTATATATCATTATTTCGTATTAATGTTTTTTTTATAAATTTTATAAATTTTCACATGTAATGACAATTAACAGAGAAATTTTCAGTAAAGTGAAAAAAATAATTTAAAACATTTTTATTTAACGTTATTTTTATTAAATCAGGATTGCCACAAAAATTTGACTTTGTTCTTCTCTGATTTCCAGACAGAATTTTAATTTTTTCCCTGATCATTTTAAAAAATTCAAGGGGGAGTTCAATTATTAACCCTTTGAGGAAAATATTTTTTTAAATTTGATTTTTAAACAAGCTTTTCAAGGAAAGTTATTGTTTTTTTACTTGAAGGGTTAAAAGAGATAACTTTTAAAAAGAAAATTTTGATTTAAAATTTGTAGTTATTTATTTTAAAAATAAAATTAGTCATACTGAAGCGAACTTCACTTTATTATTTTCAAAAATTTTAATAGATTTATTAAAGTATTCAATTATTTTTTATAGACACCTTAGAAATTTGAATTATTTAAAAAAAATTTAATTCCGTGTTTATAAAAATTCAATAAACTTTGAAAAATGTAAGTGAAATATTTTAAAAACCAATTGTTCAGAATTTAAAAAAAAAATTTTCAATTTTTCGAAACTTTAGTTTTTAAACAAAATTTTAATTATAAGTATTTTTAAAATTAACTAATTCATAAAAATTGTTTTTAATAAATCTTTCAAAACTAAGTTATTTTTAATGCAATTTTGACCCTTTAATGCTGCATTTTACACCAACAAACATAAATTCATTCGATTAAGACTCTTTGTAAATTACCATTAAATTGAAATTCACACTGAATTCGATTTTTTAAAAACCTTAAAATTCTTTAACAAATTTAATTATTTTCAATTCACTCTCACAAAATTTGCATCAGTTTGATAATTCTTCAATAAACTTTTTTTAAAAAATTTAGGTACCTTTAAAAACTTGAATTAAAATTTCTCAGAAACATTTTTAAAATAAATAAATAAATATTATTTTCTTCACATCAATTAAAAATTTTCAAAATTTTAATTTGAAAACTTTTGAAATGTAATTAATTATGAAAATTGCGACTGTTTTAATTTAAAAACTTTCAATGTCAATTATAATTACTAACTTCGAAAAAGTTATTCTACATTTTAATTATTTACAGAAATAAGAAAAATCAAATTATTTTAAAATTCGCATTGTGATTCAAAAGTTTTTAAGATGAAAAAAAATTCAAGGAAAATTAAAGTTTTCCAAGTTTTTGAAAAACGTTTTCGAAAATCAAAATGCAAAAGTTTTGTATTAATTTCGGAAATTTAATATTTTTCCAGTACTTTTGTTAAAAAAAATCTCCCGACATTTTCCTGACCTGTAGCAACCCTGTAAGTAGGACAGAATATTTAATTAAACAAACTTTATTTAACCGGCATTAAGCAAAAAAACACCATTTGAGCAAATAAAAAAAATTCTAATTAAAAATTCGCCTTTGGAAATATTATTTTAAAGGAGAATTCTGTTAAAGGAGAAATCATTCATGAAAAATGGTGTAATGGGTGAGTAATTAAATAGAAGTTCTAATAAATGAAAATCCTAGAAAATGATAATTGAAATTAATTCGTTTTGAGGAATTCTAACGTCAGTGAAGTTCACATTTATGATCAACGTTTGGAAAAATACTTACACATATTATTTTTCAAGCAGTAAGCAATAAAACTTCAGTTTTGTAAATTTTTCATTTAAAAATAAATTTTAAAAAGTTCAAAAATGTACAAATTCAAAAATTTGTTATGAATTCTATTAAAATTTGATTTTATTAAATTATATTCAATAAAATTCCCTGAATGTGGCAATACTGCATTATCATTATTTTTTCATAGAAATTAAGATGTTCAAAAATTGAAATTCAATTATTTAATAAAAATTGCAAACGCAACTTTTCTAAAATTAAATTGCTTAGACAACAAAAATCAAAACTTTTTCATCAGTTTTAGAAATTTAATAATGTTTTCAGTACTTTTGATAAAATTTCCTAACTTTTCCACAAATTCCCTGATTTTCTGAATTGTGATAACTCTGAAATTAGTAGAAATTCTTACTGATTTTAATTAGCAGACGACTTCGCCCACTTTCAAAATCAAAGAGAAAATTAAAATTGATTGAAATTTGGACTAAATAAATTTTGTCCAGCAGAAATTTGGATCTATTGAATAATTTGCACTAGAACTGTGTAAAAAAAAACTTCCAATTTCACATTGATTAGAAATTCAATTTGAAACGTTTCTATGCAATTTCATATCAAATCGAATTTTCAAAATTTTCACGTCTATAATTTTTTTAAATTTACAAACTTTTTAGAAAAATGTAATTAAAATGTGGTGACAATTGACATTGCATATGTAAGTTTGTAAACTCCAATTTTTATCTATTATTTTTTCTATTTTTACACAATAATCCATTTAAACAAATAAATTCGCTTATTTTTAACAAATATCAATCAAAAAATTTGTATTAAAGTCATTCCATTTTTAATATGGAAATTTACTTCTTTATTTTTCTAAATAATTTCAAATCATAATTTTAAAAAATTTTTTTGTATTTTATATTTTAAAAAATTATGATTTGAAATTATTTACAAAAATACACATGTGAGTTTTCATATAAAAAAAAATTTAATAAGCATGGTTTTTTTTAAATGCTTCAAAAATTTACGAAGAAAAAAGAAGAAAAGTTTAAAGAAAATCTAAAAGAGCATAGCAAGAACTCTATATTTCGTAAGTATTTTTTTAATTTAATGATTCTACTTTCTCATAATTAGTAAACAAAACTCGTAAAATTTGGTTATTTTGCAGATAAAATTTAAAATCATATTTTGTGTATTCTTTCATATCATTTAATGCTATTATCAATAATTTGGATAATTTGTAATACTAAATCTAGTCAGTCTTGAAAAAATTGCAATAATTTTTATTTACAATTTTCCAGTAAATACTTAGTATGTTTTTTTGAATATTTTCTATTGTCAAAAAAAAATAGACAATAAATAACAAGAATTTTAATAAAAATGTTTTCATTTCGTGATCTTGAGACCTTAAATAATATTCCTACAAAGTATTATAATTTTTAAAAATAAGTCGGCAACAACTTTGATCGAAATATAATGGAATGACTCATTAGCAAAATTATTTCCAGGCTTTTTTATAAAGTTTTCACAGTTGTCAAACTAACTTTTTCCCGTGGAATTCAACTTTTTAAAAATTAAAATTCCAAGTTAAATTAAAAAAAATGTTTGATAATAATTGTAAAAAATGATAGATAAAGGAAAATAAACGAAAACATTCAGACAATTAATTTTTTAAAAATTGGTTTACTCCAACGTTTCAAAATCTAACCGATTTCCTCTTCACAGGGCGTCTAACAAGGATTGAGAAAATAATTCCCTGACTTTTCCATGACCTTGCCCTGACTTTTTACTAATTTTATTTCTGCTTTCTTAGGACTAAAATATAGTAACTGACATATTCTCTTACATTCCCTGACTTCCCTGATTATTAGATACCCTGTGAATAGTTAATAATAAGTTAATAACAGTTCATAGTTAATAGTCTCCACCCTTTGGTAAAAAATCTAAAATAATCAAAATTTCGAAAAACCGAATTTCTTAAAATTCAACATTTTTTCTTTCCTTTTACTGCATTTAGCTTTATTATTTTTGGGCTCTTCAAAAACACTTTACTTATTTAATAGTCTCAACCCTTTGGTAGAAAATCAAAAATTATTAAAAATAATCAAAAATTCAAAAAACCGAATTTCTTAAAAGAAAATTCGCTGACTTTTTACTAATTTTATTTCCGCTTTCTTGGGACAAAAAGATGGTAACTGACATATTTAACAATAAATTAATATCTAATGATTAGATTAAAAAAATTTTTTATTCACAAAAATTTTAATTTTTGTATAAATTTTTAGAAATTTCCCTGATTTTCAATGAAACTCTCTGACATTACCTGTCTTTTCCATGACTTCTCCCTGACCAAAAAAATTCCCTAACTTCCCTGACCGTTAGACGTATTCGAATCGTTGTATTCCGGTAATCTGTTCACAGTTTGAAGTTAGTTGCTGTTTGCTTTTTTGTTATCTAACCTTTTCAATAATTTTTCTTTTCAGAAGATTAAAATTTTTAAATTAATGTACTGAAAATCATTGAATTCTTGTTAAGTATTTATGAAAAAGTTTGAAAATAATTGAATTCATTTCAAGAATTTTATCAACACTTTTTTCAATAATTGAATTCTTTCAAGAAAATGTAATTAAAATTGTAGGTATTGAAAATAATTTAATTCTTGGAAACATTTTTATTAAAATTCTTTAAAGTAATTGAATTGTTTTGAAGAATTTGTTTCAATATTCTTGTAAATAATAATTTTTTAAAAATTTTTTCTATAATAATTTTGACTGATAATTTTGAAAATAATTGAATTTTAAGAAAAATTTCTTTTAAGTTTTCAAAATAATCGTGTTTATTGTTAATTGTAATTAACGATCTTCCTATTAAATTATATTAAAATTATTCATAGAAACTTTAATTCTTTTTAAACCATTTTATTAGATTTTTTGTTAATAATTGAATTGCTCTAAAGAATTTTAAATTTGTAATCATTCAAGAATTTATGTTTTATTCTTGAAAATTTTTTAATTTACATAATAATAATAATAAATGGAATACCACGTTCCGCGCACTGGCGTGCGTATCATTTGCTAGTTTAGTTATAATTTCGATTCTCATTTATTTTAGTTATGACTCCAAACTCAATGTTTTCTTTTAACGTTTGAAGGGTAAATTGTTCTTAACTTTTACTTGTTGACAAATGTTTCTTTATTAATTTTTTGGTAAGATATTATGATACCTTTATTATTTACTTATTTATGAATGAATGTTAGATTGATTTATTAAAAAATTTTCGTATTGCATAATTTATATTCTGTTACTTATAATGATTGAAGAATGTTAAAAAAATTTTTTTGTATATTATTTAATATTTTTATAGACTCCCTGAAAAGGCAATCGGTCAGATTTCGAAACTTTGGAGTAAACCAACTTTTTGAAAATTAATTGTCCGAGTGTTTTTGTTGATTTTGAATTTTTAAATATTGAAAATCTACCTGAGGCAGTGGTAGTAATTCCACTGTCATTCGACGTTTCCGTTGAGAGATCGGCAGAACTATGGCTGGTAGGTGTGGGCGCTGGGGTTGGATGTGAATTTGGAGTAGTACTTGGTGGTGGCATTGGGCTGCCCTCGTGATTGAGGGGCGGTGTTGCTGCCGGTGGATGTGGATGTGGCACTGCTGCGTTTGGCGGTGGCTGATTGCTCACGTGATTCGGAGACGGCGGCGGTGGTCCCATGGAACTCGTTGGCGGGCCCATATTGCCAATGCCTCCGATTCCCGGATTGCCCGGAGGCACCATACTTCCTGGAGCGCTGGTGCCGTACACTTGCGGTGGCCCAGGACTCGGTGGCATGCCGGGCGACACACTATTGAAGCCCATTTTATGCTGCGAAAAATATCATTGTCGTAAATACGGCACAATTTCAATTCACACAAAATTCATTAGTTTTCTATTTACCATGACGGCCACAAAATCTCATTTTCAAAATTCCCTGACTCATTTTTATCTCTCTCTTTCTCTATTTTTTCAATTTCTCTCTCTAACAAATTTTTCAATTATTTAAAATTCTGCATTGCTGAGTAAAAATTTTATATTGTTTCTAAGGAACAATTTTTACATAAAGGAAAACGTAGGATAATTAAAATTTTGTTCAAAACTTTGGTTGCCACGCTTTTTACTTATTTGAAATTCCCTGACTTTTCCAGGTTAAAAATCGGAATTTTTCCAGGTTTTTAAAACCATATTTATTTTTTATCAAATTAAATAACTAATAAATTTTTATAAATTACTCAATAATTAGGGTTGCCACAAAAATTTAATTTTCTTTACCCTGACTTTTTCATGAAATCCGGACAAAATTTTGACATTTTCCCTGACTAAAGAACTTCTTTTTTAAATAAATATATAATCATTATTATTAAATTAAAATTTTCAAAATATCTATTAAAATTCAAATCTTAATAAAATATGACAATCATTATTTTATATTCTAAAAATATTATTACTGTAACTTCATCAAAATTATTTTCATCATTTCAATTCAATTTATGTTACAAGAATATTGTTATCATAACTTCTTCAAAATTATTTTTATTATTTCAATTCAATTATTATTTTCTAGAATTTCCAACTAAAATTTTTCATTAAATCAATTTTTTAATAATTTTTTAAAATGTTCTTTAAGAATTTTCAAATCAACTTGTTTACAATTTAATTTTACGAAATTTCGATTATTAGGAAACTCTTCAATTAAATATAAATAAAAAAATAAAAACTTCAAATAGTTTCAAAAAAATTTAATTCAACTTTTAAAAAAAAATTCTACAGAATAAGTTAAAATTATGAAACCTTTTAAAAATTCAATAAATTCTAAAAATTCACGTTATAAGGCTTTTAATATTCAATTATTATCTCAAATTTTAACTGAAATTCATTTTTAAATAAATTTTTATTCGTAAATTCTACGAGAATTCAATTATATTTGAATTCTCTTTGAAAATAAATAATTAATTGAATAATTGAATGTTTCTCATAATATTGCATTTTAATAAACAATTTTATTAAAAAAAATTTTAAATATTAAATTTTTTTGATGAATTTTAATAAAATTTTTAAAAATAATTTCAATTTTCTAGAAAATTGATTGAAATTGTATTAAAAATAATTAAATCCTGTAATAAATTTGAATTTTCTTAAATACTTGAATTACTGCAAAGGAATTTATAAAAAATTTGTAAATACAGTTACAGAATTTCTGTGTAATTTTGAATATTTATGACAGTTTATGAAAATAATTAAACGTTTGTGTAGAATTTTATTTTTGATTTAATAATTTAATTTCTGCAATCATTTGTAACTTCTCCAAAATCCAATTTTTTTTAGTGTTTTTAGCTCAAATTCTTTTATAAATTCATTATTTTTAATAACTACTTCAATAATATATTAAAAACTTTAACTAATTACAAAAGAATTTGATTTATTAAAATTTTCTAAAAATCTAAGTTCTTTCTAATTAAATTCATTGAAAATTGAAGTTTTCTAAAATTTCTAATTAAAACTTTTTCAAGTTCATCTATTTATGAAAATTGTAAACGCAACTTTTTTAAAATTTAATTAATTTTGAAATATTTAAGTCAAATTATTTATTAAATCATTTTTGAGTAATAATTTTATATGATAGTTATTAAAAAATAAAGTTATTTATAAGGGATTATTGGCAGAAGTAGAAAAAATTGAAGGTTTTGTATTAGAATTTGTGGTAATTTTATTGTTTATAGAAACAAAAATTCAGAATTTTCTTATGAATTCTAGAAATTGAATATTTTTCCAATACAAAAAACCCAATAACTTTAGAAAACAACAGTCACCCTGAATTAAATCTTTTCAATATTTTCAAAATATTCGGCTGCTTGACAACGAAATCCAAAATTTTCTTATGAATTCTAAAAACTTAATATTTTTCCAGTGCTTTTGATAAAATTTCCTGACTTTTCCCTTGTGGCAACAAGTAAAGAGGCAATGCAACCTTGTAAAGTTTGCAAAAAGTTAAAATTTTGTTCCTTAACTTAATCAAAAAATTTTCTAGCTTACAAAAAAATGTCAATTTTGGTAAGTTTTTCTTAAAAGAAGGAAACTAGGAGAGAATATTTCCGATTTTAGGTGTTTAGGGAAATTTTATTAGTTTAAGGGAATCAAAAAGGGAAAAAGAAGAAATAAAGGAGATTACAAAAAGAGAACTGTGATCCCTGCTCTTAATTTTAATCCAAATTGTATCATTAGAAAGAAGTAGCAAGAATGTTAACATTGACAATTTGAAATTTGAACAATTCAATTTTCAAGAAATAAATTTTTAAAACCATTTCATAAAATTCCAAGACAATTTCAAATTTTCCAGGACCATCAGCCCCAGAAATTACCAAGTAATTTCTCTACAATTTTAACAATAATTTTTCCAAGTTACATTCTTGTAAATCGAAAAATGAATCGTAAAATTCCCAATTGTCACTGTTTTTCAAGTTAAAAACTAAAAAAGAAAATTAAAACAAAAAAAATGGAGACACGACAGAAACTTTTGTGGTTGGCCAGTGAATAAAAGTCTGAATGAAATTTACCGGATAAGGAGGGTATTGCACCATATTGTTTGATCTAGCTGATTGGTATTGGTTGTTCGGCGGCGGTTGTGAGTTTGTTGGCGGCGGGTAACCCTGAGGAAACTGCATGTGTGGCCGAGGAGGAGGATAAGCACCCTGTCCAGGGTAGCCACCAGGTTGATTCGCGGCAGCCCCACCTGCTGCATATCCCATTCCGCTACTCATTGGATTAATACCGCCAAGTCCTGTTGGCACTGGTCCTGGTTGGACCACGCCGGGACCGCTGCTATTCATTTTGTAACTATGCATGTGCGGTGAAGGACCAAGGGGTTGTTGATATCCTCCTAATTTCAACAAACAAATAAATTATTAATTATCAATTCTACTGAATTCTAATTAAATTTTTGATAAATCTCCCTTACCTTGAGTAGCCATGGGGGAGTGACTCATTCGTGCTGGTCCACTTCCATCTGACTGACTGCTTGACGGTCGTGGAGGCATCTGAACGTTTTGCTGACCTGCTGCAAGACAAGTACAATAAGTATCGATATTTTACAAATATTCCACTAACCAACAAATTAGTAATTAATGATCAAAATTCAAGAAATTAATTCACAATTTTTATACATATATCTATTCTCTGAAGAATTAAAATTAGGCCCCAAAAGTAGGTGTCGACGAGGAAAATAAAAAAAAATTATTTTCATGAATTTACAAAAACGAAAACATTTTTTCAAGTGTGGTTTTAAAGAGTGCCCTTGATTACAAAAAGCCCCGAAAAATAGTTTACATTCTTAAAACTTCGACGCCAACTTCAGAGTCCTTCAAAACAGAGCTGTTATGATTTAAACCAACTTGAAAGAAAAAACGAAACAAAAGATGAATGAAACTAAAATTACCAACGTTTACGTTGACAAAAAGAAATAAAAAAAGATTAAACAGGATTGACAAAAAATTTAATTTTGTTTTTCCTGATTTCCAGACAAAATTTTAATTTTTTTCCTGACCCTAAAGAATATTCTGATTCACTCTAAAAGTAATTAGATTCAATTATTTTTAATGTTTTGATAAAGTTTTTTGAGAATTTTTAAATCCATTTATTTACAAGTCAATTTTACGAAATTTCCGTTATTCGGAAATTCTTCAATTAAATATATAATGGAAAATAAAAACTTCAAATAATTTCAAAAAAAATTTAATTAGGGCTAATTCCACCAACTTCAATTAAAAGTTAATTAATTATTAAAGCCAGTTTAATGGCTCATGATTTGTTGATTAAGGATTTAATCATTGATTAACTGTTAATCAGTATTAGTAAAACTGACCCTTAAACTTTTTCAAAAAAATTAATTCTACAGAATTCTTAGTTAAAAGTATGAAAAATTGGGATTTTCAAAGATTTTAATTTGAAACATTTTTTAATTATTTCTCTTAAATTATTTTCTAAAACTTTAACTGTAATTATATTTAAAATCATTTTTTATTGCAAAATTTTAGGAGAATTAAGTTATTTAAATACAAAAGCAAATAATTTATTGAATTATTGAATGATTCTCAAAATTGAATTCTCATAAAGACTTTTATCAACAAATTTTTAAATAATTGAATTCCTTTGACGAAGTTTAATAAAATTGTACCTAACATAAAATTTATTCGGTAATATGACTTTATCACTCGTTCGTATTATTTATTTTAATGATTAAAATTTAACGATCATTACGAGTCAATAATTAAAAAAAAAACACATTGGTTTTTACGTTTTACGTTTGAAGAGGGCAGCAGCGCTGCTGAAACGTAAAACGTAAAAACCAATGTGTTTTTTTTTTAATTATTGACTCGTAATGATCGTTAAATTTTAATCATTAAAATAAAATTTATTCATTATTCAATTATTTTCATAAATAATAAAATTCTTTTTAGAAATTAAATTATTTTCAAAAATATAACTGAATCCCTGGAAAAAAAATTTATTATTTATGAAAATAATTGAATTATTATAAAGACATTTAAAAAAATTTTGTAAATAATTGAATTCCTGTGAAATTTTTATTATTTATATGAAAATAATTAAATGATTGCGTCGAATTTTATTAAAAATTTTTTTAAATAATTGAATTCTTTCGAAAAATTTTATTCAAATATTAGATATTAAAAATCATTGAATTAAGGAAAATTTTTAAAAATAATTGAAATTTTGACAAGAACTTCATTAAAATTTTTAAAATTAAAATTTTTTTGAATATAATTGAATTTCTGCAATAATTTGTAAAATTTCCAATTGAAACCTTTTGAAAATAATTAATTTAGGAAAATATTGTAAATCCAACTTTTTTAAAAGTCAATTAGTTTTGAAATATTTAAGTAAAATTATTCATTAAATAATTTTT
The DNA here is from genome assembly GCA_032872505.1 of Leptopilina syphax. Lineage (NCBI taxonomy): Eukaryota > Metazoa > Arthropoda > Insecta > Hymenoptera > Figitidae > Leptopilina > Leptopilina syphax. The sequence continues at coordinate 45,184,859 of CM065470.1, read as the reverse complement.
AAGTAATAATTTTATGTTTGTTCTTAAAGAATTAAATTATTTGAAATAAATTATTGTAAGAAATAGACAAAAATGAAGGTTTCATATCAGAATTAGTGGTAATTTTCTAGTTTATGAGGCAAACAAAAGTCACCAAAATTCAGAATTTTCTTCTTCTTCTTCTTGGTTTTAAAAAATATTTTTTTCACTTTTTGCGTTAACGAAAACTTAGTAAATTCAGTTTCATAGCAAAAATTAGTCATGATTTCGTATTTTATATGAAAAAGATAAATTAATTAATTCGATTTAGTGGAAGCATGAAGAATTAAATTTTGAACATTTCAAACAATTAAAATTTACATTTGAATAAAAATTACAATTTTCCATCAATAAGAAACGATTTAAGTAACATAATCTAATATTTAACAAATATTTCTTATTGCTAAAAAATTATAATTGTTGAAAATTAAATTCTGTATCCTTCTGCTAGTACTCTTGTTTAAAGTTTTAAATTCAAAAACTAAAAAACTCACAAGAACACCAATAGATCTTATTAAATATAAAAACTGTTAATTAAATTGAATAAGGTAGTAATTTATTTTTTCAACGTGTTCGGTTAAATAGTTTCTTAAGAAAAATAAAAGTAGCTACTATTTGTTGCTTTCATTGTAAAATTAATTTCTTATTATCATTACTAAAAAAAAACCAAGCTCTAGGAAAAATTTGATTCAAATAAAAAAAATCGAATCATGACTTTTAACAGCTCTGCTTTAGAATCAATAATTTTGTCAATTCTTAAATAAAAAATCCTAGAAATTGTTGAGACTACTCAAAAAGTAAAATTTTGACGAATTGTGGAAAATAATGTTAAACTTACCGACAGCAGGGGACATCGAGCGAGAACCTGTGGACCCTGTAGGCGAAGGGGTAGGCCTCATCCCCTGGGAATTTGGTGTTCCAGGACCAGCAGGTCCATTCGAACTATCGTTACTATTTTGGCCAGATAATTCCTAAAATTCAAAGTAAAACAAATTATAAATTATACTTTTCCAATTACTTTTTTTCATAAAATTCAAAGTAGAAATAACAAAAATATTAATAATAATAATAACAACAATATTAATAATAATAATAATAATAATAATAATAATAACAATAATTTATAACTTCATAAATATTGTTCATAATAATTTTAAACAAGACAGATTTTTATTATTTTATAATTATTTTTATAAATATTAATTCTATTCCTAAAATAATATTTATAAAAATAAAATTATCAAAAAAAATTCCAGATTTCAGGACACTAAATATAATAAAATACAAAACTAAAATGTACACAAAATGAAAATTATTTTTAAAAAAACCGAATTTCGCAACATATTGTTTAATTATGGAGGCGAGAAATAAAATTAAAAATAAATTGTTTGACTGTCCCTGCACGTGTGAAATCTCTTTAAAAACACAAATTATGTAATTATTATCAAGGTGTGTAACACACATGATTACAAATACCTTATGTATTTTTAATTTTTTTGTGATATCAATAAATCTCATATGACCTACATCAACTCTTAAACATACAAAGTCAAAAGCTAATCTAAGCCTAGACAATATATTTTATATACATATATATATATTTCAATTCAATTTGAAATAAAAAATTATTTAGAAAATGTTATACTTATTATGCTTTCAAAGAAACATCTTACATTAAAAATGAAAATATTCTTAAACCATGATACACGTGTCATAAGATTATAAGAACAAAATTCCGTTGGAAAAATAAATTATCGTAATTTTAATTAAAAGTAAGGAATTTAAAAAAAATTAAGCATTTTCTTCTCGAATTAATTTTTGTCCAAAGTTTTTTTCCCTTTTAAATGGTATTTCAATAGTCAAAAACCAATTCCTGGAAAATAAACAAAAAATATTTTCATATAAAATAAATAAATAAAATAAATCTTTATAAAATATTTTCCACACTTTTGATTACAAAAATATCTACTCTTCATAAGTAAATTTGTTAATGTTCCTAAATTTTTTTTTGCTTCTTTTAATTTGTATTAATTTTGTAAAAAAAATAATTTTGTAAAATATTAAAAATATTAATTATTATATTATATTATATAATATAATTATTGTTATAATTATTATTATATTATATATAATATTAAAAAAAATTAATTATTGATTAAATAAATATTCAATTTTAATTACTATTCTCTTTTGTATAGTAATTTTTAAAAAATATTTAAACAGAAAAAAATTTTCTTCATTTGAACGTTAAAAATTTTGGAAAAATATTTTTTGCTTGAGTGAAATTTACGTACTATAATTTTTATAGTCACTTTTAACGTAAAAGAAGAACTAAAAAATGATATTAATGAATAAAAATAATGTGCCTCAAATGCAACAAGTGAAAAATTTTCTTCCAGTTGTTAAACTGCAATAACTGCAGAATTGTAGTCAGTGAATGTAGCAGTTATTTGATAGCCACAGCACTTAAACTCACAGAAAATCATGAACAAAAGAAGTAGTTTTTCAAGCGACAATTAATTTCTCAAAAAACAGAATTTCACTTTATTTAAAGAATAATTTACAAGTCAATGACACATTGCAATGATTATCAAAACACTTATCTGAGATTTAAATTTAATTGTATTTTTATTTACGGTATTTCATAATAAAAACATTACATTAATAATTCAACTAGTAGAAAAAAACACTTCTTTCTTTTTTTATCTCAAGTTACTTACTTCTTATTTCTTTTTTCACGAGAAATAAAATTTTTAAAATGTCGACTCCTAAAATTTAATAATTTCTAAAAATTACAACTATAACCCTTCAAAAATTCAATTATTTTCTACAATTTTTAACTAAACTTCATCTCTCAATCAATTATCTCTATTCATTTTTAATAATTTTCCGAAAGTTATTCGAGAATTCAATTATTTAAATACAAAAATTCAATTTTTTATAATAATTGAAACTGTCCATTTTTTTAAAGATATTTTAAGAAGGAATATTTTCAAAAATTTTAATAAACAAATACTTAATATTAATTTTTTTAAAAATATTTTTAAATAATTGAAATTTGGTTAAATCTTATAAAAAATACTTAAAATTTGATAAAATCTTTGAAAAATAATTGAAATTTTATAAAATCTTTGAACAATAATTGAAATGTGATATAACCTTTGAAGAATAATTGAAATTTGGTAAAATCTTTGAAAAATAATTGAAATTTGATAAAATCTTTGAAAAATAATTGAAATTTGGTAAAATTCTTGAAAAATAATTGAAATTTGATAAAATAATTTAAATGTAATAAAACCTTTAAAAAATAATTGAAATTTGGTAAAATTCTTGAAAAATAATTGAAATTTGATAAAACCTTTGAAAAATAATTGAAATTTGGTAAAATCTTTGAAAAATAATTGAAATTTGATAGTTTTTTATAAATATTCTAATGTCATTTTTCGAAAATAAGTGAATTTATAAAAAGAAGTTTTGTATAATTTAAAAAAACCTAATTATTTTTTTTGAAAAATTTTAATTAAAAATTTTGAATAATTATGATTATTATCTCCAAAATGTTAAAAAATAATTGTAAAAAATTTTAATATTATTTACATTTTATTTTTATTTATTTGAATTTGAATTTTTTTTTTGTATTTGTATTTTCGAAAATATCTAGGTAATCGAAAATCTTGAGAATAATTGAATTTTAAAAATTAGAATGAAATATTCCGAGAATTACTTTTTTCAAAAATATTTTAAATATAACTTTTAGAAATTAATTTTGATTCATTTCCATTTTTATTAAATTTACACTTGAAGATTTTTCATTAAAATTTTTTAGAATTAAATTATTTTCAAAATTTTGCAAATTGAAATTCTTCAAAAGTTGATTTTCAAAATTTATAATAAAATACTTGAAAAAAAATCAATTATTTTGCAATTAAATTTTACAAAATTTCAATTATTCATACTTTTTAATTGTATATTCTGAAAATTTAATTAAAAAAATAAGTTGTAGTTTTACTAAAAATTTGTTATTTTGTCGCAAAATTTGTAAAAAAAAAGTCGAAAAAGTCGCAATTTTTCAAATTAAGTCAATAAAAATCGCATTATTTGAAAATAGTTGAAAGTTATAATATCCGAGGCCTGGGGTTTTTAAATTTTTTTTAAATTGTGCTTCAAAAAAAAAAAAAAATTGCCTAATAATTAAAAAAATATACCATCTAAAATAAACCATAATTAAAATTGTTTGATCAAATTTTTTAACTTCTTGTGTTCATCATTTTGTACACATTTTCTCAAGATAAATTTCAATTCGTGGGAAATAATTATTCTTTACGCAAACTGATGTACTACGTATACTTCACAGAGTTTATGAAAAAAGTATATACATTAAAAAAAAAACAAAAAAAAGGTCACTCTCCTAGTGTCAGGTAATTAAGATGTATTTTAAAACTTAATATTTTAATAACCATTTATTAATAGTAAATAAACAGAAAAAATTTTTTCGTTTCGCAACGTTTTTAAATTTTACTACAACTTTTTAAATACTGTCATACCTAAATATTATCAAATTTATTCAAAATACCATAAAAACTGAAAATTATTTTATAACGAATTTTAATTATATTATGTTTTAATCAACTATTTTATTTATATAAATTTTATATATTTATAATATAATAATATAAATAATAATAAAATGAATAATAATAAATGGGAATATTATATAAAAAATTTAGGAACATTTCTATTCACAGGGTCAAGAAAATTTTCATATTAAATAGCTTTCTAGGTAAAGTTGACCGTTGACTCACATACAATGAACATTGCCACACAACATGATTAAGGTTTTCGTTACTTTTTCCACATTTACACAAGGCACTGTTAACAATTTTTATACGAGCCAAAAATTCAGCCAGATTCTCCAACAATTGATTATAACTGTTTGTATTCTAGTTAGAGATTTATGACTAAACGATAGTTTTTTAACACTAGAATTATTCTCGAAATAATATTATTTACCCTTAACAAGACCCTGTTTAATTAAAAATTAAATTTGTTCAACTAAAAGTAAACAAAAACCCGTCTAATAATATAATACCGAACGAAAATTGTAAACTTGTCTAGTATTTTTTTCACAGAAATGGAAATTTACTCCCCCTCCTTAACCTAGAAACGCTATAGAAAAAAATAAGTGGGAAAAATGGTAAAATCCTTTCGAGTAAAATTATCATGGGTACTTTTTGACAATTATATGTCAGCAAGTTGGAATTTAGCAAAAATCACTTTTTATAAGCAAGAATATAATAACTAGTGTCTAAAAAAGTGAAAATTGAACGAGGAATTCAGAGAAGATGACGTGACTAGTAAAATACAGTATAATATTGACGTGAAACATAAAGGAGCGAACACAGTGGAGATACGTACTAGGATTCAACTGATATGGTCCGGTGGTTGTTGGGAGGAATATCCTATCCTAGGTAGAATGTGATCCCATAAGTTTATTCGATGCATCCCGACGACCACGAGAATAATAACACAACACGCGTCATGTACAATTTTACACGCGCTCAATGCTCATGGTAATATATATCTATACATGTGTGTGTATGTGTGTGTAAGCCCACACACTTGATACGTGTCGTCGCGGTTATATACACATTGGAAAAAAAACCACTACAGTACACTACGCCCATCGGCCACGATCACGCACTTTCGAAAACATTTTTCCGGCACAATCTGGTCAAACCAAATGTCGTGAAAATTTCACTTTATTAATCAACAACAAAGTTCTTAAATTATCAAATAAATCGTAAATATCAATATTCTTTCACGAATTTTCATCGTCGATTTCGACGCTGCCAGTCTGACTCTCTCTCTACTCGAATCCCACTTGTGCGCAAAGCAAGAGTCACTTTGGTTCACTTGGCTGTTTCACTTCGAATCCTCGCATGTTTCACAAACGACGATCGCGACAAGCACACACTTCCAACACTCGGAGAATTTCACGCGTCACTTATTGATGCGAGTAATTTTTCCCTATTGTGAATAGAATGTTTCTTGGAAATCAAGATCGAAGTCTGTTTTTCAGGGACTTGGGGGCATTTGGATTTCAGTATTTCGCGTCTAGCACAGGCTCACCGAGGGCGTTCTTTCGTGGCGCGGCAAGCGTTCGTACATTTCCGTTGATCCTCGGCTCAATATCCGTATGTTACGAAGTAAATCCAGAATTCCAACCGCGTACATTCAAAACTCACCGTTGCCTGCTGTTCGTTTTCGTTCGAAATTCACTTGTGTGCGCCCTTCGCCTCCTTCAACACTATCCTCAATTTTAACCATTCTAATGCAACTGCGCATACACCAACGAAGAAATTTCACTGGCTATTTAAAAACGCGCGCTCTGTTTGAAAACTCAAAAAAATATTTTCTGCTGAATGACGAATTTAAATCTATTTCAGGGTTGCCACCAAAATTTTATTTTTTTTTTCCCCTTATTTTCAGATTAAATTTGAACTTTTTTCCTGACCCTAAAGAATATTCTGATTCACTCTAAAAATTATTAGACACTCCAAAATATGTTCTAATACATTTATTTACGAATTGCTTTCGAAAATATTAATAACTTTTATTTTTAAATAAATATTTAATTATTTAATATTTAATCATCATTTTCCACAGGAATTAAGACTTTCAAAAATTCCAAATTCAAACCTTTTAAAATTCAACAACTTATTAGAACTTATTACTTATTAGAAAACGTGAAGAAATCGATCACTCCGAGTCTTCGACTCGGAGTAATCAATTTCTTCATGTTTTCTAATAACAATATTCAATTTTACAAAATTTCGATTCATTGGTAATTCTTCCTTTAAATATAATTATTGAAATTAAAAACTAGAAATAATTTTAAAAGAATTGGAATTAAATTTTTTCAAAAAAATTAATTCTACAGATTGTTAGTTAAAATTGTGAAAAATTCAGATTTTCAAAGATTTTAATTTATAACCTTTCCAAAATTCAATTATTTCTTAAAATTCGCACAATAATGCTTTTCATAATCAATTATTATCTAAAATTTTAACTGAAAATCATTTTTTTAAAAATTGTTATTAAAAAATTCGACAAGAATTCAATTATTTAAATACAAAAATAAATATAATTTATTGAAAATTCAATTCTCATAAAGAATGTTATGAACAAATTTTTAAATAATTGAAATTCTGCGATAAGTTTTATTATTTATGAAAATAATTAATCGAATTCCTAAAAAGAAATTTATTATTTATGAAAATAATTGATTCCCTGTAAAAAATTTGTTAATTATAAAAATAATAGGAATTATTGTAAAGAAATTTATAAAAAATTTGTAAATAATTGAATTTCTAAATATTTCCATGGAATTTTATTAACATTTTTTAAAAATAATTGAATTTTTTTGACAAATTTTAATATAATTGTATTAAAAATAATTGAAATTCTGCGATAAGTTTTATTATTTATGAAAATAATTGATCGAATTTCTAAAAAGAAATTTATTATTTACGAAAATAATTGAATTCTTCCTAAAAAGAAAGTTATTATTTATGATTGAATTTTTTGACAAATTTTAATAAAATTTGTATGAATAATTACATTTTTCGAGGAATTCAACCAAAATTGTATTAGAAAAATAATTAAAATTCTTCGATAAGTGTTGTTATTTATGAAAATAAAAAAATCCTTGTTAAAAATTTTAATACTTATGAAAATAATTGAATTTTTGCAAAATTTATATTATTTATGAAAATAATTAAATGTTTCCGTAGAATTTTATCAAAATGTTTTTAAATAATTAAATTCTTTTGGAATTTTTATTTTAAAAAATAGTAGTTATTAAAAATCATTGAATTCAGGAAAATTATTAAAAATAATTGAAATTTTGACAAGAATTTTATTAAATTTTTTTGAAAATAATTGAACTTCGGAGAAGAATTTTATTATTTATAAAAATAATTGAAATTCATCAATTAAATTTAAATTAAAAAATAAAAACTTGAAATAATTTTTTAAAAAAATTTTAATTTACAAGGATTATAATTTGAAACTTTTTTGAAATTCAAGTATTTCCATTATAATTTATTCATGTCAAAATGCTTTTAATATTAAATGTTATTTAAAATTAGGACTGAAATTCATTTTTAAATCAATTTGCATGAGAAATTTTACAAGAATTCAATTATTTAATTACAAAAATAAGTAATTTATTGAATTATTGAATTTTGTCTTAAAATTCAATTTCCATAAAGGATTTTATCAACAAATTTTTAAATAATTGAAACATTGAATTTTTCGACGAATTTTAATAAAATTTTTAAGAATAATTACATTCTTCAAGGAATTCGAATAAAATTGTATTAAAATTTACATTCTGCTATGAATTTTATTATTTATAGAAAAATAATTGAATTTCTAAAAAAAATTTTATTATTTTTGAAAATAATTGAATCTCTGTAAAAAAATATGCAAATAATTATTGGATTTCTGTGGAATTTTTATTATTTATGAAAATAAATAAATGTTTTGAGTAGAATTTTATTAAAAATTTTTTTAAATAATGGAATTTTTTTAAAAAATTTTATTTAAATAGTAGATATTGAAAATCATTGAATTGAGGAAAATTTTTGAAAACAATCTAAATTTTGACAAGAATTTTATTAAACTTTTGAAAATAATTGAATTTTGGAAAAGAATTTTATTATTATTTACAAAGATAATTGAAAGTTTGAGGAGAATTTAAAAAAATTTTTGAACATAATTGAATTTTTGAGAAAATTTTTATTACTTTTGAAACTAATTGAATTTCTGCAATTACTTGTAACATATCTAAAATTCAATTTTTTTCTAGTATTTTTAACTAAAATTCTATAAATGCATTATTTTTAATAACTAATTAAATATTAAAAATTTTAACTAATTTCAGAAGAATAGAATAGAAATTATTATTAGAATTCGTGATAATTTCATAGTTTATGAGACAAACAAAAAAAATTTTTAATTTTGTAATGAATTCTAAAAATTTAATTTTTTCCAGTACTTTTAATAAAAATCCCTGACTTTTCCCCGATTTCCATGATCTGAGGCAACCCTGTATTTACTCAATTAAAACAAAAATTCCCTATTTTAGAAAAGTTATTTTATTTCCCCCCACTGAAATACCATTTTTATTAAAACAAACTATTTTTACTTTGAAATCACCCGCTATTGTTGGCCAATCACAATTCAGCAACAACGCATGCGCCGAGTTGGCTATCCTGCCACTCAAGTTCTATTTTTTTTTCAAATTTTTTCACCACTTCCATTAATCTCTATGACGTTTATCTACATTCTGTCAATTTAATATTTCTACACTAAATACGTGAGCATTTCTTCGTATTCTATTTGTTGTGATTAAATAATTACTCAAATAAACGTAATATTTGAAGCAACCCGTGTCAACTGACTAATCAATAAAAAATAAATCCATAATATTTCGAATTACATCATAAAAAAAAGTACTGAATACTTTTTTAATTCCTAATTATCGAGTGTAAAAGATGAGATAAAAATCAGATAAATATTTGAAAAAAAAAATTAAATATCAGTAGTGTGACATTTGACAGATGTTATCAAAGATAATCTGATAAAAAAAAGTATGCTGAATTTTTGTACAGAAATGAAAAAAAATAGTAAAGAATATTTTTTGCAGTATAAAAGTAAAATTGAAAAAGCTCCTGTTTTTCAACTTGTTTCTAACAAAACAGACAAATAACTCCTGCGAAGTAAATTATAGGATTGCATGAGTGGCAAAATTTATCTACAGTACAAACAGTGGCGCCTTCGCGGCTGATCACGTGACTGTTTCACACGAGTCGTAAAACCTCTCGAAAAGTGTCACGTTGTCACGTGGACAGTCGAGAGATCCCAAACAGAATATCACGTTTATAGAGAGAAGGCAAAGGACAGAGAGAAAACGACTTGGAGGAAAAACTCGAACCAATGTAATTTTCCGCTTCAAATAAAATTCTCACAACAGTGTAAAAATATACAATTTTTATCATGAAAAATAAAGAAAAAATAAGAGAAATAATTATTTTGTATCGATTTTTGTATTATTAAAAGAAAATTTCGAAACTTTGTCATGAATTAAAATGCCCTTCAAACAATATTGCATTTGATCACGAGTATTATTGATTCGTTGAATTCTCGAATCTACCATGTTGGCTTTCCTAGCAATGAAATTTTCTAATCAAGTAACGAGGCGAAAATGCAATTTTCACAGCCAAGAATATATACATATATATTGAATTATTTTCGTGAGCGCTACTCGAGAAAGTTTTATAAGTAGCTCTAAATTATTCGTTTAATTATTCCTGACAGAAAATAAGTGAGATAGATGTTAAATTGTAAATCCCTCCATTCTCTATTATAATGTCTGAAAAGCTCGATTGTGAGTGAACAGAAGTCACTGTTGGGAAATGGAATATTGCATTTATCAACATGATACACGTTTTGAAGGCATATTCGCTGTTCGCAGAGCAGAGAGTGTTGTACAGTGTATAACCGACCAACACACAGCTTGACAGCATGGCAGCACATATCCACACAGCGAAATGTGCCAAACCGAATATAGCCGAAGGAGCGAGCGAAAGGTCAAGGAGTGGGGAGAAGCCGTCAACTTTATCCCCACTCTTCCAATTGAAAAGAATCGCGCGCAACTGCTTCGCTCATGCACAAAATACAGAGCTGGCTACAGGAATATTTGTGCCCTAGGTGAAACATTGATTCCCAACCTTGCTGCTTATATTTTTCATATAGCAAGAGAGAGAGAGAGGAGTAAAAAAATATTCCTCAACCCCACCACCACCACACAGCAAAAAAAAAAGCATTTCATTAATCAAACAAACATGTAACTGAATTTGAATAGACGGAAAAAAAAGTCTAACGTTTAGAGGCAAAAACATTATATTCCGTCGGATCGATACAATATTTTGTTTTTGAATTTCCAACGCAAATAATATCAAACAAAACTAAAAAGAAACTTTCAATTACTTTTTTTTCAAATACTTTTCCATACCAAATTCAATTACAAAACAAATTTCCAAAAAAAAACTTTCCGAGAATTTCAAATATTTTTTAATTCCAGTTTGAATAGAAATAATATTCCAGCCCTCAAATTTATTAATAGAGAAAAATAATACTAAAAATATAAAAATAAAAGAGGTAAATTAAATTTCTTCGAAAAGAGAAAATTCTTTTTCATTTATATTATTCATTTGAACTGTTATAAAATTTTCAAATCAATTAATTAATATTTCAGAGATGAAAAGGGTATTTTAAGTTCATCACTTTTTTCAAATGAAAATTTGTACAAAAAAGTACAAAAAATTTACAGAAAATATATAATTTTAGAAACAATTATCAATTGTTGTACTTCAATTTATTTTATTTGTATTCAAATTAGTGGAAAAATATACAAAAAAAAATGATAAATTTCAATAGTGTAAAAAATGACTAATCTCTTTGCTCCTACACTAAAAAATTTTTTATTTTTTATTTAAATAATCGATTACTTGACTATTAAATAAATATTTACTTGAATAAATATTTTTGTTAACCAAACAATTTTTTGTATTATCAATGCAAACAGAATATAATGTTTAGATTAAAATAAAAATTATTCACTTAAAACAAATATTTATTTATTTTATTTATTAGGTACATAAATATTTAAATTATAGAAATTATATTTTTAAATGAAATGAAATTATATTTTTTACAGTTCAAGTAAGAAAAATAAAAATATGTTTTGAAAATGTTTTGAACGTTCAAATGTATCACAATATTTTTGTTACTACTTTTAATTTATATTTTATTAAAAAATAATGTTATTGTTTATATTAAAAAAAATTAATTATTAACTGTAAGTAAATGTTGAATTATCAGGGTTTTAAAAAAAAACCAAATTCAAAATTCCGGGTTTTCCAAGGTCTTTGAAGTTAGCGTCGACATTGTTTTCTTTTTGCGAAATAAAAAAAAAAAAGAATTTTAAGGATTTTAAGGATTTTTTCAAAGATTTTATTATTAAATATTTGAATGCAAAGTTTTAAAATTCTATGTAAATAAAAGCAGTAAAATAATTAGTGCGGTTTCAATATTAAAAGCTAAGAAAAATAGATAAGCGTCGACGCTAACTTCAGGATACTGAAATCGTACGAATTTTACTACTTTTATTAACAAGAATTTTATAACTTTGCATTCAAATATTTAAATGATTGTTTTCTCTTCATTAAAAAGTATTTCTTAAATTTTGTAAAACCAAAAGTTATTCTTATTGAATACTTTAGATGTATGAAGATTTAAATATCATTAATTTGCACTGAAAGTTATTTTCGTTTACATATTTTTATTTTTAAATTAGCAAACATAACCTAAAATTTTTTCTCGCTTCAGGTCCCTAAGGAGAATTTCTGGTGCAGAATTGGTAAAAAAACACACTTTTTTAAACTCTTATTGTAAATAATATAGTTATTGCAAAAATTCCTTTCGGATATTATTAAATACTAAAAGAAGAGAATTAAAAAAATTGTTTATGAATTTTTATTTCATTTTTGCAAGTAAAGGCAAAAATTCTCTTCATAAGGGTTTTTTCTAGACAACAAACCTCGAAAAAAATTTTTTCAAATGTTTTACAATTTTTCATACGCATTTTTCTAAAAAAAATCGAAAAAATGCTGTTTTTGGGTCAATTTACCCCCGTAGAAAATAACAGACGGTAAAAATGTGAAATTGTGGCTTGTTTTCTATTTTTTTAGATAAAGAATCGAATGGTTTTTGGTTTCTTTAAAATCGATTTAGTAGATTTCAAGAAAAGTGTCTCCTTGTTTTCAAAAATGTGTTTTCGAGTAAAATGCTTTTAAACTTTTCGTATAATAATGTATTACAGTGAGTTAAGAAACGGCCATAAAAATTGCTATAACTTTTCTTCTTTTACACGTTTTTTTCAAAAATATTTTGGAACAGTAATTTTATGATACTAAAGAATATTTTAAAGCAAAAAAAGAAAAATCTATTTTTTAAATCTTTGACCAGATAAAGTTCCTTTAAATTAAAAAAAAAAATAAAAAATAATATACTCATTGAAAAGAATCATAAAAAGCACTATACAGCTAATAAAAATTAACATAATTAGTAAGCCCGTTAGTCTGTAAATAATTTATTGTTAAACTACGTCTAATTAAATTGACACGAAAAATTAAATTGATTTTGACCTGAAACCCTGTGTCATGAACTTTTCTCTATCTTTAGTTTTATACTTGAAATTAACGATAAAATTAAGATGAAAAAAAACCCCTCTACCTGACCTACATCTCAATATAAAATTTCACAAATAACCAAATGTATTCCAAATTAACCAATAATTAATTTTTGTTCTCATTTCAAATGTGTATATAAATAACTAATCAACTTTTCACTGAATTTCAATAATCTCGCAACATAATATATTTTTAAATCCAGAAATTCATAAATGTAAACTCATAAAAAGAATCTATTAATGTTCATTAATAATAAAAACGAGGGGGAAATCCTATTAGTTTTCACTTTAATGAATATTGAAACTTTTTCAAAGTATTCTCCTCTCAAAGGCGATAAAAAAAGGAAAAAAAGAAAGAAAAAAAGTTTTAAGAACGTTGCAGAATTTTCAAATAGATATACTAATAGATGCTGAAGGAGCTTAGACATTTGTCAATATATATGTATTCAAAAATCAATTACTTTTTAAAGTGTTATTTGAAAAAATTCTACATTCAAGGTGAAAATATTTAGCGTTTAGCAAATAAAAGTTTTTAGAAAATTTTTTGAAAAAGAATTTTCAAAAGAGGAAAGCCTCACAAAGTGTAGTGGAGAAAATAGTATATTTTTTCAATAAAGAAAATCGTAATTTTCTTTGAAGAATTTATTATTTGAATTTTAGAAAACAAAATTTTAACACAAATATAATTATTTCGATGCAATAAAAATTTTTTTTAAAAAAGAAAAAAATTTAAAAAAAAACTATGAGAGACGAAATTAATTTAACATCTGAAACTTTGGAGTAATAATAAACGAGCACTGTATAGAGGCTTAAATGTTCGCCAGGATACAAAAATCGATAACGGTAGAGCGTACATTCAAAAATCCCTCTTCTATTTCCAAATTTCCTAATCAAATATTAAATAATTAATTTAATTTCCCCTAATTTTGCTTTACTTAGAAATTTAATATTAAATTATCGCTAAATTAATTTTTAATTTTAGGACCGAAAAAATTCTCATTATGATTTTTAATAAAGAAATAATTTAATTTTCAAAATTTTTCTAGAAAATAGTAATTTTTTCCACGATTATTTAAATATTTACTCATACTTACTGTAATTTTTATGAATTTTTGGAAAAAATTCCTATTCTTTTTAAATTAAGGGGGGGGTCCAGATATATTAACAACTATTTATGAAGATTTATTTAATAGAAATTGACATTATTTTTATTGCAATTTTCTGCGAAGGAATTCAAAATGTTCATAAAATAAAATTAGTCAAAAAAAATCTGTTTAAAAAATAATTTTTGTTTTTGAAAAAAATAGAATTTTTTAAAGTCCATACGTAATTTTCTTTTTTTAAAAATGTGTTTTTATTTATATTTAAGAAAATTAGAGACTTAATTTTTATATTTACTATTTTTTAAGCATTTTTTGTTTTTAAAGTTAGCGTTGGCGCTTAGCGACAAAAACTATTATTTTCGGTTTTCAAAGATGAAAATGTAATTAATTTTTATTTTTCCATTTACCTGGAGAGTTAAAAAAATAGGTTGGACATAAAATAAGTTTGATGGTTTTTTTCTTGAAAATTTATTTTGAAACAAAAATTTTAAAACTCGTAAATTTTCAAAATTTTAGGTTTCCAATTTTTGTGGCCATAAAATAAAATGCGTATTAAATTAATGGAAACATGTTTTAATACTTTTTATGGCCATAAATATTGAGAACCTGAAATTTTGAAAATTTATACAAGTTTTTAATAATTTCATTTAAAAACAATTTTTAAAAAATCAAAATATTTTATGTTACTTTTTAAATAGTAATATAACTATACATTTTTAAAAGAAAAATCATTTTTTTTCTAAAAAGAATGCTACAATAATACTAAAAATAAAAATTTTGAATCACCAAATGTTTTTTAATGTAAAAACACATTTTTCAAACAAATGAAGTTTAGGTTTTAAGAAGTATTATTTAAAAAGAAAATTAACAATTAAAATTAATATTGTCTATTTTTGAAATCAATTTTAATATACTCGAAAATATAAGCCGAACTCTTTTAAATAACAAAACAGTTTTAAAAAAAAGTGTTTTAAATTGTGTAATCTCAAACTATTTAAAATCAATAAAAAAAAGAAGACTTTTATTATGATGAAAAGGTAGGAATAAAATATTCGAAAAATAATTCTATAGTATCAATTTTCAGAAGTATAAAAACTATAAAACTGGGGAAAACCGATTCGACAGTAAATATAAATCCCGAGTACAATAAAAAAAGAACTCTAAATATTCAATTCAATAAAACTATCTAGAAAACAATTTTTCCAATATTTAAAATTCCTTTCCCAAATATTTCCTCATTCATATTTAATATCGAAAAATTCAAAATTTCCCTTTAAAAATTCACACCCTTAATTCTCCGACAATTTCCCTCTATTAATCCCCACCATATAATTCAACCCTCGACGCTTCAACATCGTTGAAAACTTGAAAAAAAAATATGAAAAAGTTAAGTGCTCCGTTATTAATTGGAAAAAAAATGTGAAAAGAAATGAGAAAATTTCTTTTTTTTTTCGAGAAAAACTGTTAGAAAAATATATATAAGTATATAGAATAAAGAATGGAGAAAGAGAGAGAGAGAGAAAAAAGTTAAGAGAAACTAGAGAATCGATCGGAAATCTGAAGCGTTGAAAAACTGGAAATTCAGCTAGATTTTCTCTCTCTCCGTCAACGAGTATATAAGCGAGGAAAATATTTTTGGAACCCCTTTTATATATATCGGGGACTCCTCCAGTTTGGTACGCTTGCGCCGGCCCTTAATCCGGCCATGACGGTACCAACGTTGCCTGCCATGCCTCTCTTTACTCGCACACAAGCCAACAACAACTCTAACCTGTCCATGCGCCCATGTGCAATGAGCGCGCACCAATGGCAAGGGGAGCGTGGAGAGGCAGGGGAGAGGGGGGTGCACGCTAATATCTGGGGCTCCGGCGGCCGCGCGACTCGCCCCCTAATCGAACATGTCGCCTTTCCCCTACCGTCCCTCCCGCACCACACCATCTCTTTCTCTCTTTTTTTCCCTCCTTCTCTCTCTCCCACAACCACTCCTTTCTCGTCCGATCAAAACCACCCCATTTCTTATTCTCTATTCTGTTTTCAACTTTCTATCCTTCTCTCTATTTTTATTTCGAAAATTTTCGAAAAATATTTCCCATTCTCTCTCTGTATAACTGAAAATAACACCGTATTTCGATTACCTCTCGTGCCACCCGTCAAAATTTTCAACACTCAACCAGAGTCACGAATTTTAACCAAAAAATTATTTCTATAATTGCAAATAAACATTTTTTTGCTTTATCCATAAATATGTTAATTCCCTTTAGCGAAAAAAAACAGAAGTTTTTCCTTGATCAATTTCCTTTTTATTTTATTTATTTATTTATTTGTTGGTTTTTTTTATTAATAATTTCGATTAATTTTTTAATAAAAATAAGCATTTTTCGAAAAGCAGTATTCAGAAATAGAAAGTCCGAGAATTGTAATGTTTGAAAATTGGAAAATACGGTTTTGAATGTAACATGTATTTGTTTTGCATTTTTAATTAGGCAATGTGACCACGCGGCTTTGGCTTTTATATATATATATATGCATTACATATACAATACGCGCTAACCTTACACACGTTTTAGGCGATTTTAGGTTAGGTCTCTGAGTCCAATACATAACAACGATTACCAATACCCAAGCACGATAAGAGATTGCATATGTGTTTGAGAAACACAATCGTTTCCGCCACTACTTGTTACTTGTTGGTATATCTAACCCGTGACAAGGAAACGCAATTCGTTTTTTTTCATGTTTTTCTTTTTCAAAATCACGTTTCGTAACTTTCAAAAAATATTATTTTTATTACACGTACACGAAATTCAATTGTTTCTCTTATTGGACATTTTTTTCAAATACTAGGTACTTTTGAACAAAATTTTTTATAACACAATTTTACTAATTTTGTTCTTATAATTTATTATTTGTTCCTAATTCAATTATCAAAAAAGTAATTTTTCTCTAAGTCAAAATTTTCATTTTAAGAAGAGACTTCAACTACATTTTTAACTATATCAAGAAAATGATTTAAATCTTTCATGAAATTAATTTTATAAATAAATTGTAGTCAGGATTATTCTTGTTGACATAATAGTGAAATATTTTTATTTTAAATTTCACGACATTTCGACACCAACGTTGGTGTTCTGTTCAGGTATTACATCTAATGAATATTTGTTGAAAAGTAAAAATTATTTTAAAATAAAAATAGAAAAAACATCACGGAGAAAAATATAAAGTAATATTTACTCCAAAAGTAGTAAAAATTACCAGAAATGCTTTACCGGGAATTTTTTACTATAAAAGTAGTAAAAGTTACTTTATATTTTTCTCCGTGATGCCTCTAACAAGAGGGACATGTTTTGTTATTTACATTTACATTATTTTAATTTAGTTTTCCAAATTCTCAAGTAAAACATGCGACAGTTTTTCATAAAAATTAATGAATTTGAAAATCCATCCGTAATTTTGTAGAAAATATATTTTTGTACACTGAGAGAAAATATATATTAAATTTTGTAAAAGTATTTTTCAATTTGAGGAAAAAGTACAACAAACCGAAATTTTGACATAGAAAATACTAAACAGTGAAAGAAATAATATGAAATTTAGTAGTTATATTAAAATTTAACCAAAATTCTTATATTTGATATAATTATAATAAATTTCACATAAGTTTTTTTTACAGTTTAGTATTTTTTATCCCAAAATTTCGCTTTGTCGCATTTTTTCTCTAAATTGTGAAATATTTTTACAAATTTCAATATAATTTTCTCTCCGTGTATTCACAAAAAAATTGCCGAATGAAAAAATGATTTTTATTATTTTTTAAGCAACTTAAAAAAAACTGTGTTTTTAGGTTAAAAATGCTAAAAAAATACCATTGTTCTTCACTTTTTTTCTATGGAAATTCACTTGTTTATTTTTCAAACTAATTTCAAATCATAATTTTATCACTATTTTTTTTGTATTTTATACTTTTTATTCAAAAAAATTATGATTTGAAATTATTTAGAAAAATAAACAAGTGAATTTCTAAATAAAAAAATTGAATAACAATGGTTAACAAACTTTTCTTATTGACAGAAAATTGTACCTAATTTTTATTCAAATGCAACTTTCAGTCGTTTTCAAAATTAAATTTTTCCCCTTTCCACAAAAACGAATTTAAAATTTAATTTGTCTTTTTCTTTTAATTTAGGAAATTATTTGGATTCATGATGGATATAGAGTAAAGTCTTCTTATTATTACTTCATGGAGTGAAGTTTCTGTTTTTGAATTGGAATCTATTCTAGACAATCTTTTACCAATTTTATGCAAAAAAAAATTCTTCACGAATTACGTAGATATTAAAAAATTTCCTCTACTTTCACAAATATTATATTTATTTTATTATTTGTGACGCTGTCCATTGAAAAGGACCTTACGTATGTCAAAAATTTATAGGTTATGTTCAGGAAAGTTTTTACTTGATTTAAAAGATTTAAAATTCATTTTTAATTATCTGAAGTCAAAAACAATTTGTATTAGCTATTTTGTATACTAAATAATTAATAAGAATTGTTTTTGAGTTGGGGTAATTAGAAATTAATCTTAAATCAAGCAAAAACTTTCCTGAACACAACCAACAATTTTTTGTCGCGTTAGGTTTCTTTCCTTGGAAAGCATCCGAAAAAACAAAATAAATTTAATAATAAGTAGTAAAAATATTCGAAATTTTTACGTAATTCGTGAAAAATTGTATTTTTTGATTATTATTAGTATTATTGTTATTATTATTATTTTTTTTCACTATTATAAATTAGAATTAACTTTTGAAAAATTTTCCGATAAATTTGTTTGTTAATTAAGGAAATGGCAAAGTAGATACGACTTTTCCATTAAAGTTCTACGTAAAAATCGCATCTACTTTGACATCCCTTTAATTTGAAATTATATAGTTCTTCTATTTTTATTTATTTCCAATGTTCGCTATTTTGAATTCGAAAGTTTCTTCCAACAATTTCTATTGTCAAAAAAAATTTCAATCTTTGTCTCTAAATAAATCGCGTTTGTTAATTATCAAAAATGATTCTTACCCCTGAATCAATTCCTTGAGTATTTGGAGTTGTTGATCGTTGCTGCATACTATGAAAATTCTGAAATAAAAAATAAAAACAAATTAGTTTTCAACACAAATTTATGTATTTCAATAACTATTTGTTTTTACTTATTTATTCGCCGAGTTTTTAATTTAATAACAAAAATAGAAATTTTCCAACAAGTTCTTTTTAATATCATCAATTTTGAGAGAACAAATTTTCTCTCAGAAAATAGAAAATAATTTCAAAAACAGAAAATTCTATTTATTAATTTTAAATAAAGTAAATTGAAATATAATAGTTTTGTTATATTTGAATGCATTTCTTTCAATTCTATTTAAAACTGTTATTCTAATTTTAACAAGATTAACAAACACATATAATATTAATTATAGTTTGCAAAAGTTTTTCATTTATGAAAATTTATTGAATGAAGAGAAAGGAAAAAAGAAACGAAACGAAATGAAATCATCAATGAATATAATGAATAAAACATATGTTTATAAATCATTAATCAGCGACAAAGCTTAAATATACAAAAATAAATTTTGCAATTAACGATTCTAAACTCCCTGAATTTTAAAAAGCATCCAATTTTTTCTTTTTTTTTTAAGCATCCTGATGAATAAAGCTTTAGAGTCAAAAGCCTTCGAATACAAAAGCGAACAAATTTAAAAGCCTTTGAATAGAAAAGACAAACAAATGTGTACTCTGCACACACAAAATTTTTATAACAGAATTTAGATTATACTGATTGTATCCGCATACTCGGTGTGTTAGTTTTAAATTATGCAAAAAAATTTTTTTTTAATTACATTTTATCAACAATTAATTTAAACAAATATAAAAATTATTAACTACTTCTATTCTGGAATAATTTCCATTGTTTTTTCTTTCTTATTGCTGTTTCGTAATTTTTGCAAATCGAATTTATTACTTTACATTTAAAATGCATAATAAAATACTCTCTAAATTTGAATTAGTAAAAATGTTTACTAATTTAAATTATACTGATTTTTTGCTTATGAATTAGTGAAATTTACTAATATATAGTAATTTCTACTAATTTATTAGCAAAATTTGCTGATTCATAAGCAAAAAGTCAGACACTAATTCAAATTAGTAAACATTTTTACTAATTCAAATTTAGAGAAAATATAATTTCACATAAATTATTAATATATAGTATAAAATTAAATAAATTTTGTTCTCCTATAACAATATTTTGAAAAAAGTTTTCTGATTTTCTTAATATTAAAAAATTTCAGTATAGATTGTATGAACTTAAATATATAGAAATAGTTATAATATTAACATTTAAAAGAATGTTAAATAATAATAATAATAATAATAATAATAATAATAATAATAACAATAATAATAACAATAATAACAATAATAATAATAATATAATATAAATAATAATAATAATATAAATAATAATAAAATATTATTCAAAAATATTGAAGTAATAATTCTAATAATAATATCTTTTTTGATTAAAATATTTTTATTCCTTTTCATCAAAAGAAACCCAAATGGGTAATTTCAATTTTTGTTTTAAATTAATCTCTTCAAAACAGAAAAAAAAAATTATTGACTTAAATTTTTTTCGATTTTAATAGTTTCCCTAAAGTTTTGAACGTTCGAATAAAAGACGATATTTTTTTAGTTCCTTTATTTAATTTGTATTAAAAAAAAAAAATTTTCTGTTATTAAAAAATTACTTTTTGAATAAGTAAATTGTTTGACTTTAAATATTCAAAATTTTTCCATTTTTTAACAATGAAAACAAAAGTTAGTCCAATTTCATTATTTCATTTTTTAAACGAAATAAAAAACTAAATTGCATTCTCTGAACAAGTTTTCAGAAGAAGTATTTTAAATTCTTTTTAATTTGACGGTAAAGTATTTAATTTTCAACATTTTAAACAATGTTACATTTAAATAAAATTTTCGTTATTAAAAAGCTCTTTAAATTTTAGGTTACGTTACACTCACATCGTTTTTTTAATTGATATAGAAATTGTAATTTTTGTTCAACGCTTAATTGTTCAAAATGCTAAAAAATCAAATTCTTTATCCTTCCAGTAAAACGAATTTAAAATTTAATTTGTCTTTTGATTTTAAATTTTGAAATTATGTCATTCGACAAACTTTTGTTCTAACCGTTCGTAATATTATTTATTCTTTTTCTCTTTTGTACAGTAAGTTTTAAAAATGTTTAAACAGAAAAACTATTTCTTTCACTTGAACGTTTAAAACTTTAGAAAACTTCTTTTTAAATTTTCAGAAGCTACTATATACTGTCAATGAGAAAAGTAAACTAAATATCCATTAAATCAATAAAATTATTCCTTTTTACTATTAAAGCATCTTTATTTATAAAGGAACATTTTTTAAGAAAAAAATTGAAAAATTCGTTTCTTTAAACGTCAAAAACTAGGAAGATACAATTTCATCATTTACAAAAATAAATTACTACAAAGAGAGAGAGAGTAAATTTTGTAAAAATATTTTACAATTTGAGTCAAAAATGCGACAAAGCGAAATTTTGATATAAAAAATGCTGAACATTAAAAAAATATACGTGAAATTTAGTACAGTTATATCAAATATGAAGAATACTTATTCAATATTAATATAACTTTACTAAATTTCACATCAGTTTTTTTTTAAAGTTTAGAATTTTTTATATCAAAAATTTTGCTTAGTCGCATTTTTTCCCTTAAATTTTGTAAAATACTTTTACAAAATTTAAGGGCATTTGGAACTTGTTAACTTCAATTGATACATGTATTACTATTCTCATCGGTTTTCTTTGAAAAATATGAAATTTTTGATAAAATTAAGGAAAATGTTATTTCAAACGTAAACGCATAGATCTCTGGACCAATTAATTCAAAAATTTGCTTTAAAATATTTTTTCGTTTCGTTTCTATTTTTCGTTAAATAAAAAGTTTGTTATTTTTCGAGAAGAAAATACAATCGAATAAAAATTAACATACAAAAAATTAAATAAATTTATATTTTTCCATTTAAACATTCATTTTTTTTAAATGTTTTAAATATCAATTGTATTCCATTGTCATTTCTCTTCGAAAATTGTCAAAAATAATTTATGTTTAAATAGAAAAATATATTTATTCAATTTTTCGAATGTTAATTGTTATTCCACTGCATTTTCTTCTCGAAAAATAAACTTTTTATTTAACGAAAAATAATATTTCAAAACAAATTTTTGAATTAATTGGACCAGAGGTCTGCGTTTAAGTTTGAAATAACATTTTCCTTAATTTTATCAAGATTAAGTTTATATTTTTTAAGGAAGAATCGGACGGACAGTCAAAACAAAAGTTAGTTTAATATCATAATTTCATCTTTTAACAGAAAAAGATAAATTTAATTTGGTGGAAGAGTTAATATTTTTATTTCCATTTTAAACAATTAAAAGTTACCTTCGAATAAAAATTACAATTCTTTGTCAATAAAGAAATATTTGTTAACTTTTAGGTTATGCAATCTAAATCGTTTCTTATTAACAGAAAATTGTAATTTTTATTCAAATTGTTTAAAGTATGAAAAATTAAATTCTTCACGCTTTCACCAAAACAATTTAAAAATTAAAGTCTCTTTTTCTTTTAAAATACGAAATTATGACATTGGATTAAATTTTGTTCCGATTGCTTGTCTGATTCTTTCTTGAGAAAACAGGTGGGAAAAGTAATACATGTATCAATTGAAGTTGGTTGGTTCCACATGCTCTTAATATTTATTCTCTCTCCGTGTACAATCTCAAGAAAAAAAAATACTTTCATACAATCGTTTAATGTTTGAAATAGTATTAAATTTTGAAGAGAAATTAACTTTCGAAGTATATTTTTTACATTATTTAAATACTTGAAAACTTAGTTTATAAAAAAAAACCTGCACTTCAATTTTTCATTCAAAGTAATGTAACTTTGTTTTTAAAAACGAAAACGAAAAAATATTGCGACGATTTATTTATTTTGGCATCAAATTCATGTTATTTTTGACCAATTGTTTTTTAAGTAACAATATTAGTTTTTTAAAATTCTAAGCTCACGAAAATTACAGATGAATTTGAAAAGAATTTCTTTTTTGATTTTTCGTTTTTAAAAAAGTTGCCTAGTTCATCCTCATTCAAAATTTTACCCAATTATCGATTTTTGGCATTATTGCGAATTTTCGCATTTTTTTTCTGTGAATATTGTAATTAAGTTGAAATTAGTTTTCGAATATTCGTTAAATTACTATCAGAAATGTAATAGTAAATTCGTACCTGTGGTTGACCAGTTGGTTGTGGCTGCGGCGACGCAGAAGGTGGCGGTGCTGGAGATTGTGAAAGAGCACGTTGTGGAGACTGACTGGATGGGTTGGTTTGATTTGTCGGTGGAGGTGGTGGATTTGGTGGTCCAGCTTGATTCCATCCTCGTTGATCTGAATATATACTTGACGGGTGTCCACCCTGGGTGTAGGAGTTGATCTACAAAAATTTATTTATTTAGTTTCTCTTTCGCAAAAAAAAGTGTATTTAATAAAAAAAAAAAAGAAAAAGTATTGTTACCTGGTGATGACCATAGGGCGAGTGTGGTCTCGCTGGCGAAGAGTAACGTTGAGAGTATGGTTGATATGGCATGGGAGTTGGAGAAGGACCTCCTGGTCCAGGGTGCAATCGTGGCGAACCCTGACAAAAAATAAAACAACATTAATCATCATGTATCAAAATAAAACCAATTTACCAATTTAGTCGAAATTTCTTTCATTTTTTTTTGCACTTGAATAAAATTACAAATTTAAATAAAAGAACTAAATAACTATTTAAATTTGTAATTAATTTATTAAAAAAATATATAAATTGCAAAGACTGTTTCTTATTTGCAAAATTGTCCAACTCTAAAATCTAAATTGTCAAGAATTTCATTATAAAAAAAAATAATAATAGAAATTTTCAATATAAATATTTTAGAGCGCTAATTGTTCAATTAAGCAATTAATTTCTCAATAAAGCAAGCGTTTATTGGTTATCGATATCTTTTTTTTCCAAGGATATTTTCATCTCTTTTCATTAAAAACATTAAAACAAGTCTTTTCATTTTTCTTCTTTCTAATGAATTTTCTTTGAAAAACAATAAATTTTCATATCCTCGCAATATTTACGATTAAAAATCAATTATTTTCCATTTAGACGAAATGTCAAACGAATAGTTAACAAATTAAGTAATTTTCAAAGTTTGCCAAAGCAGCATAATCAATATTCAAAGGAATTGTTTTAAGGTTAGGTTGACTCACACACATTTAAAAAAAATAGAAACAACGAATTCTCTTTTTGTGCAATTTAGCAATTTTTTTTCAAAAAAAAGAGAAATTGAGAGTAAAAAATCGCTTTTATTTTTTAGTCAAATTATTTGTGGAGAAAAAAAAATAGAATATTGACCCGAAATATATTTTCCCTATAGAATTTTTTTTACTGAATAATGATACACAAGTTTTAAACGTTCAAATTTAATTTGAGTTAGAAATAAATAAATTTCATTCATTTGAACGTTCAAAACTTTAGGACCATACTGAATATTAAGGAAGAATCCGACAAACAATCGGAACAAAAGTTAGTCCATTGTCATGATTTCGTATTTTTAAAAAAAGTGAAAAAAAATTTTCAATTTCTTTTGGTAGAAGCGTAAGAAATTTAATTTTCTACATTTTGAAGTTATATTTGACTAAAAATTATAATTTTTTGTCAATAATAAATCATTTAAGTAACATAACCTAAAATTTCACAAATTTTTTTATTGACAGAAAATTGTAACTTTTATTCAAACGCAACTTTTAATCGTTTTAAATATTCAAAATTAAATTCTTCGCCTTTCTACCACGAGGAATTGAAAATTTAATTTGTCTTTTTCTTTTAAATTACGAAATCATGACATTGGAGTAACTTTTGATTTGACTGTCCGTCAGATTCTTCCCTAAATGAAATATTAAAATATTACAAAAAATAATAAACAATAAATTGTTAATATTAAAAAAATATAATATTGAGTAAAAAA
This sequence comes from Leptopilina syphax, assembly GCA_032872505.1. Taxonomy (NCBI): domain Eukaryota; kingdom Metazoa; phylum Arthropoda; class Insecta; order Hymenoptera; family Figitidae; genus Leptopilina; species Leptopilina syphax. The sequence continues at coordinate 45,159,285 of CM065470.1, read as the reverse complement.
GTAATTTAATAATTTAATGAAAACATAATTTAACGATTCAAACAAATGGAGAGAAAAGATAACTAAATTTAATTGTTGAGTAATATTATTAAAAAAAAGAAAATTTATACTAGATATTTGATTGTCATTTCTTTCTTCGTGTAATTTTTCAACTCTCAAGTGAATTGTTAAGGAAGAATTTGACGGACAGTCAAATCAAAAGTTACTCCAATGTCATAATTTCGTAATTTAAAAGAAAAACACAAATTAAATTTTAAATTCGTCTTGGTGGAAAGGCGAAAAATTTAATTTTGAATATTTAAAATGATTAAAAGTTACATTTGATCAAAAATTACAATTTTGTCATTAAGAAACATTTGTTAAATTTTAGGTTATGTTACTTAAATCATTTTTTTGGCAAAAAATTATAATTTTTAGTCAAATATAACTTTAAAATGTAGTAAATTAAATTCCTTTCGCTTCTACCAAAAGGAGTTTACAATTTAATTTGACTTTTTTTTTAAATACGAAATTATGACATTGGACTAACTTTTGTTCCGATTGTTTGGGAGATTCTCCCTTAAATGAAATATTAACATATTACAAAAAATAATAAACAATAAATGTTAATATTACAAAAATATTATGTTGAGTAAAGAAGTAATTTGATAATCTAATGAAAATGATTCAAACAAATGCAGACAAAAGACAAAATTTGTCTTTTTAATATTATACTCAACAATTAAAATTAAATTGTTGAGTATAATATTATTAAAAAAAACGAAATTTATACTGGATAATTTTAATAATTATAAGCAATAATAAATAGTAATTAATAATAATAATTAGAATCGAATCCTGGTTGTCATTTCTTTCTTCGTGTAATTGTTTAACTCTCAAGCGAATTGTTAATGCTTTGCATATAATTTTTAATGCTCACATAGCTAATTTTTAGTTTATTTTATTATTATGTTGATTCTTTTATTGTATTCATTTTATTATTGATAGTCTTGTGCGTAACCTCTTCTTGTAAAATAGAGTATTTAATAAACAAGTAAAATAAACAAATAAATAAAGAAAATTAATTAATTAATTAAAATAAATAAATAAAAAAATAAAAATAATAAGAATAGTAATTAATTTAAATTGAAAAAATCTGAAAAAGAAACGTAAGATTTATTCTTGTACTATTTTGATGAACTTTATTGAACTATTTTAATAAACAATTAGACAACCATCATTCTTGTAAACAATCACAATTTAATTTTAATTCGAATTGTAATTTGAGCACAAAATAATAGAAATAGAAAAAAATAGAAAACTAAAAAACTAATTAAATTGAAATTCTATTAATTTTTAGTAAATGATTTTGATTTCAAAACTAATTAAAAATTTTCTTTTTCGAAAATAAATTTTTTCTAATTATTCACTAAAAAAAGCATTTCTCAATAACTTTCAATTTTAGTTTAAAATAAACCGCGTCAATAATTCCATTAAATATTTCTATTGAAGCGTATCATTGTTTTTCGAAAACTTTCTCCTACTTTTTGCCTTTTTACATTTTTTAACGAAAAAATTATTTACATCTTGGAAACACACAACAATGATGGGATAATAATGACAATAACAAAGAAGTGAATGGTAAAAATGGGAAAAAATAGAAAAAAGGAAGAGCAAATGTTGACTTTGAGAATATACAGAAAAAAAATGATTTTTCTTGTACTTTGTTAATATTATCAATGAAATGAAGGAACTTTGATTATTATAAATAAATAAATATGAAGAGAAGGATGTTGAGGGGGAGATTTGGAGTGAATTGAGAAATAATTACCGTTTGCGGAGGTCGTTGTCCAGGTTGAGGATAAACAGGAGGAACGACGGGGGGTCGCTGCATGGGCCAGGGCTGCTGATAGGACTCGGGTCCGATTCCGGGGTAGTTGGAGTGAAACCGATGCATGGGGCTGGACGCCTGGAGCAGCTGATTAAGCGTAGGGGTTGGGCCCGTGGCCTGGGAGATACTCTGGCCCGAGAGGAACCTGGGCTGTCCGGGAAAGGCTCCGGGGCCGGCGCCAATGTGAGCGAGTCTCGGCTCTATCTTGTAGTGCTCCTCCATCTCGCTCTGATGATGAACAACACCACCTCGCTCGGGCTCACTGGGCATTTGCTTGCCGGGATAGTCGGCGTGTTGTTTCGAGAACTCGTTGCTCTTGTTTGATGCATACTCGTCGGAGTAGTCGCGATTGGGCGCAAAGGGATGATTCGCCGGATGGCCAGGACCAGAGGCGTCGTTGACGGACTGCTGCTGGTCCTGGGGGTTGTTCTGTTGGGGTTCGCGGGGAGATTTGACCTCGGCGGCGGTGTGTCCGCCAATGTCCTCACGGTATTGACTCATCTCGAAACCTGAGTCCGCGCGCTTCACATAGTTCAGCAGCTGGGCCGCGCCCCGGGTGGCTGCTTTATCGGCCGGCTCCTGATCCAGCTGCTGTTTCGCACTAGCACTTGAACTATTCGCAATGACTTGGGGACGTTTTTGAATGCATTTCACGGACTCACTCAAATTCACATCGTTTTGTTGGCTCTCGGCTTGTGTCGCAGCCATGTTCTTTCACGGAGCCATCCTTTCGTAAGTTGGCCAATCGCGGCGGTGCCTACCGCGCGTACAGTGCGTGCACCGATCCAAATACCTTGATTGGTCCAAACAAACGATTTAACACAATTTCTGTCCACCACATTATTCATTAAGAACGTAGGAAGACCAAATGTAACTTGACCGACGGTAATTTTTCACATTTTTTCGAGCAGAAACGATAATATTAACTTTAAACAGGGACGTCAAAGTAGCGTCGCATAATGTACGCCATCTTGTGGTCGCGGATATTAACCTCGAATTACGCAAGTTCACGAGATGGGCGACTCGAGGGAAAAAAGCCTCACGTGCGAACGAAGCGCGATCTATTGTTGCGGATCTCAAGCGGAAAATTGGAAAAAAAGACGAAATTCCTTTATGCGATTGGTAGAACAACTGATATATTATAGACATGTTCCCTTCAGCCAATTAAATTTATCAATCTTGACAGAATGCTCAAAATTCTTTTGTTACAAATTTTCAAAAAATTCGCTTTCCTTTTTTTCAATAAACAATTATTCGTCGCAACAATGAATAATTTATCTAAACTATCATCTTGACAGGAATTTATTTTTATTTATACAAATTTTAATTCAATTACGACGATATAATTATTATAATTACCATCATTACAAACACAACTATTTTTTACTTTAATTTTGTGTTTCACATTCCGTCAAGAGCATAATTTGTTTGCAAAAGAAAACCTTCTTCAGCTAGAATATTTCCTACTGACTATTGAATCTTTTTTTATAAATATATATACGTCTATAGAAAAGCAAGGAGAACAAAAAGAGAAATCGCAAGGCTAACTAATTTACGGTTAGGATTTATTTGACCAATAAGACACTGTAAAAAATCGCTCGCCTCTGGTTGGCTGAATATTAGTTTTTCATGCAACTACGCCCTTAAGTTTATGAAATTTCCGCGATGGCGCCACTCGCAGCGGGAAAATTCAAATTTACAAAATGGTCTGTATAGAAATTATCGATAATAAAAAAAAAATTTTATTTTATTTTTCCCCGATTTCAAGACAAAATTTTGCCTTTTTCTTGATATTAAGGGCATCCGGGAAAAAATACTGGTTTCGTGATAGACGTCTCATTTAAAAAGAAAAGAATATTTTGAGTCGGGATTTTTTGGTAAATATAGAGAAATGCTCTGGGACCAGCGGTCCTCTCGGAATTTAGAGAAATTTTAAAAAATAATTATTGAAAAAAATTGTTTAAATATACGGAAAAAGGGGGTTTTTCACGGTTCAGTATAGACGTCTCATTTTGAGAGGATAAAATATTTCGGGTTCATATTTGGAGGGGTGCTAGAGGAAGGCTCTCCGAGGAGCGGTCCTCTCCGTTTTTGCAATAATTTTGCGAGGAAATTATTTTATTAACGATTGAAAGTGGAGTAATTTGAGGTTAATACATTTCCCTCAGTTCAACCCGCGACCACTTCCGAGAATTGGCGCCACCTCCTTGACCACTGACACATAGATCCACTTGTCTGTGTGCTCGCCGCCATATTGTCTCTCACTTTCGCCAAAAATCCAACTTTTGTAATTTCGTTTTTCAATATTTATTTCAAAAATTACTTGCAATTTTCGAGAATATTCTTTACAATCATGAATTCCCCTAATTATCATGATAAATCCGAACTAAATATCTCTAATTATTTAGGAGTGAGACGACACGCGGGAAAACACTTTTTGGGCTCGATTTTTCCCGGATGCCCTTAAGGAATATTCTAATTTACTCTATTTATTTATTTAAATTAATTTTTTTTTAAATAATTGAATTTTGTAAAAGAATATTATTACATAAGTATAAAGATAATTGAAATTTTGACAAAAATTTTTAACATTATTTAATTTTTGCGAATAATTTGATTACTTTTGAAAATAATTGAATTTCTGCAATTATTTGTAACTTCTATAAAAATTAAATTTTTTTATTGTTTTTAACTACAATTCTTCTATAAATCCATTATTTTTAATAATTTTTGAAAAAGTTTTTTGAGAATTTTTAAATCCATTTTTGTATACAATTCAATTTTACGAAATTTTGATTATTAGGAAATTCTACAATGAAATATATTTAGAAAATAAAAACTTCAAATAGTTTAAAAAAATAAATTCAATTCAAGTTTTTCAAAAAACTTAATTCTACAGAATTATATTGTTAGTTAAAAGTATGAAAAATTCAAACTTTAAAAAATTTTAATATCAAACTTTTTCAAAATTAAATTATTTATAAACATTCTTAATATAATGCTTTTAATATTCAATTATTATCTAAAATTTTAACTAAAATTAATTTTTAAAACAATTTTTATTAGAATTCAATTATTTAAATACAAAAATAAAATAATAATTTTTTTAATAATTGAACTTTTTTTAACATTGAATTCTCATAAAAAAAATATTATCAACAAATATTCAAATAATTGAATTCTTTCGACGAATTTTAATAAAATTGATTTACAAATAATCGAAATTCTTCGAAAAATTGTATTATTTATGAAAATAATTTAATTATTGCGAAAAATTTTGTACAAAATTTGTAAATAATTGAATTTTTGTGAAATTTTTATTATTTATGAAAATAATTAAATGTTTGGATAAAATTTTATAAAATTTTTTTTAAATAATTGAATTTTGGAAAAGAATTTTATTATTTATAAAAGTAATTGAAATTTTGACAAGAATATTTAGAAAATAAAAACTTTAAACAATTTAAAAAAAATCAATTCAGCTTTTTCAAAAAAATTAATTTGCATAGAATTGTTAGTTGACATTATGAAAAATTCCGATTTTTGAAGACTTTAATTTAAAACCTTTTCAAAATTCAATTATTTATAAAAATTCTTAATAAAATGCTTTTAATACTCAATTATTGTCTAAAATTTTAACTGAAATTAATTTTTAAATCAATTTTTATTAGAATTCAATTATTTAAATACAAACATAAATAATTTATTGAACAATTGAATTTTTTTTAAAATCGAATTCTCATAAAGAATTTTATCAACAAATTTGTAAATAATTGAATTCTTTTAAAATTGTGCTAAAAATAATTTTATTTCTGCGATGATTTTATTAGATATTTATGAAATTAATTAAATTCCTTAAAAAAATTTTAAATTAAAATTAAATTAAAAAAAAATAAAAAAATTTTAAATTTAAATTAATTTAATTTTTTTTAAATTTTTAAATTTTTAATTAAAATTTTATGACAGTTTTATGAAGCAAACAGAAAAGATACCAAAATTCAAAATTTTCTTATAAATTCTAAATAATTTAATTTTTTCCATTACTTTTTATAAAAATCCCTGACTGACATTTAATAGTTCATAATTAAAATTAAAAATAATTTTCTCCACGTGAAATGAAATGCCCTTTTAGTATCATTACGATATACACTCATTAACTTTTATTCTTTGAAATCTATTTACAATAATAATTATTACATTATTATTCTTAGCATTACATTTATCACGCATGACCAGAAATATTTATTGCTTAAAAAAAACTCACGTGTTTTGTTGCTAAAAAGGAGTTGAAAACGGCAAGACTCCTTTAAATTACAAACTATAAATAATTAACTCTCCTCTCCTGACTTGTAATGTCCTCTTTCTATTTTTTTTAAATCTTAATCAGTAAAGTCATAAATTTAAATTTTTTTGATTTTAACGGAGTTGGACTCGATTTATTATTTAATTATTAATATTTATATTATTATCTTCTCAAGAGTTTAAATATTTATTAATTCATTATTTTCACCTCTCACGAATTTTATTAAATTAAATTATTCTCTCCTCTGTCAAATTTAAATAGTTTATTAAATTATTCTATCAATTAGATAATATTTTACTGATTTTTTTTTATATTTTTTTTCAGCTATTATGCAAGAAAAAGTTTATTATAAAAAGGAAATATTCGTCACTTTTTTTTTTTGACTGAGTTGAAAAAATTTTTCTTTTTTGGCTCGAGTGTAAAAATACCTCCGCTATTATTTTATTTTTTTTTTTTTGTAATTAATTTTTATTCCCTTTACGTGATATTTCATTCGTGTAAAGTGCAGTCTCATCGTGTTGCCCATCGAAAAAGAAAAGACTTGCCATCGCTTAAATATCGAGTCGAATTATTTTAATAATGCGATTCGGCGTTTAATTTGCCACTGTAGATTTTTATAAAATATACATATTTCTTTTGTTTTTTGTTCTAGATAACATAAATGCAAACAAATGCAACTATACATGGGGCGTAAAATTCTTTCGTCATTCATTTTTCCTTTTTTAAATATATCAAAATAGTACTAGTAAGAGAGAAATTAAATTTACATTTACAAAACTGAATTCAATTAAAAATGTGAAAATAAATTTTTTAATTAATCGTAGTATCTACAAATTGTTGTTCTATTTTTTTTCTAAAATAGAAATAAATTAAAGCAATTAAGCGAATATAAATTTTTTGTTTTAATTTGTCGGATTGTCATGCATTTTACATGTATATATATAACAAAATCCTGACACAAAAAATCTTCTATAAGAAAAAAAATACATCCCGTTCTATAAATTAATGAGAAATTCTTTACAATTAATTAATTTATTTTTTTTCTTCTTTAAATAAAATATCGCTATGTCAATTTATTCTTTTTTAAAAACATCTTTAAATGACGTTTCTTTTTTTTCTCACTCATTGACTGTTTCTTTTTTCTACAGAAATTCTGACGATGGGAGCAAGGCACAAATTTCTAAAATTACTTTTTTAAATACGCATCCATTTATAGATCGAGAAAAATTCCACACAATTCACTACAATTTCACGCAACTTCATACTTTTTTTTTCAATTTTTTTTTTTTTTTTTTTGCATTCTCCAAGGGTAAATTGTAAAAATGCGATTTGAAATAATTCTTTTCTAATAATGATTAAAAATTGACAATAAGAAAAATACTGAACCTTGTATAGACTGTACGATGTATCGTTGAAATTTTACACCTTTTTTTCGTTTATAAAATCGCACAATCTACAAGGATGAAGTTTTTAAAATGTTTTACGTATTGTAAAAATGGCTGCAACCTTAGTTTTTATATTTTTTAAATGCTGTAAAAGTTACGTGCAAAAGCACTGAAATTGCAAAAATCGTGGATTAAAAATGTTTTTTTTTGTTTCTAATGATAACAAATCACACTTGGGATTCAAAGCCCATTATATAATATTAACTACGAAAAAACGTGAATTGAATGATTTTTTTTATACAAACGTTTTGTACACGAATACAAAAAAACGCGTGGAGCAAAAACTACTCTGATATGATTCATTTTCTTTTTTCAAGACTTATTTTTTCTTTGATACTATTTTTTTTTGTTCTTTTCATTTTGGTGAAGTTTTAAATAAAAAACAAAAAAAAAGTATATAAATATTTTTCTTTTTTCTATGAACTTGTAGAAAAAACTCCCAATGAAAGGATTTATGCATAAAAAAAGAGAAATATTTTTCTGAAATCAACTTTTCGTTAATTAGACGTAAAAACAAAAAGTAATTTCAAAAACTATATTTATATGATAATAAAATTAATGAAATTATTAAGTATAATAATAAAACTACAAAATTGTGCATTAAATTACGATGATACATCGAAACTGAAATGACTGAATTCTCTTATGACTGAAAGAGAATATTAAAATGGAGATTAAAAAAAATCTCGCATTTTCAATCATTTCTCAGTTGTGTGCGATCTAGAAATACATTATCTAAATGGGCGTTTTTTTTGCCTTGTTTTTTTTCTTTGTTTTTATGAATTAATAATGGTCCTCTTTTTTGTTCTCTTAATTATTTCACATAATTTGTTTACTGATAATTATATTATATATTTCAAAAAAAAAAAAAAAAAATAGAAAAAAAAATTGTTCATGATAAAAGTTTTTTCTTACTCGTCACATTGGGGGGTGTGTGTGTGTGTGTGGAGGATCTTCACCGGTAAATCGATCCAGTATTGAAATTCTCCTCCGCAGTAGAATTTTGGAATGTCTCACCAAATACAGGATAAGACGTAAGCGAACATATTGTAGTGAATATAACTAGATGTTATAAAAAATAAATGAAGGACTAGGAATCGTAGTGGATCCTGTTGGATCTTTGAACCTTCAGTTTGATTAGTTCCAAGAAATGTTCCGTGTTTATAAAAATTTTCTAAAAGACTTTCCTTCTCAACCCAACGATCGTGTAACCACTTTGACAAAAGTTCAGGCTCACGTGGCACCTGAAATCAAAATTACTTTTTAAATTTCGCAATTACAGGCCTCGAATCGACTTTAAGGTGCAAATAAAGTCGTTTTAGTCGATTTAAAATAGAATAAAAGTCGAGAAAGTCAGTCGTTTATTTAATTCAGTGTCGTCACAAAAATTAAATTTTTTATTCTTCTGATCTTTCACTGATTTCTAAATTTAATTATTTAAAACTTGAATAATTTCTTTAAATAAATATTTAAATACTTCTTGTTTGTTTTTATACGGGAATAAAATTTTAAAAATTTCTATTTAAAACCTTCTGAAATTTAATAACTTCTAAAAATTACAACTTTAATTCTCTTAAAATTCAATTATTTTCTACAATTTTTAATCAAACTTCTTCTCGAAATCAATTATTTTTAATAATTTTCCGAAAGTTCTTAGAGAATTCAATTATTTAAATACAACTTTTAACTTAGAATGTTTTCAGAACCTTAATTTTTGTCAAATAAATCTGTTTATATTGTGATTTTAAGACCACAATATAAACAGATTTATTATTTAAATACAAAAATTCAGTTCTTTATAATGATTCTAATTGTCCCATGTTTTTTAAGTTATTAAATAATTTTCGAAAAATTATAATAAAGAAATTCTTAAAATTAATTTTTCAAAAATATTTTAAAAATAATTTATGAAAGATAATAGTTTTTTAATTATATAGAATTGAAAAATTTCCAAACAATTGAAATTTGTAAAAATAATTGTAAAAAATTTTAATGTTATTTTTTGTATGTATTTGAATTTTCAGAAATATGTAATTTGAAAATATTAAAAAAAATTGAATTTTAAAAAATTAGAATGCAAAAATTCTAAGAATTATTTTTATCAAAAAAATTTTAATATAATTTTTTTGTAGCTAATTTTCATTAATACACTTGAAGATTTTTCATTAAAATTTTTGAGAAATCAATTATTTTCAAAATTAGCAATTAAAATTCTTTTAAAGTTTATTTTCAAAAATTTTTATCAAACACTTTGAAAAAAAATCAATTATTTTTAATTAAATTTTACAAAATTTCAATTATTGAAACTCTTTTTTATTGTAAATTTTGAAAATTTATTTAGTAATTCATAAAAATAGTTGAATTGTTTCGAAGAAAGTATTAAAAATTTGAGGAAATAATTGAATTTTACGGAAAAATTTGAAAATATTTGAACTCTTCCGAGAAATTCAATTAAATATGTTTTGAAAATAATTGAATTCTTGCGAAGAATTTTGCCATTTATAAAAATAATTGAATTGTTTCAAAGGATTTATTAAAATTTTAGAAAATAATTGAATTTATTCGAAATATATTAAAAATTGTTTTAAAAGTTAAATTCTTCCGAGGAATTTAATTTAAATTATTTTCAAAATTTGAAATTAACCATTAAAGTGCTATGTGCCGAAGAATCACGCTCAGTGCTACCCCCGGTCTGTCAGACCGCTATTCCCTTTTTTACGGTTTTTTAGTAATTTGTAATTTTCTAAAGACAACTTTTGTAAATATTTTTCACTTTTTAACATAAAAAAGTCATTTCTACATTAATTTGATTCAATTTTTTTTATTTTTACATATTTTACAATACAAAATTTAAAGAAAAAAAATTTTTTAACAGATTTTTTATAAAATATGAAGCTACTGAAAAGCTCAAGTTCGTATCTTACTTTGAAAAAAAGGTACAAGCAAAGAAAAGTTTTATAGCGGTCTGTCAGACCGGCATAGCACTTTAAAGGTTAAAATTCTTCAAATGTTGGTTTTCAAAAATTTTTTAAAAACACTTTAAAAATCAATTATTTTTAATTAAATTTTACAAAATTTCAATATTTATTGAAACTCTTTTCAATTGTAAATTTCGAAAGTAAGTTGCATTTTATACTAAAAATTATTGCAATATTCGGAAAAAAAGTCGAAAAAGTCGCATTTTTTGAAAATAGTCGAAAAAAGTCGAAAATGTTATAATAAACACATTTTTAAAGAATTTTTTAAAAAATTCCAGGGTGTCTAGCGAACCGGGAATCCGGGAAAAACCGGGAAAACCCCGGGAATTTTTTTTTCCGGAAAAAACCGGGAAACCCCCGGGAATTTTCTTTTAAATCCGGGAATTTTTTTATGAAGTACTTTATTATGTTGTTGGAAAAAATAGTTACATTTTTTCAACGCTTAACTTAATTTTTTTTCAATTTCGAATTGTATATTGATTCTCTTCGTATATTAGACAATGTTTTATTATTGTCCAATTAAGACCTAACTTATATGGGAAATGATTTTCGATGTGACAATCCAGTGGGCAAAAAAACCATCATTGTTTTAAAAACGTTCCAAAAATGTTTTTAGAACGTTTCATGTCTGCCAAATAATGTTCCAAAAACGTTCCATTGCTTTTAAAACGTTTTAAAAACATATAACGTTATTGGGACGTTATTTGGCAGACATGAAACGTTCTAAAAACATTTTTGGAACGTTTTTAAAACAATGATGGTTTTTTGCCCACTGGGAAGCTTGTGCCAAATTTTTACAGTGATGCGACACCTGTTTTTGATTTTAAACATGAAATTACCATCAAGTAAATCACAATACAATTCTTATTATAAGTTTTACAAATATTACGATTAAATTTACTGTAAAATTTTAGTTTTCAATTATCCGGGAAAATTATTTACATACCGGGAAAAAACCGGGAAAACCCCGGGAATTTTATATTTCTAAATTACTAGACACCCTGAATTCGTAATAATTAAAAAAAGATACAATTTTCAAAAAAAAGATTGAATTTGTTGTAAAATTTTTTGCAAAATCTTAGAAAAAATAATCCAGTTTTTGAAGAATTTAAATTACAAATATGAAAATAATTAATTTCTTCAAACTTTTAATGATAAATCTCAAAAAATAGATTTTTACAAGTTTTAATTTACTTTTATTAAAGATAATTGAAATTAAAAAAATTCTAAGAATTAAATTACTTAAAAATAATGTAATGAAAATATTCAAAAATAATTGAATTTCTTAAAAGAATTTTTGGATGATCGAAAAAAAATAATTTTTTGCCGAATTTTAATTAAACATTTTAAAAATGTTTGTTTTCTGCTCTAAAAAATTTTAACAATAATTCTAAAAAAAAAGATTTTTAAAAAAATTTTAATTCTATTATTTTTTTGTAGATATTTGAATTTTCTAAAACCTGTATTTGCAATGAAATTATTTTAAAAAATTTGATTTAAAAAGTTATAATACAAAATTACTTAAAATTAGTGTTTTAAACAAACTTTACAATAATGTTTAAAAGATAATAGATTTTTCACATTTATATATAATTGAACAATTTTCCAATTATTGAAATTTAGTAAAAAATTTATGAAAATAATTGAACTTTTAAAGAAGAATGTTTAAAAAATATTAAAAGTAATCAAGCATTCGAAAAACTTTAATTACAAATATGAAAATACATTATTTCTTAAAAATTTTAGAAATAAGACCAGAAAAATAAATCTTTAACAAATTTTAATTTACTTTTTGAAGATAATTGTATTTTAAAAAATTATGATAAGAAAATTTTAAGAATTATTTTTTTTTAAATATTGTAATATAATTTTTGGAAATAATAATTTAAAACTAATATAAATAATTATTCTCAAAAAGTACATTCTTTTAAAAATTGTAATGTAATTATTTTTTGTACATATTTGAATTTTCGGAAATATTAAAAAATATAAATATAATATGAATGAATATAAATATTCATAATTATTTTCAAATATAAATTCGAAAATATTGAAAATAATTGCATTTTAAAAAATTATCCTGAAAAAATTCGAAGAATTAATTGTTTAAAAAATTATGATAAAAAAAATCTAAATACCTATTAATTTTTTTAAACTTTTGCAATGTATTGTTTTGAAAATAATTGAATTTCTTAAAGGAATTTTTAGATAATTTAAAAAATTAATCAATTTTTTGAAAATTTATGATTAAAATTGTTGAAAATGATTGAGTTCTACAAAATTTTAATAAGAATTCGAAAAAAATAGATTTTTTAAAAAATTGTTATCAGAATTTTTTAAAGCTGATATTTTGATTTTAATTCATTTTTACTTTCAAATTTTCTTTTGAAGATTTTTTATGAAAAACTTTTGAGAATTCATTGATATTTAGAATTTGCTATTAAAATTCTACGAAATTTGACTTTTAACCATATTTTTAAAATACTTTTAAAAAATCAATTAATTTCATTAATTTCAATTGGTTTCAATAAAATGTAAAGAAATTTCTATTATTTACAAATTTTTTAATGACATATTTCAAAAATTTAATTATCTTTCAAAAATTATTGAAAAATTATTGTGAAAAATTGAGTTCAGTTTTTTAAAAATATTGTAATGCAATTTTTGGAAAAAATTAAGTTTACTTTAGTTGACTATACAGTTGACTTTCGATAATTTGAAATTTTTTGATTATCGAGATTCGACTGTAGTTCTTTTTTACATTATATAAATCAAAATAAATTGCATTTTATTCCAAAAAAATTGATATTTTGTTGCAATATTTGGAAGAAATTCTAAAAAAGTCGAACTTTTTGAAAAGAAGTCGAAAGAAAATCGAAAAGTTCATTCTATTCGAGGCCTCAATTATTTTAATTGAAAGATAACGATCGTCGTTAGTGTAACAAAAAGAGGTTTTTTGTCAACAAAAAATTACTTCTATTTATAATATGTATTACATAATTTATGATTACTGTCTACATACCACAGAACTTGGAAATAATCTGTAGAATAAAACTGTTTCGCAAGGCGGTCTTGAACCAGTTATAATAGTTGGTAGATCTATAGGCTTGCCTTGAGGATATGCTATTGTTATATCAAGAACCCAGCTAATTTCTGGTTTTGATACAGTCATACCTAAATAAAGCAAAAAAAACCAAGTCAATACAAACATAACATGAAACTTTAATTAATCACTACAATTATAATTTATGAAAAGCGTTTCAATTTAGAAACTAAAAGTTGAGTTTATACAAATTTTATATACGATTTAAATAAACTGTTTATTTTTAAAATAAAAAATAAAAAAATAAATAAATAATAATTTTAAATAAATAAAATTATTATTTTATATTAAAAAAAAATAGTAGAATATTTTGGTTATTGGAAAATAAAATTGGTGCCATCAAAAATAAGATCTTTTTAATTAAAGAAAATATTTTCATTCAAATATGAAATTCAAATTTGAAAAAATTTTAATTTTTCCATCAAACGCATTGTAAAAATGTAAATGTTTTGCATTTACATTTTGCACCGAATTATCGAAATCAATTTAAATTTTTAACGAGTAATGCAACGCTATCAATAAAAAGGAAACAAATTGAAACAATTTCCATTCTTAATTTTTATTAAGAAAAAAAAATGAAACAAGAGGAAAAAAAATTACTTGATGTGTTGTTTAATTCCTGATTCGAATTATTATTTTGCGTTGGACCAACTACATCGAAAATTGTTTGAATAGCTCCGACTCTTGGTAAACTGACATTCTCGAGAATTGGTAGATTATTTTTTTTCGCATAATTTTGCGAGACCTCACGCCTTTTACAAAGAAAGCCACCCTCAGGAAAAAGAATCATCCACTTTCTGTCTAACGGAATGTAAGACTCCTTTAGATGCTTTGTCAGATGTCGTAAACTTTCTTCACGTTTTTTACGACCCTTGAAAAGTAAGTGAAGAAAAAAAAGGAATGAAAAGATCAAGTAAAAATTAAGTTGAATGAACTTAGTGTGCACACAGATAAAAATAATATCAACTCACCGACGAAATAAAGAAGTCCTCATGTAAAATGGAGACAACTCCAAAATTCGTGTATTTAAAGACCTTATCCATTATCCACATAATATTTGGTAAAACATTTTGCTTTGCATTGAATGTCGTCATCAAAATAGGAACGTCTCCTGTACTTTGATGATTCGCAATGACCAAAGTCCTATCACTGATTGCTTTTTGAATGTCATCACCGTGCTCGATTACTGTAAGCAATTATTTTTTTGTAGTTTTTTTTCTTTCATTTCAAACATTTAGTTAATATTGTCATTTACTAATTAAAAAAGTTGAATTGCTATTGCAGGCCTCGGATCGACATTAAGATGCAAAAAAAAGTCGCTCTAGTCGATTAAATATACAAAAAAAAAAAAAAAAAATTCGAAAAAGTCGTTAATTTTATTCAATGTTGTAACAAAAATTTCTGTTTGTATTTCCCTGACCTTTTACTGATTTCAAAATTCAGTTCTTCAAAACATCAATAATTTTTATTAAATTAATATTTAGATACTATTCACTTATTTCTCTACAGAAATTAACATTTTTCAAATTTTAATTTTAAACCTTCTGAAAAATTATTTCTAAAAATTAGAACCGTAACCAATCCAAAATTTAATTATTTTCTAGAATTTTCCATTAAAGTTCTTTCTCTAAATTAATTAAATTCAATAAATTTCCGAAAATTACAATAATTTTAACTGTAACTCTTCATGATTTCTTTTAAAGTTACTAATGTGAATTATCGAAAACATGCGTCCAAAAAGTATTAACAATTATTAACAATAATTGACTTTTAAAAATATCTATAATAAAAAGTTATTTCTTAAAATTAATTGTTTAAAGGAATATTTTTAAATAATTTTTGAAAAATAACAGATTTTTCTATTTTATAGGTATATAATTTGTTGAAAATTTGTCAAGTAATTTAAATTTAGTAAAATTTTTTGAAATACTTTTTAAAGATTAAAAATAATCATGCTTTAGAAGAATTTAAATTACAAATATAAAAATAAAACTCCAAAATTTTAATTAATAATACGCCTAAAAAAGCAGAATTTTACAAATTTTAATTTACTTTTTTAGAAGATTGAAAGAAAATTTTGGAAGAATTTAAAAAATAATTAAAAAATTCTGAGAATTATTTTTTAAAAAATATTGTACCTACTATAATTTTTAGAAAATATTCAAATTTTTTAAAAGAATTTTTCGACAATTTAAAAAACTAATCAATTTACTGAAAAATATTAATTAAAAATTATGAAAATAATTGATTTCTCCAAAATTTTAATAATAGTTCGAAGAAAATGAGAGTTTTCGAAAAATTTAAATGTTATTTTTTTATGCGGATATTTTAATTTTCAGAAATATGTAAAATTAAAAATATTAAATATTATAATGTAGAAATTCTAAAAATCACTTTTTTATAGAAATATTTTAATAGAACTTTTTGAAGATAATTTTCATTAATTTTCGTTTTCAAATTTTCTTATGAAAATTATTTATTGAAGTTTTTGAGAAATTAATTATTTTCAAAATTTTGCAAATTAAAATTCTTGAAAAAATGATTTTCACTAATTTTAATGAAATCCTTTAGAAAATAAATTATTTTCAATGAATTTTTTTTACAAAATTTTCATTATTATTGAACTTTTTGATTCTATATTTCAAAAAATTAATTATTTTCAAAAATTATTCTAAGAATTCTAAGAATTACAACACTACCAACTGTTGAATTGAACTTTAGTTTAAATAACTCAATGTTGTTAATAACTTTTAAGTACTTTTGTACAAATGTTACTTTCTAGTGCCCGTATGTTGAATAAATAAATAAATAAAAAATATATTTTACAAATAAAATGTAATTTCTCGAAAGTAATTGAATTTCTTAGAAGATTTTTGGAAAATTTATAAGAGAAATGAATATTTGCAGAATTTTCATTAAAAAATTTCATTAAAAAATTTTGAAAATTGATTAAATTTTCTATGTACAAAATTTTAATTATTTTTTAAACACGGCAAACAAAATTAACTGGAAAAGTTGCAAATTTCACTATATTAGCAAAATTTCTACTTGTTTCAGTTTAAACTTTCTGTATTTTAGAGAAACTTATCGCTGTTCCAGTAAAAAGAATTTTTTCCGTCTAAATATTTGAATTTCTGGAAATATGGAATCGAAAATACTGAAAATAAATGAATTTCTAAAAAATGATAATTGAAAAAAATTCTTAAAATTACTTTTTTTAAAAAATATTTTAATTTCATTTTTTGAAAGTTACTACTTTATTTTTTTTCTCCTTGAATTTTTTTTTTTTCATAGTACACTTTTTTTTACAAATTTGACTATATATTATTTTCCGCAGATTGTTTTTACTGTAGATATTTTTTATACTTTAAACATTAAATAAGTTACATTTTAGACCAAAAAAATTGAAATTTTGGAAAAAAGTCGAAAAATTCACATTATTTGAAAATAATAGAAAATAGTTGCCTTTTTGAAAATATTCAGAAAGGTTTAAAAGTCAAACTATCCGAGGCCTGTTATTGCAGATTTTATTATTTATTAAAAATATAATAGTACATAATATATTGCAGGGTTGCCACAAAAATTGAATTTTATTTTTCCCTAACTTTTCCCTGATTTCCAGACTAAGAATTTTTATAAATATTTAACCATTATTATTTTTCCATAGGAATTAAGATTCAATTCAATGCAATTACTATTTTCTAAAATTTTTAATTAAAATTTTTCTTTAAATCAATTATTTTAAAAAATTTTTTTAAAAAGTTCTTTATGAATTTCCAAACCCATTTGTTTACAATTCAATTTTACGAAATTTCAATTATTTGGAAATTCTTCAATTAAATATATACAATAGAAAATAAAAACTTCCAATAATTTCAACAGAAATTCAATTCAACTTTTTCAAAAAAAAAAAAAATTAATTCTACAGAATTTGTTTCGTTAAATGTGTGAAAAATACAGATTTTCAAAGATTTTAATTTGAAACCTTTTCCAAATTCAATTATTTTAAAAAATTCATGTTATAATGCTTTTAATATTCAATTATTATCTAAAATTTGAATTAAAATTCATTTTTAAATCAATTTTTAATAGAAAATTTTATGAGAATTCAATTATTTAAATACAAAAATAATTGAATTCTTTTGACGAATTTTAATAACATTTTTAATAATAATTACATTTTTCGGAGAATTCGATTAAAATTGAAAGAAATGAAATTTTGCGATGAGTTTTATTATTTATGAAAAGAATTGAATCTCTTTAAAATTGTTTATTATTTATGAAAATAATGCAATTATTGCGAAGGAATTTATAAAAAAATATTGTAAATAATTGAATTTCCTTCAACTTTTTATTATTTATAAAAATAATTAAATGTTTGCGTAGAATTTTATTAAAACTTTGTATGAATAATTGAATTTTATTTGGAAAATTTTATTAAAATCGTAGATATTAAAAACTATTGAATTGGGAAAAAATTTTTTTAAAATGATTGAAATTTTGCCAAGAATATTATTAAAATTTTTGAAAATAATTGAATTTTGGAAAAGAATTTTATTATTTATAAAGATAATTGAAATTTTGACAAGAATTTTTTTTATATTTTGAACGTAATTGAGTTTCTGCAAAGAAATCATAAAATTCTTCTATAAATCATAAAATTCTTATATAAATCCATTTTTTAATTAATTAAAAATTGAAGTCAACGATTACTCCGAGTCAGGATTTAATTATTACAAATTTTTCAAAAATCTAAGTTCTTTAAATTTTTTAATTAAATTCATTCAAAATTGAATTACAACCTTGTGAAGTTCATCATCTATTTATGAAAATTGTAAACGCAACTCTTTTAAAATGCAATTAATTTAAAAATATTTAAATAGTAAAATGATTCATTAAATAATTTATAAGCAATAATTTTATGATAGTTTTTGAAGAATTAAGTTATTTAAAGAGAAATTATGGTGAGAAATATAAAAAATTCAAGGCTTTGCATTAGAATTCGTGGTAACTTTATAGTTTATGAGGCAAACAAAAAAGATGCCAGAATTCAGAATTTTCTTATGAATTTAAAAAATTTATATTTTTTTTCCAGTAATTTTAAATAAAATTCACTGACCTGAGACAACTCTGTATTGACAAAGAATCATATGTAAATTTGTAATTAATTTTCATAAAAAATGAAAATAATATAATTATGTACAAATATTTTTATTTTTACTACTTTTAGTACTCTTTGAGATGGATTCAAAAAAAGTGTTCGATTTTTGAAGAAAAAAAAAGACTTTTTGAACTCACTGTCGTAGCCGGCCGTCCACGTCCACATAGACACCATTCCCAGAAGCCAATGGAAAAATAAACCCTCTATTCGCCAATAAATTTGTGGTTGGTAAACTTTGACAGGAAATAATAAAGCCATCCATACAACGTAAGTTGGAATGCAATAACAATTGTTCACAAGAACAAACAATGTCCGGGCAATACATTTTAGAAAATTTACAACGCTATTCAGTAACCTGAAAGAGAAATTAAAAAATTTTCCAATTATTAAGTCACATTACTATTATTTTCTTAAAAATAAGTCGTCATTCATTTTTATTTCCAAGACATGAACAAAACAAAGAAACTCTAACACGAGATAAAAAAAATCATGAGCTTTATTCATGTCAACAATACAAAAAAAAGTCATCGTATGATCTTTTAAATGTTCAATATTTTTCTGCAACGTGAACTTTTGATAATATTCTTTTTTTTGTATATTTATACATATCTCACTCAAACATGATGAATTGAATTTAATTAGCTGTCAGAATTTTTTTCTCTTATTCTAAAGTTTACAAGAAACTACATTATTTAAAAGTTTTCTTGAAAATTTAAATAAAAAATTTATTTCCAGATAATAAGAATAGAACCAGTTTGAAAATAAATAGAAGTTGATATAGATAACAAAAAAATTGTACAAAATGTATATTTTTGGTTTCTTTTCATAAAAAAAGGAGAGAATCTAATATACAATTTGAAGAAGAAATATTGAGAAAAGAAGAAAAATGGAACATGTTTTTATTCATGTTGTTCGAGTTCTATATTGCATACATGCAGGAATTATAAAGAAGCCTTTGCACCGTCCACTTATGCAATTACATTGTTAAGGATACATTCTATAAGTTGATTCTATTAAATTTAATGCTGATCATATTTTCAATATACATATATATGTATTCCGAATATCAAAGATCACAAAATATCTTTATCAAATTCTTTCGCTTACTATACACTTTTCAATAATTCGAATATTATCAGAAACATTTCTATTTAGAAACCAAATCGTAAACGAGAAATGCAATAAAAAGTCATTGCAGGGTTGCCACAAAAAATTAATTTTGTTTTTTCCTGATTTCCAGACAAAATTTAAATTTTTTTCCTAAATTCTAAATATTATTCTGATTTACTCTAAAAATGATTAGATACTCAAAAAAATTGTCTATTACATTTATTTACGAATTTCTTTAATTGTTAAATTAATCGAAAACATCAATAACTTATCTTTCATAAATAAATATTTTTAATCATTATAATTATTTCCAAAAAATTTAAGATTTTCAAAAATTTCAAATTCAGACCTTTTTGAAATTCAATAATTTATAAAAATATTGTTACAAAACATGAAGACATCGATCACTCCGAGTCTTCGACTCGGAGTTATCAATTTCTTCATGTTTTGTAATTTTTTTCAGAAAAAATCAAATTATTTGCAAAAATTTTAATAAAATTTTTCGCAAGAATTCAATTATTTTTACAAATAGTAAAATTTCTCAAAAAAAATCAATTATTTAAAAAAGTAGAATAAAATTCATTATAAGAATTCAATTATTTTCATAAATAATTTAATTTTTCATCAGATTTCAATTATTTTTAATACGATGTTAAAAGAATTCTTTGAAAAATGTAATTAATTTCAAATATTTTTTTGAAAGAATTTTCAATTACATTTTACAAAAAATGAAATTCTTCGCTGAAATTCAAATATTTTCAAAATCTAATATTTTAATAAAAATTTCTCAAAAGAATTTAATTTTTTTAAATTTAATAAAATTCATTGCAAAAATTCAATATTTATTTTCATAAACAATAAAACTCTGCACAGGATTTCAATTATTGAAAAGAAATGTAAATTAAAATTCGGTGCAAGAATTCAATTATTTAAAATTTTAAAGAAATGTAAAAAAATCGTTGCAAGAATTCAATTATTTTACTGAATAATAAAATTCTTAACAGGATTTCAATTATTTTTAATTCAACTTTAAGTAAATTTTTCGAAAAATGTAATTGTTTTCAAAAATTTTATTAAAATTCTTCAAAAGAAATCAATTATCAATTATATTTAATAATTTTTACAATAGTTTCTTGAGAATTTCCAAATTTATTTATTTATAAATTAATTTGATGAAATTTTGATTATTTGGAAATTTTGCAATTAAATATATATTATAAAATAAAAACTTTAAATAATTTCAAAAAAATTTCAATTGAACTTTTTCAAACAAATTAATTCTACAGAATTGTTTAGTTAAAAGTGTGAAAAATTCCAATTTTAAAAATAATTACATTTTTCAAATTTCAACGAAAATTTATAAAAATTTTAAAAACATAGTTGATTTTTTGCAAAGAATTTGATTACTTTTGAAAATAATTGAATTATAAAGAATTTTATAAACAAATTTTTAAATAATTAAATTCTTTCGACGATTTTTAATAAAATTGTATTAAAAATATAATTGAAATTCTGCGATGAGTTTTATTATTTTTAAAAATAATTGAATTCCTAAAAAGAAATTTATTAAATTAGTAGATATTGAAAATCATTGAATTTAAGAAAAATTTCTAAAATAATTGAATTTCGGAGGAGAATTGTATAATGTTTAAAGATAATTGAAATGTTCACAAGTATTTTTAAATAATTTTTAACATTATTGAATTTCTGAGAAGAATTTTATTGTACTTTTAAAAATAATTGAATTTCTGGAATCATTTGTAACTTCTCGAAAATTCAATTTTTTCAATGTTTTTCAACTAAAACTTTTCTTTAAATTATTTTTAATAATTTTTGAAAAAGTTCCTTGAGAATTTTCAAATCCAATTGTTTACAATTCATTTTTTATGAAATTTCGATTATTCGGAAATTCTTAAATTAAATATATTTTAGAAAATAAAAACTTGAAATAATTTAAAACGAAATTCAATTCAACTTTTTTTTTAAAATTAATTCTACAGAATTTTTATAGTTAAATAGGTGAAAAATACAGATTCTCAAAATTTTTTATTTGAAACCCTTTCTAAATTCAATTATTTCTAATAATTCTCTGTAGTTTGCTTTTAATATTCAATTATTATCTAAAATTTTGACTAAAATTCATTTTTAAATAAATTTTTACTAGAAAATTTTACGAGAATTCAATTATTTAAATACAAACATTAATAATAATTTATTGAATAATTGAATTTTCCTTAAACTTGAATTCACATAAAGAATTTTCGACGAATTTTAATAAAAGTTTTTACAATAATTACATTTTTCAAGAAATTCTATTAAAATTGTATTAAAAATAATTGAAATTTTGCGATGAGTTTTATTATTTATGAAAATAATTGACTCTTTAAAAAATTATTATTATATTTATGAAAATAATTAAATGTTTGCGTAGAATTTTATAAAAACTTTTATTGAATTTTATTACAATAGTAGATATTGAAAATAATTTGAAATTTCGCCAAGAATTTTTATTCAAATGTTTGAAAATAATTGAATTTCGGAGAAGAATTTTGTTACTTTTAAAATTAATTGAAATTTTTACCAGTCTTTAAAAATTTTTGATCGTAATTGAATTTTTACGAAGAATTTTATCACTTTTGAAAGTAATTGAATTTCTGCAATCATTTGTAATTTCTCCAAAATTCAATTTTTCTTACTGTTTTTAACTAAAATTCTTCTATAAGTCCATTAGTTTTAATAATAATTTAATTAAATATATATTAAAAAATTTAACTAATTTCAGAAGAATTTGAATTATCAAAATTATTCAAATATCTAAGTTTTTTCTAATTAAATTAATTCAAAATTGAAATCTTCTAAAATTTCAAATTGAAACCTTTTGAAGTTCATCTACTAATAAAAATTGTAAACGCAACTCTTTTAAAATTTAATTAATTTTGAAATATTGAGGTAAAATTATTTAATAAATAATTTATAAGTAATAATTTTATGATAGTTTTTGAAGAAATAAATTATTTAAAAAGTAATTTATTGTCAGAATTAGAAAAAATTGAAGTTTTTGCATTAAAATTCGTGGTAATTTTATAGTTTATGAGGCAGATAAAGAAGACACAAAAATTCAGAATTTTCTTATGAATTCTAAAGATTTATATTTTTCCAGAACTTTTAATAAAAATCCCTTACTTTTCCTTGATTTCCCTGACCAATTTTCTACTTCCCCTGAATTCCCTGACCTGTAGCAACTCTGCATTTGCGTAATTAGTCTTGTCTAACGTAATTTCAGAATTTAAATTGACAAATTAATGAATATTTACATCGTTTACTAATATTTGAAATGACAATCATCTTATCTACTTGAAATATTTATAAAGTTCAAAAAAAAAAACGAATCAATAATTGTCAAATGATAAAAAATTATTCATACTGAATCGCAATTTATAAAACATACATTGTATAGGCAAAGATCAATAGAAAAATATAAAAAGAATCAACAAGCAAGTGTCAAAAAACTAGTTTTCAATGACTTACTATCTCATTGATTAAACTGACAAGGCTTTAAACCGCAATGCTGATAACTTAATAGAACACGAAGTTTTGTATGAAAGTTGGGAAAAATTAAAATAATTTACTTTTTTTCGCTGTTATGTGCAGACTGAAAAAATGTTTATAAATAGTTAACAATGACTCATAAATATTGATATTTACATGTCTGAGTTTCATGTTTAAAAATAAGTTCTTTTTTAAATGTTCCCTTCGATTCTACATAGCTTTATCAATACAATTACTTATCCATTTATATCAACAAATAATGAACATTGACTTTGAAACTTTATTTACAAAAAAAAAGAACGATAAAACACGATTGAAATATTATCAAAAAGCTGAAACTACGTTTAAATTGAATGATTACGAGTTTCTTTTTTATTGTTTACTTTCAATTAATTTACAAACACTAAAAATGTGCGACATATAAAAACGAAACGAAAATATCAATGACGATATACTGAATATATACATATATAAGTGTCGCATGAATAAATTAAAAAAAAAAGACGCGAACTTGCAGGTTAAAAATTGAAATTTTCAATAAACGAATGAAAATTTCAAGAAAGATAAATGATTTTGATTAAAAATGAAAAAATAATAGGCTTTAATTATTATTTATTAGTTAATGTCAACTGGAACAATCGTGAATCACCTGGCAAGAGTTGATGTGGATGAAGAAGTGTCAGTCATTTTTTTAATAAAGAAGCCCGTTCTTTGATTTCCTGAAATTTACATTTATTTTATTATCCACCATAGCAATTGTTCACTTGAAAATTACATAATGAGTAATCATTATCTCGATGACAGATGAACAGGTAAACACGAGGGCCGATCAACTATCGTATAAATTTTGCAGTTCGTTGATGGGGTTTTTTTAACGAAACAATAATTTTCATACAAAGGCTTATTTTAAAATGACACTGGCTTTAAAATCCGAGACGAGAACTCGTGATGTTACACTTTCATAATTTACTGATGTGTTTATACAGCGTATCATTTAAGAAAATTGTAAATTAAATCAAAAATCACGTCAACATTCTTTACTCTTTTGCTAAAAGCAACGCACTGAAGTTGGTCAATAATATGAAGAGAACTGGCACCGGAACAACCACTAACTACAACTAATAGATGGGTGATTCTCTCCAATTTTCGAGAATTCGAAATAATTCGAAATAATTCGAAACATTCCAAACACTTCGAAATAAAAGAATATTCTTGGTGAGGAGAGAATTCTCTACCAGAATTTGGATATTTTTGGATTTGGCGAAAGCAAGAAATTTTTATCTCGCGCAGGAAATGAGGGAAACGACAAGAAGACTTTAACCGACTGGACGGCGGGAAATTTGAAAATAAAATGAAACAACCAATCAGGCATTTAATGTGTGGGTGTTGTTTTTAACCTGTCATTTGTCAAAAGACAGTAAACGTCACCTGATCATAACAATCGCATGAGAATGAAAGTGAAAACGCCCATAAATGGGCAAATGGAAAATTATTTTAAAAGTTAAAATGTATAATTTTTCAGTTTTAAAGGATCAAGTCAGAGATTTATTCGCCGATTAGCGATAAAAGTATGCGATATGCAAATATAATGAAACAACATGAAACAATGAATGTTAAATATGGAGTACCTGTTCTTTTCATCAGCTGCGGAATTTTTGTATTATTATTAAATATTCTAGGAAATCGTACAAGTTTTAAGGAACCAAAACCATTTCACAGAAATGTTTCGAGAAAAGAAGGTAATATTTTTTTCTTTATAAAAATTACGACTAATCAAATAAAACAATAAAATTCAATTTCAAATAAAATAGGAGCAAGTTTTCAAAACCTGATAAATCCAAATTTTCTGATGACATTTCTTACATAACCATTAACAAAAAAAAAAAAAAATTATGCCATTTTGGTTATGTCAAATTCTACAGTAACAAGTCGATTTGTGCGATCCGTCGTTTATTTTATTCAAAATTGTCACAAAAATTTATTATTTTCTGACTTTCCCCTGATTTCCAGAATATTTTTTAAATTTTTCATTTGGCCAACAATAACTTAAATTCAAAGTTTTTATAAAATTCTATTATTTTCATATAAGCTTTTGGTATTTTTAAACATTTTTCTTTAAGTTATACTTTTAAAAATTGTAAGAACATTTTTTAAAAAACATCATGAATTTATTGAAAAATGTCTTGCTAATTGTTTTAAAATAAAAATTTAAATATTATTTAAATAAAAAATGATTGTAAATAATTATTAAAAAGAAATTTTTAATAAAAGTTACAAAAAATTTTAATTTGCAAAAAAAATTAATTTGAAACTTTTTGAAATTTATTTTTATTTCTATTAATTTTTACTGTAATTATTCGAATATTCAATTATTTTCTAGAACTAGCATTAGATACGCGAGCGTGCACATTCTAAGTAAATTATTGAAAGAATACAATTGATCATTAATTAAAACTATACAATTTATGTTCTCATTTATTTTTATTATTTAATTTGAAAAAATAATTGAAGCAACATTAGTTAATTGTACAAAAACATTTATTGTCATAGTACTTTCAATCTTTATGAATAAAGTCAGACTAATGTCAGTACAAACATAGCATAACATACATTGTAATTATTAAATATTTATAATATTAGTAATAATAAAATTATGCCAATTTTTTCACTTATTTCTAAAAAGTCAGAAATTTTCTTAAAAATCGTGATTAAAAAAGAAATTATGCAATTTTTTTGCTTTTCTTTACTAATATTTAACATTTTATTAAATAATTTTCGATTTTTTTTTTAGAAATAAATAAAAAAAATGTATAATTTCGATTTTTCAAACGAAATTTTTTAACGAAGCTTTTATTTTTCTATAGAAGAATAATGAAAAAAATTTGAATTATTTGAATTATTTGTCAATTACTATTTATTACAAGATTGTGATTTTTTAAAGAAAAAAAATTTGCATATTTTGTCTTTCTCAATGAAAATTTTTAACAATATTCCAAATAGTCCAAATTTATTTATTTTTTCTTCTTTTTTAAAAATAGAAAAAGAAATTAATTAAATTTATTTCATTAATTTATAAAAAAAAAGTTATAACTTCGTTAATAATTATGATTAAAAAACAGAAATTAAACTAATTTTTTTCTAAAAAAAAGATAAACATTTTGTAACCAAATATGTAATATGATTGCCAAATCAATGTTATAAAAAATTTTTCTTTTAATAAAAATCTTGTAATCTTTTCAGTTTTATTTTCAATTAAAAATTTTGATTGAATTTATAAAAAAAAAATTCCTTACTAAAAATATCTAAGATTTTTATTAAAAAATTGTGGTAAAAAATAGATATTATGCAAATTTTTTTTATTAATTTCTAAAAACAAAATGATATTTTCGTTAAAAATTCAGATTTAAAAACAGAAATTACAAAAATTTTGTTTCCAAAAATCAACAATTATTTAATTTACATCAACATTTCAATTATCTTTATAAAAAATTATTCGCCAAAATTCAATTCTATTCAAGACTTTTTATAAAATTCATTGTAAAATTCAATTATTTTCATAAATAACAATATTCATCACAAGAATTCAATTGTTTTCAAAATTAATAAAATTGTTCGCAGAAATTCAATTACTTTCAAAAAATCTGAAAAAAATTGTAGTAAACATTTCAATTATCTTTATAAATGAATAGCAAAATTCTTCGACAAAATTCAACTATTTTTAGGAATTTTAATAAAATTTATTTGCAAAATTCAATTTAATGTATTTCATTAAAGAATTTTCGAATACATACTTGAAATTTCACGTAAAATTGAATTGTAAAGAAATGGATTTAAAAATTCTCAACAGAAGAACTTATTCACGAAATTATTAAAAATAATTTATTATTTAAATGAATTTGAATCCTATTTCGTATCGAAAAATAATGGTGATTAAAAATTTACTTAAAAATGAAGTTATTGGTATTTTTGAATAATTTTACGATCAAAGAAATTCGTAAATAAATGTAATGGAACATTTTTTTGAGTATTTAATAATTTTTAGAGTGAATCAGAATATTCTTTTGGGTCAGGGGAAAAGTCAAAATTTTTTTTGGAAATCAGGGAAAAGTCAGGAAAATACAAAATTAAATTTTCATGGCAATTCTGTAATAGTTAATAGTTAATAATGAATAGTAAATAGTTAACAGTTATTTTTCAACTGAAATTATTCTTTTTTAAATAGTAAAAAAATGTCCAAAAAGTCATTTTCTATCCGATGCTTGCAAAATATTAAATTTATATTCTTCCCATCTTTTTTAAAAATGGATTTATCAGCTTCTGAATAATCCCTTATGTCTTTTATCTAACATTATAACTAATAAAACCCATTTTTTTAAAATCTTTATAGTTTCCAAAGGACTTTTGGATCTCAAAAACTTTACCTACGTAATTTCACCGAAATGTAAAGTCGTCAATTTAATTTGGATTGTCACCTCCTATGCGGGCGATATTTCCGAAAGAAGCGCCCTTCGTCGTGCCTATAACACCCAAGAACTTGAACAATTAGGAATTCAAAGAATTTTTCTACTTGGTAAATTAGACCAAAATTCAGAGAGAAAATCACAAATATCACAAGCCGCAATTGAAGATGAATCAA